>OX638373.1:14548076-14875208 GCA_951812925.1 Calliopum simillimum | reverse complement strand
AATACCAAGGGGTGACTTCTTTGGGATGATTATGGGGTGCTTTAGACCACTGAAAGCTTCGAGATGTCTCAAACGACCACCCACTCTAAGTAAACCATCTCCAGCTAAAAATGGCAGCAATCGGAGAAGATTACTTCGTAATCTCATTAGCAAAATAAAAGTTTTGAGTGTACCTTATAAGAGCAATTTCAGTGTTTCTTAATTCAATGCAGGATAGATGACCTGTAGGCTTCTCTTCCCTTTTGTTTGTTTGGTGGCAGCGAATATTAAATACAAAATGCTGAACATATGCCGCTACTCTGTTGAGCTTTGAGAATGAAGAATACTGACTAAGAAGGTTCCATTCAGGTCCAACTTCAGTAAGAAGAGTTTGGAATTTTTCTGTTCACATCTCCAATTCTGTTACATGCATCTTCGACAGTTGCGTATACCACCCGCCGTCGTGTTTCCAAAGAAAGGAAGGACCTTTCCACCAGAGATTAAAGTGCAGAAGCTCACTAGCGAGCATGCCTCGTGAAGCACAATCAGCAGGATTGTGTTCGGAAGCAACGTGAATCCATTTCTCCGCAGGCAAAACATCTTGTACGTCTGACACTCGGTTTGCAACAAAAGTAGACCATCTTCTAGGATGGCCGCGCAACCAAGCGAGAGTAACTGTCGAATCGGACCACGCGAAACTGCGATGAGACCATCCATCCAAACTGGTTGAGATCTGATGAAGCAATTTAGAGGCGAGCTGCGCAGCGCACAACTCCAAACGCGGCAGGGAAATTGTTTTTAATGCAGCCACTCGTGCCCTTGCAGCAACGAGCGTAACAAGGACTTGTCCATTCTCTACAGTTTGCGCATAGACTGCAGCAGCGTATGCACGCTCCGAGGCGTCTGCAAAGGCATGAAGCTCTCCATTTTTGATATTTTTGTCGAAACCACTCCAGCGACTAAGTTTCAGCAATGAGAGCTGCGGTAGATTTTGGCGATGATTCATATATTGCTTTGCAATGTGTTCAGGTACTGCATCATCCCACTTTATCTTTGTCTTCCATATGTCTTGAAACCATATTTTAGCCGAAATAGTACAGGGGGCTACCAGCCCAAGTGGATCAAACAAAAGACTAGCGTCAGAATGAAATTTACGTTTTGTTAAGGTAGTAGACAATTTGTCCAACCGCACTGAATATGTCAGATAGTCGTGCTGCGTATTCCATACTAGCCCAAGGGTATGTATTTCCTTTTCTTTGGCTAGAAAGTGGGATTCATTTTCAGACACGTGCTCCAAATTTTGCATAAACTCTTGACTATTTGAGGCCCACTTCCGTAAGTGAAAGCAACCTTGACGTAGGACGTCAGATATTCCCCTTTGAAGTACCAACAACCCGAATTCAGATGATGCGCCAGTCAGTAAATCATCCATGTAGAAGTCTCGTAGAATTAAAGCTGTAGCTTCTTCGTGTTCTTCACGTTGCGTAACTGCGGTTTGCTGCATTGCCTTAACCCCCAAATACGATGCGAAAGTATCGCCGTAAGTTACACAAAGAATTCGATAGCACCTAATTTCTTGCGAGGGGTCGTCTCTCCATAGCATGTGTTGATTATCTACGTCCTCGTCATCAACAAGTATCTGCCGGTACATTTTTTCAACGTCAGCAGTCATTACGTAGCGATGAGAACGGAAACGTGTTAAAATAGAAAAAAGGTCTTGTTGAAGCTGTGGCCCTACTAGCAAAGCGTCATTTAGAGAATATCCACTGCTCGTTTTCATAGATGCATTAAAAACTGCCCTCAATTTTGTGGTAGTACTCGTCTCTTTTAACACCGGGTGATGGGGCATGTAATATTCAGCACTCGAAGAGTCTTTTGCAAGCTCCATGTGACCCATGTTGATCAACTCCTTCATAAAATTTGTGTATTGAACACGCAGTTCTTCGTTTTGTAAAAATCTCCTTTCGATGCGTAACAGACAGCGTTCAGCGGCATTTCTTGATTCACCAAGAACAACATTCCCTTTGAAAGGTAACTTTACAACAAAACGACCTTCAGTATTGCGACGATGTGTGGATTTAAAATGTTCTTCGCATATAGTTTCTTCAGGGGTTAAAAAACGTCTTTGTGGTACATTTTTCAACTCCCACAATCGGATAACTGCCTTTTTCAGCTGAATGTCACAATGTAAGGTAGGGACACGTATTTCATTCTCGTCCTTAACACCAACTCGACCAGCAAGCACCCATCCAAAAACAGTTGATTGTGCTACAGGTGTACCGGGTGGGCCCTTACGCATCTCAGGTTCAAGAAATTGCGCCATCTCATCCATGCCGATTAGCAAATCGATTGGTGCTGGCTGCGCAAAATTGTGATCTGCAAGATATAAGTTGTCGACGTGAGGCCAAGCTGTTGTATGGACAGTTGATGATGGTATGTCAGCCGTAATCTTTGACATTATAAGTGCATTGATTTTATAACACTTTTCAATATGGCGCGGTGATAATGTGAGCAAAACCTCGCCCCGTGATTTACCACCAAATGAGTTTCCTACCCCAGTGATAATCACTGATGACTGCTTCCTTGAAAGACCGAGACGCTGTATACATGATTCTGTTATTAAAGTTGCATATGAACACATGTCAAGTAATATGCGCAAAGGCTGCCAGCGGCCAGTTTGATCCTTAATACGTGCTTGAGCGGTAGCTAATAAAATTGAATCAAATGACGAAGTGACATGGACCGCAGATGTAGTAACGTTTTCACTGTGATTTCCACTGTAAGATGAGCACGGCGCTTCCGGTGCTAGTGAAGCACTTTGTAGAGTCGAAACTAAATCATTACCAATTTCACGGGTGACTGCTGGCGAAACTAGAGGCTGGGTGTCATACAGCATCGTATGATGGCGGGAGTGGCACTTACGACATGTAGCTTTACTGTGACAATGGTTACGTGTATGCTCAATACTCAGGCAATTAAAGCAACCTCCCTTCTCTTTTATGAACAGTCTTCTGGCGGGAGGAGAGAGGTTATCAAATTGTTCACAAATATATATCTTATGATCACCGTTACAACATATACATACATGTGTGATACCCTTTTCGAAGTTTACCTGATCATTTGTACTTCTTGATGCATGAAAAATGCTTGTAGTTTTCTCATTTATACCTTTTGTAGTTGAAAGCGACTCCAGCGCTCGACAACGTGTTCGCAAAAATTTTTGTAAATCATCAAAGGTGTGTACGTCATCGCTTTCAAGAGACAGTTCCCAATGCTTTCAAGTTTCATACGATAATTTTGATAAAATCAAGTAAACGATCCAATCGTCCCAGAATTCAACCGGCCTTCCTAGAGCCTTCAAAGCGTGAAGGTGCTGGGAAGCATTATCAATAACCTGCCTAATTGCAGTTGCGGAATCACTAGTTGCTTTTTTTATTGCCATTAATGCAGAAAGGTGGTGCCCGACTATAATTCTATTCACTTGATATCGTTTCTCCAGCAGCTGCCAAGCTTCTCTATAATTGGCGTCACTAATCTGAAAGCGGCTGACCACTTTCAATGCTTCACCTGTCAAGCAATTTCTCAAATAGTGAAACTTTTGGTTGTCTGCCAGCGTAGTGTTTTTATGAACCAGCGATTGAAAAACTTCACGGAATTCAAACCATTCCGTAGGATTTCCTGCAAATTTCGGCAATTCCATCTTTGGAAGGCGAACAGCAGCGAGTGATGCTGGTTGAATTGCAGTAGGCGTCTCTGTAGAAGCAAGGCTTGCAATTGTCTTTTTAAAGTTTGATGTGACTTGAATAAACCAAGATTCCGCTTAAATACGCTGTTCTTCCTCAACTGCTGCATTATCACCTGCAGCTCGCAACTCAACAGTTTGTTGCGCTTCTTTAAATCGTTCCCACTGCTCTTGCAATAAATCGATATATGTTTCCACACGTTCGATATCTAAAGATTCTGAGTCTTTGCTGGCTTCCAAATATCTTTTTATTGCATTGCGGGCAGAGTCTCTCCCCTTAATATCCGTCATTTTGTCCAACTAAGCCAAAGTATCACGTAGAAATTTTTATTACAAAACAAAATGAAGAAGAACAACAACAAAATGTAAACAATATGACAGCGTAAGCCAACCGTCAATGTATCAGAGTTACCAGCAGCAAAAAACAATGCGGAACAAAACGGATTGCGCTCTTTGCGTTTATGACAGCGAAAATGTGAGACTCAAGGTCACAAAGTGAATATCAAGAAAAGTAACACGCTGCTAACCATGCGTCAAAAAGGATTTTCACTGAACACTTTCAGTGACCAATTAGCACTTTCCTTTCTTTAAACAAAAAAAAATCGTCGTTTTCGCTATCCAGTTTTATTTCCTTGATGAAGAAATTCGTTAAGATTTTCGCAATATTTGCGACCTAAATGCGGCTCGAAGCGACCAAAATGTTGCGGCGTTAGTAGACTGCATTAAATTGAATGTACATTTCTTGGGTCTATCAACCGATACGTAAATGAAAAGAGGCGAAGCAGTGTTCGGCTAGAGTACTCTTTATTAACTAACTTAACTAAAAAACGAATGTCAAAAGAAACAGTAGTAAACGAATTACAGCAAAATAATAAATGAATACAGAAACGTGTGGCCACATATACAAATTTACAAAGCGCAATCCGCGCGGCAACATACGGACTTTTGGTAGTAGTTTTAGCTATCCGTATCAAATGACAAAAACTAATTTTACTTTATGCTGTTTTAGTTATTTAGCTTTAAGTAGGTCTCAAAAAAGTGTTTTCTTCACTTTTGGGAGGGAATAACTCAGGACCCTGACAAGACACAAAAAAACCAAGCTCAAAGTCGTAATAAGGAGATTCCATTCTACCATAAAAGGCGTTAAAAACCGAGGACAGAAAACTATGGTTGGACTGAACGGAGGTTAGGGGATAAAAAATGGACCACCGCAGATCCTGGCAACATCCTATTTCTTGTTACTTTGGGTTAACCAATATGCTCAGTTTTTGGTGCTCCCATATTTCATTGGTCCAGTTTTTTTATCCTCTAACCCCCGTCCAGTTCAACCATAGTTTTCCGTCCTCGGTTTTTGTATCCGTTTATGGTAGAATGAAATCTCCTTGTTACGACTCTGAGCTTGGTTTTTTTGTATCATGTCAGGATTCTGGGTTATTCTCTCCCAAAAGTGAAGAAAACACTTTTTTGAGACCTACTTTAAGCTAAATAACTAAAACAGCATAAAGTAAAATTATTTTTTGTCATTTGATACGGATAGCTAAAACTACCACCAAAAGTCCGTTCTTTAATCATTTTTACATTTAGTCCCTTCTCTCCAAGTTATAATCCTTTAATGAAAGGATATCTCTCAATATTATACAGAACCTTTTTCCGGACTGAAAATTTAGAAAGTAAAAATTTTATTATTTTCATCAATAACGTATTTTATAACAAAAATTTTGAGCCCTCGCGGTCCAAGATCGGATCAAAAATGACCACTCTATTTCGGATTTAGTGAATAAACCTACTAAATTACTTGCTTCTAAATTAGCAGAAAAAATATTTCGTTTGTTCATACGCTAAATTCAGAATCTGCTTTCATTCAAAAGATCATAACTTTAGAATGGCTAGCCGTATCTTGAAAAGTAGACCTGCGTTGGAAAGGTATTTTTATGCGCTATAAAAAAATTTTAAAGTTACAATTTTTTTTTTCGAAGAAGATGTGGTTTTTAATACACTTTGTATGAAGTTCTCAACTGACTTTATTCAAAAGTGTCAAAGCTTTGGAATGGCTAGTCGTATCTTGATGAATAGACCCTCGTAAGAAAGGTATTTTTATGCACTATAAAAAAATTTAAAAGTTAAAATTTTTTATTCGAAGAAAGTGTGATTTCTAATACATTTAGTATAAATTTTTCATATATCTTCATTAAGAAGGTCATAACTTTAGAACCGGATGACGTTTTTCAAAAAATTAGCCATAAATTGATAAAACGTAGCAATACCTTTCCAAAGAAGTCAAGATCGTTGTACTACAAAAAATCGTTCGGAAGATCTAAATATTCAAAGACAATCTCGCAGTAGAAAAAAACACTCAAAACTTCAAACGATTTTAAGGCGCCTCGAAATTCACCGCACATATATGGTTGCTAGGAGTTTTTTACATGAAATTTGACGTAGAATCTGAAACTGGATGTTACCAGGCCAAAAAATTTAGTTTCGAACAATTTGATCCGCTCTAATATATATACATCCACATATATATATATACAAATTATAGTTTCCGCACCATCCATTTTTAAAAAAATCGGTTTCTTCGTATTTGAGAAAAACACAAACAAAAACCGGAAACAGCAATAGTCATTCCAGATGTGATTTTTGATGCTTAATCCGAACTCGGTCTTAGAATTGCTCTATTACGTCCGGACTTTGAGATATCCTTACATAAATGTTTAAAAGACACCACTTTTTTCCTATTTTTGAAGTTATATAACAAGATAAGGTAATATTAAGCCGTAAAATCTGGTATGACAGTTAATAGCCCTAGCATTTTTCTTGAAAACTCAATCGAACCGATATCGATATCTGTTTTTTTGTCGGAGATATCTTTACCTAAAAAGTTAAAAAAAGTGCAAAAACACGATTTTTGGCTATTTTGGGTGATATATGCAGGACACAAAAAAATTTTTCTGTGAATTTCTATTACCAGAAGCATTTAGTACTTTCTTTTGGCTTTAAATAGAACTATCGAATGTTCATTTGCAATATTTCTCTGCAAAGAAAAGTGAACTTTAAAATCACACCATGAAACTCAAAGAAAAAAATATCGGTTTTCGGCTATATTTGAGGTTGAATACTGTACGGACAAAATTCGTCTGCTCTTTTTTACCAACCGACACATTTAAAACTATTCTTTATCTTCAAAATGAGCTAACAAGTGGTCTCTTGTAATTGTTTTCTAAAAAGTTATGACTATTTTAAGACGACATGTTGCAGCAATACGTATATGGTCAAAATCACAAAAAAGTAAACCAGGGAAAAATTTTTTGTTTCAAGTTTTTTAATAATTTTTTTGCATGTGTCGAAAGATCATGCTTTGTACTATCTAGCGTTAGGAGGTATTTTTATATATGTGGAATAAAGTGGCACTTCCATTGTTTTTTCTAAGTGAACAAAATATAAAAAAAAAATATAAAAAATTCAGAGCTCTGGAAAAAGGGTAAGAACCGCTAAATTCAATTCACGTGGTGTTTTATTGTGGCTAGTTATGTGAAATTAAACCATTATTTAAATAAATTAATAATAAAATGTAAAGAAAAATGTTTTGGTAAGCCGATTTTATGGCAATGAAAACAGCCGCAATTTAAAGGTATCGTGGCAGATACAAAAATGGAAAAAGTTTTTAATGGCACTTTAACCACGATCTAATTTGACGGCAATTGCATTTCTGACGAACAGACTATGGATACATCTTGACTACACTTAAGTTTTAGCAATTTTTAGAAACCTTCTTTCTCTAAAAGACCATAATATATGTGTAACGTGACAGAGATTTGTCACAGTAAATTTTATATTTCGTTTTTTGATTACAATCGCAAATTTGTCGCACAGGATCGCCTCACCAAGGCTGAAATGAATAAAAATCACACCGAAAGCTCAAAGAAGATGTAAAATTTGAGCAATACAAGAAGAAAAGAGCCGCTGCCATGCGATCGGATAACATAATAAGTGAAAATGTGGGCGTGCCACTCATTTAATTTCATCTTTTTTCCACCCACCTTGTGGTATTTATATTCGCCATCCTTCTATTAATTTTCATCCAAATCGCTCGCATAGTTTGTGAGATATGTATTAAAATCTAAAACCATGAAATCATTAATCCTTTGTATGGCGTTGAAAAAACGCTTTTTTGTAATAGCCTATATCTCATAAAAAAGTAATACAACCTAAAAATAACGTCAGTATGGCTTCTTGTGAATACAGTTTGCTATCCAAATCCATTGAAAAAAATCAACGATACCCTTTTCTGCTTTTGTAATGTAGCTTTAAATAGAACCAGAAACAGTGATTTTTTCATTTTTAAGCAAGGATAACTCAGGATCCAGACGTGATAAAAAAAAACTAAGCTCAGATTCGTTATAAGCAGATCTAAATCCATCATAAACGGCTATAAAAAACTACGACGGAAAACCATGGTATGCCTGGATGGAAGTCGGGTATTTAAAAAAATGGACCGTCGCAGATTCTGGCATCATCCTATTTTTAGTAACATGGAGTCCTACCAATAAGAATCTAGGCTCAGATTGTGGTTCTCATATTTTTTATACTCAAGTCCGGCTGGCGCCTAACCTAATGGGAAACTTGGGTAAAATAAAGCTTAAGGAAGGTTTAGAAAAGTAGGCATACATGATTTAATGCTCTTTTTCATTCTGTTTGTTGTTACGAATATTCACAAGGGTATGAATACATTTTTTTATACAATTTTTCAGACAATGTAGCGTGGCAGATTTTGTATGTCACGTGGCAGAGACAATGTTTTTGCTCTTAAATCATTTCAACATAAGCTTAATAGACCATCATGAATGCAGTTCTCTTAACTAATCTTTCATTTCTAACACATAAAAATTTGTGATCGATCGGTTGGGTAGAAGCACAGAATTTTCGATGAATGTATGTGCACCTCAAAACTGACTTCCAAATTTGTGTCACATGACAGAGAAGTTTGACTGCTAATAACACGAAAACCACACAATTTATAACAATTCTTTGTTCAAAGGAAATGTGTATCTCAAGAAGCTTAATAATACATAGCTGTGTTTCTTTTGACGCGTATATATAATTAGCAAAATATTTGTATGAAGCGATAGTTGGCGATAGCAAGCGTCGCTTAGATCATAATTGAGGATAAAAACCGGTGCTGCCCATCAAAGATGAGTATTTATCGATAAATTTCAAACAAAAATACCAAAAAAACAAACAAAACGTCAAAAGAATTGATTCTAAAAATGGCAGAGGAAGATAAAAGGTAAATTAAAATTTTTAGGGCCAGTTTTTCAGTGCAAGTTGAAACTTCGTTTAAAATAAGTTATATTAAACTCGTTTAAATTGTTAAACTCGTTTAACTATGAAATGACTTTCAGTGCGAGTTTAACAGCGGGTTGCTACAAAAAAATTTTAATTGCAGGCTTTCAATTATTGGCGTTTGGCCACTACAACGGTTGGATTACATCAAAGCTTAGCAAGTGCATTGTGATCAAGTCGAAATGCGGTCCGCGAAAAATGTCATGCAAACTTTGATCGGGAATTACTAAAGCAATTGCGTCGCAATCGCGATGAAGAAGCTGATTGAATGAAAAATGTACCCAGTTGGGAGGTTGGTACCTGGTATACGGAGCCAGTGTCAAAGCTTTGCTTAAAGGCATCTTGGTTGCTCCAAAGTTTAAGCAATTTTATGGTCATAATGATTGGAAATCATATGCAGAACGTGATTTTATTTAAAAGTGGTCAAAAGTGAAGTTTGTGAATTTTTTATTTTCCAATAAATTCTTCTTTTTCAAATTATGAATTTTTTTAATTCATTTATTTATTTGTTTTTTTTTTCGTTTTTTTTTTATAAAATATAACGGCCCATATCGTTCAGTTAAACTTAGCTTGAACTACGTTTAACATTCACTGAAAAACTCATTCCTGAGCTTAAGTTTATATCGTTTTCCATTGGGCAAAAAAGAGCAATCTTTTTTTGATCCCCGATCAAAACGCAAATTGTAATAGATTTTGACCTAGACCCGATCAAAAAAACTTGTTAAGTTCTTGTCATTGTATCAGAAATGTATATCAAAATGATATCAAAAATGTATCAGTCGCTGATATCCATTTTTTGTATATCATTTTGATATATTTTTGATATCATTGAAAAACATGTCAATTTTGTATCAGAAATGTATATCAAAATGATATCAAAAATTTATCAGCTGCTGATATGTCAAATCTAGAGCAAAATTTTTTGACCTCAGATCAATTTTTTCAAATCTAGATTTTTTCTCAGATTTCATTTGCTCACACTCACACTATGACAAGAATGTAGGGAAATTGGCAGCATCATTTGACAATTATAATATATTAATTATTTTTAAAAAGTCAACGAAACACATTTGCTCCAACAAATTATGGAAAAATACGAACAGCAGCCAATTTTTGTAATTACTTGACTTCACTTATACCGAAAAATAAGCTTCACCAAGAGGAAAACACCTATTCAAGAAATGAAAGCCTTCGGGGTCAACTGCGAGACACGATTGCTCATAAGACGCTATCGGATATCGGACTGGATTGCGATTATGGCACTGGTCACTCTATGAATGTACATACAAGAGGAATGCAAGGATGTCGATATTCGTGTCATGCCTAATAGACCTGGGCAACAGGAAGTTATGTTCATACTAATCAACCTGGTCTCCATCAAACTGACGAATTTGGAATGCGTATCAGACATGTTGTAGAAATTGAGACAGCAAATAAAGAACAGGATTTTGTTGGACACGGAGCTTTAACACTTAAACCAGTATCCTAAACAACATAAATCAAAAACGAATTGCAGACCGAGGGAGAGTTTATACAGCTCAACTTTTATCAATTGCTTTTGCAAACGATTTCTTTTGTTTTGGCAAACGAAAACAATGCCTTTCTCCATCATGGCAGAAGACAAAATTCTAACATTTTAATGACTTTTCAAGTATTTATTAACTAATGCAATCTTTTGTAATATTCAAATAACATCAATAAAATTCACATACAAAAATAAATCTCTTGAAAATATTTATCGCCACGTTGCACACTGGTCGGAAAATCAAAAAAGCTGGTCAAAATCGAAAAATAAAGTTGTTGGTTTTTTCACTTTTAACTGTTGGTAATGGTAGAATATTATCCACTTTGATCGTTTGAGTGGTCAAAAAGACCTCTGTGCCTAAAAAACTCTTCTCGTTTGAGTTTGAAGTTCACCTATTCTTGCGAAGAATTTTTTTTATTTTTTTTTAATATAAAGCGTCTCAGTAAGCAAGTGGAAAAGATAACTTCTATTCATCTTTTCGCAATGTAACGAAATGGAGTCTCTCAGTGAATGTTTGTTTCATATGTTTCTCAAATCCAAAGCGTTTTATCTCGTTCACAGTTTATGTAAATAGGCAACTGTTTCGTGAAAATATATACACAAAAAAATTGTTGAAGTGGTTTTTAATATGATAAATGTTATAGCATCCACGGCCATCCGTCTAGTTTCTACATGCATCTTATTCAGAGTACATTTTTCTACAAACCTGTAAAAAAATTAGCTGCCCCGAGGTGCCTCTGAAAAAGATATTAGGACTTTTGTAAAGTATTTCATTTTCGTAATAATTGATCCCAGAAACAAAACTTTCGTAGATAAAGATGCTGTTCAGCATATTTTGACCGAAATTTTGGATGTGCCAGTTTGTGTTACAAAAATTGATTTCATATTTCCAATCAGCGACCTCAAAAACCCCAATAACTCTCTTCTTATTGATTAATGTAGTTTTGCACTAAATGGTTCGTCATTGTGGATCCGCCATTTTGTATTTCGTAAACTAGGTTTCAGATTCATTATAAGCAACATCTGAAACTCCAATGTACCGTTTTTGGTGGTAATAAATGCAGCTTAGCAGTTTTTAGTGCACCATTTTGGATCCGCCATTTTGTTTTTTTTGAAAATAGATTTCAGATTCGTATTAAGCATCATCACAAACCTAAAATTACCGACTTTCGTGAGAATATATTTGGTTGAGCATTATTTGTGCACCATTGTGGATCCGCCATTTTGTTTTTTTAAAAATGGATTTCGGATTCGTAATCAGCATCATCAAAAACCCCTTATTACCGACTTTCAGAATTTTGGCCAGCTTTTTCGATTTTACGACCACTGTGCGTTGGTAAAAAAACTTCAAAGCCTGGAGTATCCTAGGAGTTTTGTTCCATATGAAATAGATTCCATTTTTTACTAAAGCTTCGATTTTTATTTTTTATTTTCAAAATGTATACAATAATTTGACGATACACTACTACAACTTCGTTTGTTTCCACAAATGTCAAAACATCTGTATCTGTCATCCGCCCTTGTATAAACAAAATACTTGCTCTGTTTTTGTGTTCCATTCAGCAAGAAAATTTTTTGATCTGAGAGAAAAATCTAGATTTCCCAATGGAAAACGACATTAGTTTAAACCAGAAAATGAGTTAACCTTGTACTGAAAAACTGGCCCTTAATTTATTTAACGAAAATTAAGAATGAAATCCTAATTTTTATTTGTAGCAAGCGCAAGAAGAGTATGGCTTGCGGTCAAAAGATTGAAAACCTAGAAAAGAATTCATATACTGTATAAAAAATTATGAACTATGCGTTAATTTTTTACCACTTCGTCTGTTGAATATTATATTTTTAAATAAATAGTATGCAAATATTTTCCTCAGCTGATATCTTGTTGGATTCTTTTTAGTTTGTTGATATTCATTTATTTTATGTATTTTTGTTTTACGTCAGCTGTCAAATTTTTTTCAGTGCTGCCAAAATTTGTTCAGTGCTGCCAAACTTTCAATTGTTATATTTAATTGCAGATGCGCGTTTTTTTTGTCACACATATACAATTATATATACGCGTCAAAAGAAACACGCCTAATATAAAATTCTTAAGTCATGAACATTTCACTTATTTAACATAGATGTGACCAAAAAACAGCGTACGAATGTCACGTGGCAGATTTTGAGATTGACCATATAAGGAATACTCGTACACTATATTTTAGTGACACCTCTGTGAGTTTGCACTTCATAATGTAATTTTTAAATGGTCATAACTTTGTAGAAAAATATTGCAGATGAACATTCGATAGTTCAATTTAAAGACAAAAGAAAGTACTAAATGCTTCTGGTCGTATATCCTGCATATATCATCCAAAATAGCGAAAAGTCGTGTTTTTGAACTTTTTTAACGTTTTAGGTAAAGATATCTCCGACAAAAAAGTTATCGTTATCGGCTTGATTGAGTTTTCAAGAAAAATGCTAGGGCTATTAACTGTCACATCAGATTTTACGGCTTAATATTACCTTATCTTGTTATATAACTTCAAAAGTAGGAAAGCGGTGTCTTTTAAACATTTATGTAAAGATATCTCAAAGTCCGGACGTAATAGAGGAATTCTAAGACCGGTGTTGAAGCAACAATAGGGAACCGCTGCACCTTTAATTATTATATATTTTCATTTGAACGTATTTTAACATATTACAACAAATCTTTATCCGAAAATATTGATGTACACATGGGTGTACATATGTAGATTTACACTAAGCTAAGCATACACATTGCCCGTTAATATATCTATGCAACGGTTATTCTTTTTCTTTATGCTTTACTTATGTTAAGATTTTTAGACTTGCTTAGTATTAACTATGAACAATAAAATTGAGTTTGTCAAGTAATTGGAAGAGAAACGGTTGTATCATTTCGTCAGTTTCGGTGTTAAATTTTAAAGTCGTTTTTTACAATCGATAGTACAGTTTTTTAGTAGACAGAAAAACCCTTCTGTTTTTACATTTTTTGGCGCCCAACGTGGGGCACGACATATATTTTCGGGAAAATTTAAAATCGTTTTAGATAAATTACACAGGCCGACAAAAATTATACCCAGAAACCAGATTATATATTTCCGTAGGTTTTCGATGCGCTGATTCCGAATCTGGTCGCAGAATTGCTCCATCACGTCAGGTTTTTGAGATATCCTAACCTAAAAGTGCCAAAAATGACGATTTTTCTCAATTTTGAGGTTAAATAGCTCTAAGGATTTGATTTTTCTTGGAAAACTATGAACGATATTTTAAAGTACTAGTCTTCCTCTTTCAAATGCCGTTGAGTTTGTTTGAATATCTTTTTTTTTCTCTCAGATATGACATTTTGAAGAATGCATATAAGAGGATTTGTGTCTGTCTATATCTGTGTCTGTCTGTGTCCTCTTATATGCATTCTTCAAAATGCCATATCTGAGAGAAAAAAAAAGATATTCAAACAAACTCAACGGCATTTGAAAGAGGAAGACTAGTACTTTAAAATATCGTTCATAGTTTTCCAAGAAAAATCAAATCCTTAGAGCTATTTAACCTCAAAATTGAGAAAAATCGTCATTTTTGGCACTTTTAGGTTAGGATATCTCAAAAACCTGACGTGATGGAGCAATTCTGCGACCAGATTCGGAATCAGCGCATCAAAAACCTACGGAAATATATAGTCCGGTTTCTGGGTATGTACTTTGATCAAATTTTGTCGGCCTGTGTTATCAATTTTTTGCGATAATTTACAACATAAATTTTCATTTCGCATTGGAAGGAGTATAAGCTGTATCATCAAGTCATACACGCTGCCACCTTTATCGCTGTCGCTGCCCTGCAACTTTAACTTGTGCTGCCAGTGCTGAATCCTGCTTTCACCATTGCTGCTGTTTTGATAACTTTTTCGGGATATACGTAAATGAACCACAATAGGATATCCTCGCATATGGTAAATTGTATCAAAACATTGATTTATTTTAAATAAAAAATTAACGCCAAATTGACGCATTATTTGCTGCCGACGCAACTTTCGCTGCCGACGCATAACTTGACGCCGTTGACTTTCTTGAAACGCTCCACTTCGTTCGCTGCCGACGCATCGTCTCTGCCGTCGCTGCATTCAATAACTTCGTTGCGATAACAAAATTTGTCGCATTACAACGCATAGTCATTCAACGCATATGTTGACGCGATAATTTTCTTCGCATAGATTGTTGTCGACGCATTTGCATTGCCTTCACAACAATACATCGTTCAACCAACGCATACGTTGAAGCGATTATTTTCGCCGCATAGATATTTGTCGACGCATCTTACACTGCCGTCACAATATTCCATCGTTTTTCATCAAACTTATATTTTTCGAAATCAATTTCGTCACATTGATTTCTATCTAAGGCGCATTTATTACATTCGTCGAATTTATCGTTTTGCGACCTGCTTCGCTTAATTTGTCAACGCATTGTTGCTACCATATTCGCTGCCTGTTGCAGTCGCTGCTTGGTCACTGTTGCCGTCGCTGCTCTGACGCACTTCGCTCGTATTAGAACAAATTTCTAATTCAAACTTTGACGTTGCTGTTTTGCAAATTGAAGCTTTGCTGCCAACGTATTGATTATTTTCGTCTCTGCTGTCACTATCGCTGCTGACGTCGTCGCTGTCGACGCATCATTCGCTGTAGTTTTTGCTCTGCCATATTGGCATATCTTGTTGGGTTAAAATCTGCTGTGCTTCCACATTCCGTTGTTGTTGTATTTATTAATAAAGTTGATCGTGCTTATAATCTAATTTATCAAAAGGTGTGCAATATTGTTGTTCACTCCAACTATCGATTCGTACATCATTATGACTCTAGACGAGCTAAAGCAACAGCGTGCTGGTGCAAAAAAGAACATTTCACGCATAAAGAATATTATTGAAGCTAATGGAAAAGGGGAAGGGAAAACTTTGTCTGTAGCTGAACTGAAATGTCGATTAGGAATCCTTGACTCTTATTTTAAGCAGATCCTTACCATTCAAACCCACATTGAAAAGGAAGATTCTAATGATAGTGTACGTGCTGAATTAGAAGAACTTTATATAACCACAAAGGTAGCTATTCAATCACAGTTAGGAGAAGATCATAATAGTACCTTTCATGATACCAGTTCCGTGGTACCTGCATCAAGTTCCAAATTACCAAAATTAAAACTACCATCATTTAATGGCAGGTATGCAGATTATAAAAACTTTATGTCTTCCTTCAGCCAGATTATTGACAGAGAGTACGGCTTATCAAACATTGAGAAATTTAACCACCTGTTGAATTGTCTTCAAGGTCAAGCACTTGAGACAGTCAAAGCTTTTCCAGTCACAAGCGAAAACTATCCAAAGGCCTTGGAAAGACTCAAAGCCCGTTATGATAACTCTACATTAATTTTCCTTGAAAATATTTCGTCTCTGTTCGATTTGCCATCAATTACGAAGCCAAACGCCAGTCAACTTAGAAGCCTGCTTGATAATTTTTCAGCCCTTTATGGCTCCCTTCAGACGTTGGGTAATAATGAACAAATTACTCAAGCCATGCTTATATTTTTAGTGCTGCAGAAGGTTGATGACGAGACCAACAGAAAATGGAAAGAGTCATTGGACTTTAAAAAATTACCATCTTGGGATGATTTAACTGCAGTTTTAGAACGACATTGTCAATATTTGGAATCGCTTCCTACAACTTCTGCCAGGTTCGACAAGCCAAATAAATACAAACAAAATAAACCTCACCAGAACTTTTCATTTGCATGTGCAACTTCTGCTTGCCGAATCACAAGATTCACAATTGTGATCAATTTAAATCTTTAAATGTGATTCAGCGATTCGAAAGTGCAAAACGACTTGGTCTTTGCATAAATTGCCTATCGAAAGGACATATCATTTCCAAATGTTCTTCCAATCACAAATGTCGAGTTTGTTCAAAAAGGCATCATAGTTTGCTACACCGTAGTACTGCTAACTCAAAATCAGTTGATTCTTCATTTGCATTACCTGTACCTCAGCCAAGTACATCAGCTGCCGCTGCTACAATTTCACGAGAGGCTGCAGTGCATACACACATAAACGATTCTACGATTGATCATATTATTTTAGCAACCGCAATGGTATTAGTCCGTGATTCGTCAGGTTGTTATAAATTAGGAAGAGCCTTGCTGGACTCATGTTCACAGGTGAATTTCATTACTGACGATTTCTCCCAAAGATTGAACTTGGGCAGAGAAAAGCAAAATTTCGAAATTCGTAGTATTGGAAATGCATCAACAAATATTAAATACAAAGCATCTACGACAATAAAGTCTCGCATAACTGGGTTTGAGCTACCTTCTACATTTTGCGTTACATCTCATATAGCATACCAACCAGAATCTGAAATAGATATTTCATCATGGAACCTACCGCCCAACGCTGAACTCGCTGACAAAGAGTTTTTCAAATCAAACCAAATTGATCTTCTTTTGGGCACTGAAAGTTTTTTCAGTATTTTATCTGCAGGCCAAATAAAGCTTGGTGACAATTTGCCCATTTTGCAGAAAACTTTGTTAGGATGGATAGTCTCTGGAAGGTATCAAAAGCCATGTGGGGTACAGGCAGCAAGATGTTTGCTTACATGCGAAGATTCATTGGATAGCAAATTAGAAAAACTGTGGAAACTAGAAGAAGTATCTGCTGTATTTCCATGGACTCCTGAGCAACGCAAATGCGATCAATTTTATAAAGAATCGGTTTCTCGTAATATGGATGGCCGATTAATTGTCAAAATACCTTTTAAGGACAATCCTACTTGTCTTGGAAAATCATACGATATAGCGTTGCAAAGATTTGTTGCACAAGAACGCCGCTTAGCACGGTCACCTGAGCTGAAATCACAATACATAGCATTCATGGATGAATATGAAATATTGGGGCATATGAGTATTATTAGCAATCCTAATTTAAACGATGCACATTATTACATACCACATCATTTTGTTTTGAAACCCAATAGCGGTTACCGGACATAATCCCAACGGACATAATCCCCATTTCGTAAATGGGGATTATGTCCGAAAGTTTTTCGGTCATAATCCCCATTTTGGCCATGGGGGCTATGTCCGCAAATTTTTCGGACATAATCCCAATGGGGGTTATGTCCGAAAAATTTAATTAAGATTGAACAAAATTTTTGCAATAATCCATTTAAAAAATTTATATAGTGTTGGATGTTATAGACTGATCCGCGGCCGAAGGCCGCCGCGAAGCCGGTGTTGGATTTTTGGGAGTTTTAAATCCTGAGCTGTGGCCGTAGGCCACCCACTTACCCCTACTCTTATGAAAAATTACTGTGGCTAGCAAACTAGGTGTTGGATATATTATATACTGATTCGCGGCCGAAGGCCGCCGCGAAGCCAGTATTAGCTTTTTGGGAGTTTTAAATCCTGAGCTGCGGCCATAGGCCGCCCACTTACCCCTACCCTTATGTAAAATTACTGTGGCTAGCAAACTAGGTGTTGGATATATTATAGACTGATCAGCGGCTGAAGACCGCCGCGGAAACGGTATTGGAATTCTTGGGAGTTGTAAGTCCTGAGCTGCTTCTGTTGTCAATAACAAAATATCGTTATGGGGACTATGTCCGTTTTTTCCTGGGGATTATGTCCGAAACACTTGCGGACATAATCCCCATTGAAAAAATGGGGATTATGTCCGAATTAGTTGCGGACATAATCCCCATATCGTGAATGGGGATTATGTCCGTGGGGATTATGTCACGGCACCCCCAATAGCACTACGACAAAATTACGGGTCGTTTTCGATGCATCTTGTAAAACCACTTCACAAAAATCTTTAAATGAAATACAAATGGTCGGTCCAACATTGCAATCAGACTTATTTTTGCTTTTGCTTCGCTTTCGTTTGTTTCACTTTGCTATTACAGCCGACATTGCAAAAATGTATAGGCAGGTATTGGTTGACCCAGATGATCGTAGGTTTCAGTATATTCTGTGGAGAAGTTCACCTAATATGGAAATTCGTACCTATGAACTCAACACCGTAACGTATGGAATGGCTGCTGCACCATACCTTGCCATAAGGAGTCTTTTGTACTTAGCGGAACAAAACATTGAAAAATACAAAATTGGCGCAAGTGCTATAAAATCGTCTTTTTATGTCGACGACTTCATTTGCGGAGCAAATGATTTAATTGAGCTTGCAACAATAAAGCGTGAAGTAACCGAATTATTGAGCATCGGATGTTTTGAACTTTGTAAATGGCACTCAAATCATGAAGATTTTAGAGATGATAAAACAATTAAGGACTTGAATTTGGACGATGCATCAGTAACAAGTGCACTAGGAATACGGTGAGATCAAAATCTTGATAATTTCATATTTTCGTTCCAACCTAAGACAAGTATCGACAGTCACGTCACTAAACGCTCAATACTTTCAATTGCATCATCACTATTTGATCCAATGGGACTTTTAGCGCCGGTTATTATTACCGCTAAGATCCTTTTGCAAGAGTTGTGGTTGCTTAAAATAGATTGGGATGAATCTATACCACAAAATTTACATTTCGCTTGGAGCAATTTTCTCAATGGGTTGTTATCTCTTCCATCAATTTCGATTCCAAGGTACTGCTTGTGGCCTGATTCGACATCTCTTCAACTTCACGGTTTTTGTGATTCATCTATACGTGCATATGGTTGTTGCATATACACAAGAACCGTGGATAATTTTGGCATGGCTCATGTGCAACTACTCACAGCAAAATCACGGGTTGCTCCTACTAAAAAGCAATCATTGCCGAAATTAGAATTGTGTGGCGCACTTTTACTCGCTAGACTTTATTTGAAAATAAAGGTTCTTTTCAAAGATGTACAATTCAGCACATTTCTATGGAGCGATTCTCAAATCGTACTTCATTGGCTAAAACTTCATTCAGCCACACTTTCAACGTTTGTCGGCAATAGAATTTCTGAAATCCAGGATTTAACATCAGATGCGGTTTGGAAACATGTTTCGTCACAAAATAACCCTGCAGACATAGTTTCTCGAGGAAGCAGTGTGGACCAAATAACTAAATTAATGTGGTACACAGGTCCTTCGTTTTTGATGGAAGATATGTATTACTGGCCCAAGGAAAGCAAACCTGTTTTAGATATGGAGGAAGTGGAAAAGGAAAAGCGTAAATCGACATTTAAATTGGCAACTGAGTCAAATTATATTTTGGAAAAAATCGGCAAATTCAGTTCACATATACAAGCTTTACGCGTAGTTGCGTGGATGTTTCGATTTCTTAGAAAATGTGATAAAAAGTTTAACGATTTTGAATCTAATTCCCCTTCCCCTCAAGAGTTAAGGAATGCAATGAATTCTATTATTTGGAATGTACAACGACACTATTTTATAGAAGACATTCGTTTATTAAAAAAGAACGAACTGACGACAAGCACACTGAGAGCATTGAACCCTTTTCTGGGAGATACTGGAGGTTTTACGCTGTTAAAAGTTGGTGGTAGACTGGAACTTTCAGACTTACCAGAGGAACGAAAGCATCCAATATTATTGCCTGGGAAATGTGAATTTACCATTCGATATGTACGACATTTACACATCAAAAACTATCATGCTGGCCCTAAGGCACTCATAGCTCTTATTCGTTTAGAATATTGGGTAATAAATGCAAGAGATATAACACGTCGAGTTGTAAATAACTGCATACACTGCACTCGGTATAAGCCGAAACTAATGCAACAGCTAATGGGAAACTTGCCTGTGGAACGATCAACTCCATCGCGACCATTCGCCCGATGTGGCATGGATTTTTGCGGACCTGTCAACATTTATCTACGCATCAGGGGCAAACAACCGTTCAAGGCATACATCGCTATTTTTATTTGCCTATCTACAAAAGCAGTCCACATAGAAATTGTGTCGGATTTAACAACAAATGCGTTTTTGGCAGCTTTGAAGCGGATGATTGGTAGAAGAGGTCTACCATCTGATCTATTTTGTGACAATGCAACAAATTTTGTGGGTGCTGGCAATAAACTTGCAGACCTGAAGAATTTTCTCTACCATAAACAAAATCAAAATAATATTATCAAATATTGTGCATCTGAATTCATTAATTTTCACTTTATTCCTCCCAGGGCTCCGCACTTTGGTGGTATTTGGGAGGCAGCTGTAAAGTCAGCTAAAGGACTTCTCAACCGCAGCCTAGGAAATACCAGACTAACGTTTGAAGAGTTATCGACGGCTTTGGTGGATATTGAAGCGATTTTGAATTCAAGACCAATATCGCCTTTATCTGCAGATCCTAGCGACTACGAGGCTCTCACGCCAGCACTTTTCATCATTGGCAGCTCTCTGAAATCACTGCCAGAGCATACAGTAGCAAGTGACGTGAATAATTTGGAGAAATGGGCTCGTGTAACCGGAATAAAACAACATTTTTGCAAGAAGTGGTCCCATGACTACATAAATGAACTACAGATGAGAACGAAGTGGACAAGTCAACATCCAAATACCGCGATTGGAGCCATGGTTTTAATACATGAGGACAATGTTCCCCCTCTACACTGGCAGCTTGGCAGAATTGAGAATTGTACTCCAGGATCAGATGGTCGTATAAGGGTTGTAGACGTCCGAACTAAAAATGGTATTATTCGTCGGCCAATACACAAGTTAGCTGTTTTGCCTGCTTGAAAGTCCTTTATACTTTCAACGGGGGCAGGATGTTGAAGCAACAATAGGGAACCGCTGCACCTTTAATTATTATATATTTTCATTTGAACGTATTTTAACATATTACAACAAATCTTTATCCGAAAATATTGATGTACACATGGGTGTACATACAGTGGCTCCATCGCAAAATCGGACAAGACTTTGTTGGATATAAAAGTGCTCTAAACTTAAGAAAAAATATGCTGAAGATACGGTTTTTTCGCTTTTATTTAAACCTTATACCCTCATCTCTCTGAACAATAAAAAAAACAACTATTTTTCCATTGATAACCGTAAATTTACACTAAAACACAAAAATAGTTAAATTTCCTGCGCTCAATGAAAAATCGGACAAAATAAAATGGCAATGCTAAAAATGCCGTTCTTGTGCGAAAAAGCACTTCAGCACTGCGTTTTTTGGTAGTATTAGGTCGTTGATTGCATGAAGTGGAAAACAATGTCAACACTAAATTAAAATATATGTAAAATGGCTTCAAATGGCTCCAAATGGCAAGCAATCTGCTTTTGAAATAATGCAATAAATGATTAACTGGTATTATGAGGAAAAACCGAGAGAAAAATTACGAAAAAGTAAATCTATTGACCACGACATATTGATGAGGTTCCGTGATGAGCTCTATTGACCAAAAAATGCAGAGAAAGTCAGTACAAGATATCAAATGAGCGAAAAGAGCGTTCGATATTGAAAGAAATCAACAAAGATCCTTTTTAAAAAGGCCAAAAAACCCTTAAATATCCTTAAAAAATCGAACTGAAAACGTTGTTTTTCTAAATACTGATTTCAATACATTACATAAGAAAGA
The DNA here is from genome assembly GCA_951812925.1 of Calliopum simillimum. NCBI lineage: Eukaryota > Metazoa > Arthropoda > Insecta > Diptera > Lauxaniidae > Calliopum > Calliopum simillimum. Next base: position 14,853,052 of record OX638373.1, on the reverse strand, counting down.
TTTTTATGAGAGAATTGCTGGAAAAAATTCATTTATAACCCCTAAACAAAAAAAGATAAAATCAAAATATGCCAAGACCAATTTATTAAAAACAGATGATTTTAGAAATAAGGTAATTTGAGGGTATATCAAGTTAAAATACCTTAAAAGATTAGAAACTGTGAACAGAATAGTCTTAAAATAATGAAAACTATCAATAGAAAAATATTTTAATATGATATACCATCAAATCACCATATTTCAAAAATCTTCTATTTTTAGTGAATTCTTCTTGGCTTATTTTCATTTTATCTTTTTTTGTTTACGGCTTATAAATGTATTTTTTCTAGCAATTCTCTCATAAAAATCTTACTTATGCAATGTTTTGAAATCAGTATTTAGGAAAACAACGTTTTCAGTTCGATTTTTTAAGGATATTTAAGGGTTTTTTGGCCTTTTTAAAAAGGATCTTTGTTGATTTCTTTCAATATCGAACGCTCTTTTCGCTCATTTGATATCTTGTACTGACTTTCTCTGCATTTTTTGGTCAATAGAGCTCATCACGGAACCTCATCAATATGTCGTGGTCAATAGATTTACTTTTTCGTAATTTTTCTCTCGGTTTTTCCTTATAATACCAGTTAATCATTTATTGCATTATTTCAAAAGCAGATTGCTTGCCATTTGGAGCCATTTGAAGCCATTTTACATATATTTTAATTTAGTGTTTACATTGTTTTCCACTTCATGCAATCAACGACCTAATACTACCAAAAAACGCAGTGCTGAAATGCTTTTTCGCACAAGAACGGCATTTTTAGCATTGCCATTTTGTTTTGTCCGATTTTTCATTGAGCGCAGGAAATTTAACTATTTTTGTGTTTTAGTGTAAATTTACGGTTATCAATGGAAAAATAGTTGTTTTTTTTATTGTTCAGAGAGATGAGGGTATAAGGTTTAAATAAAAGCGAAAAAACCGTATCTTCAGCATATTTTTTCTTAAGTTTAGAGCACTTTTATATCCAACAAAGTCTTGTCCGATTTTGCGATGGAGCCACTGTATGTAGATTTACACTAAGCTAAGCATACACATTGCCCGTTAATATATCTATGCAACGGTTATTCTTTTTCTTTATGCTTTACTTATGTTAAGATTTTTAGACTTGCTTAGTATTAACTATGAACAATAAAATTGAGTTTGTCAAGTAATTGGAAGAGAAACGGTTGTATCATTTCGTCAGTTTCGGTGTTAAATTTTAAAGTCGTTTTTTACAATCGATAGTACAGTTTTTTAGTAGACAGAAAAATCCTTCTGTTTTTACAACCGGGTTTGGATTAAGCATCAAAAATCACATCTGGAATGACTATTGCTGTTTCCGGTTTTTGTTTGTGTTTTTTTTAAATACGAAAAAACCGATTTTTTTAAAAATGGATGGTGCGGAAACGATATCTTTTATATATATATATATATATATATATATATATATGTATGTATATATATACATATATATATATTACACATATATACATATACAAGTATATATATGTACGTTAGGGTGGGCCGATTTGAAAACTGATCTCGGCTACCCCCCTATGTTAAAGTTCATTCAATTTTATGAATATTTGCCCAAGGAACTATACCTCTGCGTTCAACTTTAGTTCGGCGCATTTTTGATTGAAAATTTTACCTTTTATGAATATTTTTTTTTATTTTCATACTAAATTTTAAAAATTTTTATAGAGACAAAAGTAATGTCATTATATGAGTTGGGTGGTATTCTGTCAGTAATCAATTAAATTGGACTATGTTTACACGAAAAGTTTACTTGATCGTGTGGAATTGATGCTGTATACTTAAAAAAGTGATATGGGTCAAATAGCCGATTATTATGACCGACTTTCAAAATAAACGATTCATATTTTTGGATGAATTTTTTCAAACAAAACACCAACCTAGGCTGAAAGTTCATTTAATTTGATGAAAATTTGCCCAAGGAACCATACCTCTACGTTCAACTTTAGTTCGGCGCATTTTCGATTGAAAATTTTACCTTGCGTTTAATATTTATTTTTATGCTTGATTTTTAAAATTCTCATAGAGACAAAAGTAATATCATAATATGTTTTGTCTGGTATTCTGTCAGTATTCAATAAAATTGGGTTCAGTTTTTACGAAAAGTTTACTTGATAGCGTGGAATTGATAATATTTATTCCAAAAAATTTTATCGGTCAAATAACCGATTTCAAAATAAACGAGTCATATTTTTACATTGATTTTTGGTATATATAATTTTTTGGAATAAATATTATCAATTTCACGCTATCAAGTAAACTTTTCGTAAAAACAGAATTCAATTTTATTGATTACTCACAGAATACCAGCCAAAACATATTATGATATTACTTTTGTCTCTATAAGAATTTTGAAAATTTAGCATAAAAATAAATATTAAACGCAAGGTAAAATTTTAAATCGAAAATGCGCCGAACTAAAATTGAACGTAGAGGTATGGTTTCTTGGGCAAATATTCATCAAATTGAATGAACTTTCAGCCTAGGTTGGTGTTTTGTTTGAAAAAATTCATCCAAAAATATGAATCGTTTATTTTGAAAGTCGGTCATAATAATCGGCTATTTGACCCATATCACTTTTTTAAATATAAAGCATCAATTCCACACCATCAAGTAAACTTTCTGTGTAAACAAAATCCAATTCAATTGATTACTGACAGAATACCAGCCAACTCATATAATGACATTACTTTTGTCTTTATAAAAATTTTTAAAATTTAGTATGAAAATAAAAAAAATATTCATAAAAGGTAAAATTTTCGATCAAAAATGCGCCGAACTAAAGTTGAACGCAGAGGTATGGTTCCTTGGGCAAATATTCATAGAATTGAATGAATTTTCACATAAGGGGGTAGCCGAGGTCGATAAAATTTCGTCCATACAATTTGGCCCACCCTAATGTACGTATATACATATTGTGACGAAAAATAAGAACACATGAAAAGAAACTTCACAAAAATACTTGACATTTCGAGATGTCAATAAAACCAGTGACGTCACGAAAGTACTTGACATTTCGAGATGTCAATGAAGGAAATCAACGAGATGTTGCCAGAAGTTTCGCTAATGCAATTCTAGAACGTTAATTTGGGTATAAAAGGAGCTGTTCATGAGAGCTCAACACAGTTGATTTTAAGGAATAAAGCGAAAAGGTTGTACACACAGTGCCAGTGAAAGTTAATAAAGTGCTAATTGTAATATTATATTTTGAATGTAATAAATAGTGAAATAAACAATTGTACCGTGTGAAAATAAACATTTGTGATTTAAATAAACCATTTTATAACTAAATAAAGTGTGTGTTTTTGATTGCTACACAATCCAGTGCAGGGCCTTGTTTAAGACTTGGAGGCCACTAGGCTCAACTTGTGGTGCGGGCCCTATCTGAAAGTATAGGATAGTCTCTTGTGAAACAACTCCAATCTTAAACTTTTGTTGCAGAAACGAGTTTTTTGCAGTTTCAAAGAGCAAAAATCGAGTTTTGTGCCAGCTTCGTGCGGGCCTGGGCCTAAAAACAAAAGCCCAAAAAATAGAGGACCGTAAATCACGGGAAAGTTAAGAAGCATACCTTAGCTTGGAAAAAATGCTATTCTTACATAAAAATATGTAAAATAATCTTTAGATGTGAGGCTAAGAATGACCAAGGAGTATGAAACTCAAGTCAGAATTATTAGATTCGACCAAAAAACTGAAATAAGCACTTCATGTATAATGTTTGGCTTTTCAATGAGCTAAATTTTTTTTTTAAATTATAAAAAATTTTGAATATGTAATTATATGGTTGTATCGGGCCGGAATTTAAAAATTAGGCCCGTGTCCAGGGGTCTATATCGGACGCATGGATTTTTTTTGGCTCTTTCGTATTAAATGCTTCATTTAGTTCTGTTCTTCTTCTTCAAAATGAGCTATGAACTGATCTTGTTTGATTTTGTATAGAAGACGTACGAAATTGTTTTGCTCTTTTCTATTAAATGCAAAATTAGCTATGAAAGGTGTTGTGTGATTTTTCTTAAAAAAGTTATGACCACTTAAAAATTATACATATGAGAATCCACGTACGATTTTTAACTTTTATAGTAACATTTTCAAATGATCAAGGCTTTTACCAGAAAAATGATTTAAAACCGCTTTATAGCTCATCTCGAAGGCGAAAAATAGTACTAAATGATACATTTAAGAAGCAATAGCAAAATTATTTTGTGATTTTTCTATATAACTTCAAAAATCATGTTTTTTGAACTTTAAGATTAGGACGTGATAGACTGATTCTGAGGCCGAATTCACATTCAACATTCTACCTTTTATTATTAGCACTATTTATAGCTTAATAACTTTTTAAAGTTATCGAAAGTAACTTTCTCAAAACAAACTTCCACTCCCGACTCACACTTGATGCACTGTGTACTACAAACATTTGTGATTGACACCTTTCGCCATAGCCAAAATTCTTAGAAAACATGGCCTACTATGAATGATACTGTACGGGTGAAGGGTGGAAATGAACGGACACAAAAATCTAAATCGTTATAAAGGGTTTATTTAGCGAGTAATTGCAAATAAAGTTATTTTTCAATGTAAATTTATACAAATTTCAAATATACTTTACGATACAATTTGTGGGTAAAAAAGATGGGTTTCTTGGTGTCTCAAATCGTCCAACGATGTAAAGAAAATTGTCCACCGCTGTAATATTTGATGTTCCGTGTAAAGTTATAGTTGAATTTGATGATGATGTCCACTGTGTGTCAATGTAGATTTGTCGTCTTCACTGTTGTGGTTCGTTTTTGATGTTCACTGTTGATTTGTGACGTTCACTGTGGGTTTAATGTTTTGTATTGTTGTCTCCAGATGTGCTCGTGTTGTATTTGAAATTTTAGGATGAATTGTGTGTTGCTTTTTATGTTTTTAATTTTACTTTTAGTTTGAGTTTAAGGGTTCGCTGACTTGCAGGTTTTTGGTTCTATAAAAAGAATGACGAATTTTCGCTTGTCATTTTAACTCGTTGTTCATACAACGAGTAAACGGCAGCAGCGCTGTGTGGCGGGTCACAAAGGCAGGCAGATATGCAGGATGCACACTGTTTACGTTGGACGTAAACAGATACGATGTACAAATAACAAATTTCATTTATGAATTTTTCAAAAGCAAGCTACGGTGAAATTTGTAATAAATAAGGGTAAACCAAAAAATATACACTACTGTATTAAAACAAAAATTTTGAATTAAAATTTTTTATTTTATGCTACATAAATTTTTTATTTTTTTTCCTTCGAACCTCTTTGTGGGGCGGGCCCCTTTGTGGTGCGGGCCCCTTTGTGGTGCGGGCCCCTAGGCTATAGCCTATGCCTAAGCACGGCCCTGATCCAGTGATCGAACTCAGAAAACAGTAAGAGATTGAAATTATCGTCATAAGTGACAGGAAATTTCGTAACAATTGGTGTCAGAAGTGGGATTGTGTAAGAAGAATTTGCAATCAATAAAAAAATAATAACATGGTTGAGTTTGAAGATCTAATCGTTGGCCAACTTAAAAGCGAGTTGGAAAAGCGGAATTTACAAACGGCTGGCAGAAAGTTGGAACTGCAGCAGCGATTGCGGAGTGCTTTTGAAGAAGATGGTGTGAATATTGATGAGTATGACTTTGCACCTAATTCAACAGAAGAGACATCGGAAGTAGAAGAAGCTTCTGGACCAGCGGCAAGTAGTGAAGTTGTGGATATGTCAAAGTTCGAGCAAATGTTAATGGCGATAACGCAGACAATAACTCAGAACGCATTGCAGATGAACAAAAATATCCAGGCGGGAACCCAGGCGGTTCGGGAAGAGACAAGTCAGAACGCTGCAGACGAATAAAAATATCCAGGCGGTTCGGGAAGAAATTGATCAGAGCTTAAGTCAGAACGCGCTGCAGATGAATAAAAATATCCAGGCAGTTCGGGAAGAAATTGACCAGAGCTTAAGTCAGAACGCGACGCAGATGCACACAATGAATCAAAATATGGAGGCTGTTCGTACAGATGTTGAAAAAATGGTAAATGGCCTCGATGCAAAAGTGACTGAGTTACAAGATGACGTTGAATCTCTCAAGGAAAAAGTTGAAAATAATCTTGAAAATGTTAATAAAAGGATTCAACAGTTGGAAATAAGCGAACCAAAAACTCCAGTGATAAGAGAAATCAGCACAGTGAGGCTTAAGGCACCCACATACGATGGAACAACGCCATTCAATGTTTTCAAGCTCCAATTCGAAACAACATCCACTCATAACCTTTGGGATAGCGATAGCGCAGCAGCAGCGCTTATCGTCGCTTTAAAAGGAGCAGCTGCAGAAGTTTTGCAAGCGGTGATGGATGCCTTACAGCGAAGATATGGCAGTGACCACATAAAACAGATTCACAGACTGGAGTTGAAAAGTCTGGTGAGTCCTTGCAGGAATATGCTGCGGATATTGAACGATTGGCACACCTTTCCTATCCTGACGAGTAAAGTGTCGTAGCTGAAAAATTCAAAATAGAGGCGTTTATTGACGGCATACGTGACTCTGAGACAAAACGCGAGACAATAAGGAGCCCGAAGGCAACATTTAATGAAACAGTAACGGTTGCCCTCACTCAAGAGACGATTGCATTGACATGCCACCCAACATTGAAAACTCGTCGGATGGAGGTGGAGGCTGAAAATGAAAATTTATCGTTTGCCAGCAGTAGCTTCAGCGGAAAGTGCTATAATTGTGGTAAGCAGGGACACATGGCACGTGACTGCCGTTCACGTCGTAAACGAGCTGTATCACGTTCACCAAGAAGAAAAATTGAAAATATGGTGAACGACGGCGAAAATGGTAACGAACACCAGTCGTTAAACTAAAGAGAGTCAGTACAGCGGGGCGTGAGCTGACTCCCACTTATGATTGCCCCATAGTCTTAGTTTCGAAGCTCTGCCGGAATTCCATCAGCCTTACCATCGGTGGAAAAATCAACGAAAGAACATGTGAGCTGACTTTGGATACGGGCGCATCGCATTCAATTGTGAGGAGTGATTTATTTGATAGACGACGAGTTACGCCGTTAAATGGCATCCAATTGAGAACAACGACAGGAGAAATTGCGCAAATAGTAGGAAAAGTTACAGCGAGTATTCTTATCGGCAACAAAAGTGTGGAACATGATTTTATTGTTGCAAACATCACCGATGAGGTTATCATTGGCGTGGACTTCATGATTCGACACGGGTTCACTTTGGACCTTAAAAAAAAGACTTTAAGGTATGCCAATGTGGAGTTGCCTTTGGACATTGGCTGTGGACAAAATTTAAAAATTGCAAGAGTCTACGTAAGTGAGCGCTGTCGAATTGAACCCAACACCGAAGAAATTATTTGGGCTACAACAAGTGAAGACTGTGGGACAAGCCATCTGTGGTTAGTGGAAGCAGATAAGAAAAACTTAAAGAAAGACCTGATTATTGGAAACACCCTAGTACAACCAAGAGTGACAACAAAATACCTGTACGAATTTTGAATCCAACAAATCAGCCGAAATGGATGCGAAAAGGTGAACTAATAGCGCATTGTGAGAAAGTTACGGCTGTTATAAATTGTGAAAATGACCAGCAGGACACAAAAGGTGCAACTTTAACAAAATCATCGGCCTTGGAAGTATTGACGAAAGAATGGACGAAGGAGTTGTCTGCCCAGAACAAAAATAAAGCAAAAAAGTTTCTGCAAAAGCATTGGCGGATATTTTCGTCCAAAGGAGAAAATAATGGCCGAACATCAGTAGTTAAACATCGCATTGATACAGGTAATTTTCAGCCAATTCGTCAACCTCCAAGGAGGCTAGCACTCGCTAAGAGAGAAGAAGTGACACGCCTTATAGAGGAAACGGCGCAAGAAAATGTCATTGCACCATCGGAAAGCCCGTGGAGTTCACCGGTCGTACTTGTCAAGAAAAAGGACGGAAGTATGCGATTCTGTGTGGATTACAGGAAATTGAATGACGTCACCAAAAAAGACAGCTACTCGTTACCCAGGATCGATGATACACTGGATACGTTATCTGGAGCCACATGGTTTTCCACCCTGGACTTACAAAGTGGATATTGACAAGTGGAAATAGATGACAAAGACAAGGAGAAAACTGCCTTTAGTATTGGAAATGGTCTATGGCAGTTCAACGTCATGCCGTTTGGTCTTTGTAACGCTCCAGCTACGTTCGAACGGTTAATGGAACGAGTTCTCAAAGGACTACATTGGAGGACTTGTTTAGTGTACCTCGATGACATAATCATCATGGGAAAAGACTTCGATGACCACTTGAAAAACTTGGAGGCAGTATTTGGACGCTTGGAGGCAGCTGGACTAAAATTAAGTGCGAAAAAGTGCTCACTTTTCCAGCGGGAAGTCAAATATCTGGGACACTTGGTAACGTCAGAAGGAATACACACAGATGAGGATAAAATAAAAGCTGTCAAAAATTGGCCACAACCATCTAATCTTCATGAGTTGCGAAGTTTTCTGGGCCTATGCACTTACTATAGACGTTTTGTTCCTGGTTTCGCAAACGTCGCAGGCAGTCTACATGAGCTGACACAGAAAAATCGGAAATTTGAATGGAGTAGCACACAGGAAACTGCATTCCAAAAGCTGAAAGAATTATTGTCTACAGCGCCAGTACTCGCGTATCCAATGCCCGGAGAAAAATTTGTATTTAAGTTTTTTACGTGTTTTTTATTTAATTGATCTGTGTTTATTAAAAAAAAAAAAATAAAAAAATTACTAGAGTGTTTTTAGATGTCATATTATAACAATAGTTAATTTAATTAACTTAATTTTTAGTTTTAGTATATTAGAAATTTTTAGAATAAATTCCATCCGTGCATGTATGTTTCTGTTCATGTATATAATTTTTCTAAATAATTTTATTTTTTTTTTTATTTGTAAGCAGTGCAATTGCACTGTTTTTTGATTCCTCTTTTTGCTTTATCCGCAAGCATTAGCTTGAGTCAGTTCTGTCTGTGTTAAAATGTTGTTGCTCACTAACGGCTATCCTTCTAAAAAAATTAACCCTTTTTTCACTTCGGTGACAAGTTAGTCCCTTCATTATACATTTTTAAATTTTTTGTTTTTTTGCATTATGGATTACTTTTCTTCAGACAATCTTGTCACGTGTTCTCTTGGTGATAGTTGCAAATGCCATAATATTTTAAATTCAATATTTTCTTGCTCTGGTCCGTGTGATCAGATGTTTCATGCACAGTGTGCTAAACTCTCAAATTCTGTGACAGAGCTCTTATGCTCTAAACGATCAGGCTTGGAATGGTATTGCCCTTCTTGTAGAGTCCTCTCTCCGTTGAGTTTTTTCAACAAAATTAAAGAATTTGGGGAAAATTTAAACAATCTGAATATTAATTTCAGAGATATTCTTATTAATTTTAGTGACTTTTCTCCCCAAATTAAAAAAAGTCGCAATGAGACTGTAATTAATGAGACTGTAATTAATGAGACTGTGATTAACGAAACTGTGATTAATGAGACCTTACTTCGTAATGACATTATTACTGCAACCTCTGTGGTTGCTGCATCCACCCCGTCGGTTCCTAAATCCTTAAAGAAAAAAAGGAAACCGAGACGAAAGCTAAATAAGAATTCAAGTAATAATGAAGTTGCTGAGGCAGCGGCTAGTTCTTCTTCTAATAATCCTACAGCTTCGTCGAATCCGCCAAATAGTGTCCATCCAACTGCTTCATCATCAACCAATCCACAAGTTGTTGATACTGTTGTTATCCCTGTTTCTTTGCGTGCATTGCCTAAATCGAAATCAATTTTTATTTCGCAGCTGCACCCTGATACAACTTCTGACAGTATTAAAGAGGTTTTAAAGCAAAATAATATCATTCCTCTTGACGCATATGTTTCATGTAGGAAGCTTGGCAACAAACCAACTCATGCTTCTTTTAAATTATCGGTGGCTTCTTGTCATTTCGCTGCCGTCTGCAATCCAAAAGCATGAGTTGATAATGTCTTCATTTCTGAGTTCAAGGAAACAAAGAAGGCTTTTCGAAATGATGATATACTCAATTCAAAAAACTAAATCGGCTATCCCTTTACTACCAAAATGTAAGGGGCCTTCGTTCAAAGACGCATGATATATTTTTATCAACACAGAATTTTTCTGATGATGTTATCGTTTTTACCGAGACTTGGTTAAATAACAATATACTTAACTCAGAGTTATTTGACAATAGTTTTAATGTTTTTAGAAGAGACAGACACACAAACGATCTTTCTCCAGTCGGTGGAGGCGTCTTAATAGCCATAGAAAATCACTTTACGAGTTCTTTGTTTGACATACCCTGTGCATCTGACATTGAACTAATTTGCGTTGAAGTTATTATTCGTAAGTCAAGTTTTTATATTCTTAACGCTTATATTCCCCCTAATAGTAGCACAGAAGTCTACGATAGTCTTGCACAGGCTGTAGAATATGTTACTCAAAAACTTGACGTTAATGACGAAATTTTATTGTTAGGTGATTTTAACTTGGACATTATCGGACGATGACACATATTATTATGCGTCTTGTCCCAAAACCCGACAACAACAAGTATTTGTTGACGACATTTTATCGGATTTACAACAAGTTAGTTGTATAACGAATTCTCACGGACGACAACTTGACTTAGTTTTGGCTACAGATAGTAGTAAGGTTGTTGTAAATAACGCCTCCAATGCCGTTAGTGTGGTTGATACTTATCATCCACCTTTAAATATTTTGTTTCAATCAGATAATAGTTATTTAAATGACAAGTGTTCTTCTATGAAAATTTATGAATTTAATTTCAAAAAAGCTGACTTTTTGAAATTGAATAACATTTTGGAGAACAATATCAATAATTTTTTAAACTTTTTTGAAAATAATTCTTTAGATAACAGTATTAAATATTTCTATAAGAACTTTTTAAAGCTATAGCTTTGGCAGTGCCATATACTTTTAAATACATTAATAGCTCTTCATACCCTTGGTATACAAGAGACTTAAAGAAAATTCGTAATAGTCGCAACAGGGCCTGGAAAAAATACATCTTTAGCCAAAACCGAAATGATTTAGTTAATTATAATAACCTGTTTCAGGAATTTGAGTTAAAATCAGCTTCTGTTTATTCTGAATATTTGAATAAAATGAAGTTGAACATTCTTCAAGACCCCAAAAATTTTTGGGGGTTTATTAATTCAAAAAAAAAGTCGGATGGTTTTCCATCCTTACCAGCAACCCTGAAATAATAGCGGGGTTGTTTGCTAATTTATTTAAAAAATCCTTTTCAACTAATTTATTCAGCCCTGATGTCCCCTATTTTGAATACATGGAAAACGACCCGAAAGTTTCGTTCAATGCAATATCTTTCTCTCCTGAACTCGTGGAGAAATATATTGCATCTATTGATGACGACCTGGGAAGTGGACCTGATGGCATTCCAGCAACATTATTAATTAATTGTAGTTCTAACTTGAGTCATCCACTCAGCTTTTTATTTAATAAATCTATTAACGATAATTATTTTCCTCAATTTTGGTACAATCTTTAAGAAAGGATGTAAAAATGATGTTTCAAATTACAGGCCCATTGCAAAGCTATCATCAATATCGAAGCTTTTTGAAAAAATTATATATGACCAAGTCAAAGTGTGCTGTGGTGAAGTTATTACATCACGTCAGCATGGTCTTGTTAATGGCAGATCTACAGTATCTAACCTTCTTGATGTCACTTCTTTTGCATTAAACACTTTGGACTCTGGTGGGCAAGTTGACTGTATCTACACAGATTTCAGTAAAGCATTTGACAAACTACCTCATAAATTAATTTTATTTAAATTAAAAAAGCTTGGATAACCTTTAAATTTTGTCAATTGGATCGAATCTTATTTGTCTGATCGTTCATATCAAATAGGATTTCGGAGGGTGTTGTCCTCACCATTTACTGCGTCTTCAGGTGTTCCGCAAGGAAGCCACTTGGGACCTCTCCTGTTTATTTTAGCTATAAATGATGTTACTCACATCATTAAAAACTCTCATTTGCTAATATATGCAGATGATATGAAAATATACAGGATCGTGAAGGGTGATGAAGACATTTTCCCACTTCAGTCTGACTTGAAATCTTTTGAAATTTGGTGTTCTAAAAATAGCTTACATCTTAATTCTGATAAATGCCAAACAATGACTTTTTCTAGAAAGAATAATATTATAGAGTGTAATTATAAATTCAATGATAAACAAATCAGTCGTGTCGATTCAGTCAAAGAGATTTGATATACATTTTGATGCTAAACTAACGTTCAATGAACATATTAATCAAATTTGTAAAAAATCTTCATCACTGCTTGGCTTTATTAAACGATGTGCAAAAGAATTTAATAGCCCTTTAGTAACGGTGACTTTATACAACACAATTGTGCGTACTCACTTAGAGCACTCTAGCCAAGTTTGGTCACCATTTTGTAATATACATATCGATAGAATTGAAGGAATTCAAAAAAATTTTGTTCGTTTTGCCCTTAAAGAATTTAATTGGATGGATTCTTCAAACCTTCCTCCTTATGAGGATCGTTTGAAGTTGTTACGTATGCAGTCTTTGAGTACGCGTAGAAATATAGCGGATATACTTTATCTGCATCAGCTTATTACAGGGTCTCTTGCCGCACCAGAGCTTCTTATATATATTTATTTTAATACTAACCGAAGAAGTAATCGTAACTCTAATCAATTATTTTATCAACCAGTTAGTAGAACTAAATATATGGCTTCAGCCCCCTTTAATCGCATGACAACTCTTATAAATCATTGCGAAATATATAGTATTAGCTTGTCAAAAGGTCAACTCAAACTTAGATTGAAAAATTATTATAATTAAATTCGTTGGTTATTGGTTGTTTTTTATTTAATGTTTGTGTTGTCCGAGCCCCACAGCATGCAGGGTTAATTTTTTCTAACACTCATTCCTTGGATCATGTTATTACATATATACAACTGCATTTATGCATTTGTAGTTATGTATACGCGTGATCTGAGTGGGTATGTTGAGAAAGTGCGAAAAAGCTAAGAAAAAATTATAAAAAAATAACACATTAAAACTCATAATTTTTTCATTTTCATAATATTTAATAAGCTTTACTTGATTAAAAGCTTGAAGCTGAATAGCCAAGAAGGCTAATAGCTGTAGCAGCTAAACTCTATTATTATTGGACACCGATGCGAGTGGCTATGGTATTGGAGGAGTTTTGTCCCAAGTCATCAATGGGCAAGAAAAAGTCGTCGCATATTTCAGCAAAATTTTGTCGAAACCTGACAGGAATTATTGCGTAACTCGGATAGAGTTACTGGCAGTAATGGAATGTGTAAAACACTTCCATAAGTACTTGTATAGACAGCACTTTCTCCTGAGGACAGACCATGCGGCATTAAGGTGGCTACTTCAATTCAAGGATCCTGAAGGCCAAATCGCACGGTGGATAGAACGCTTGCAGAGCTATGATTTCACCATAGAACATCGCAAAGGAAGCCAGCATGGAAATGCGGATGTACTTTCCCGTCGTCCATGTAAAATTGAATGCGGCCATTGTTCAAGAACGGAAAATAAAGCTGGAACGATTGATGTGATACAGATTTGGCAACTATAATTAAGTATAAGGAGCTGGGTAGAAAACCGGCGTGGCAAGAAATCTCAATAGAAAGCCAAATCTGTAAAGCATACAATGGCAAAGTTTGGAGTTGCATGATGGTTGCCTATACCGAATCTGGGAAAGCGAGGATGGTAAAATTCGCTCAAAACTGCTGGTTATTCCAAAGGCAAAATTTAAGGAAATAATCGAGGATTATCACAATGGATCGAGTGGTGGACATCTGGGTATAACAAAAACCACAGAGAAAATAAAGAAATGGTTTTACTGGGTAGGATGCCAAAAAACAGTTGCTGACTGGATCCGCCGTTGTGACCAATGCGCAATTGCTAAAGGACCAAGGCGACGAACTCGGGGGAAAATGCATCAGTATAACGTTGGAGCTCCCATTGAGAGGATAGCCATGGATATAGCTGGACCTTTTCCAATCAGCAATGCAGGAAATAAATACATCCTTATGGTAATTGATTACTTCAGTAAGTGGCCAGAAGTATATCCCATTCCCAATCAAGAAGCAAAAATAGTGGCAGACATTTTCATCAAAAATTGGATTTGTCGATATGGAGCTCCACTTGAGTTGCATTCCGACCAAGGACGAAATTTTGAGTCGGCACTTTTTAAAGAGGTTTGTGACATGCTTGGAATACAGAAGACACGTACCACAGCATTGCATCCTCAGTCCGATGGCATGGTCGAAAGGTTCAACCGTACTTTAGAGGAACATCTGAAAAAGGTTGTCGACAAAGGACAAAAAGATTGGGATGAGCGTCTACCAATGTTTCTAATGGTTTATCGTTCGTCGATACACGATACCACTACAGTCACGCCAGCAAAAGCCATTTTTGGTACGGACTTAAGGCTTCCAGCAGATTTAAAGTACGGAGTAAGCGTTGTCTCAGAAACGACCCATGCTGACGATTACATGTCGCGAAAAAGAGAAGAACTGGCTGATATACACGAGCTTATCAGGAGACGTACTCAATTGGCTAGCGACAAGATGAAAGCTCGATATGATCTGCGAGCAAATACTGAAGGGTTTAAAGAAGGTCAATTAGTGCTGCTACACAACCCATAACGAAAACGAGGCTTGTCCCCTAAATTACACTCACTGGGAGGGACCTTACCGGATCGTCACAAGGATAAACGATGTTGTGTATCGAATCCAAAAATACCCCGGTAACAAAGGTAAATTAAAAGTGGTACACATTGAAAGACTAACGCCATATGGAGGCGACAGTGAATCTCTTGTTCAACAAGTTTAAGAGGAGGGCAGTTTGACGAAAAATAAGAACACATGAAAAGAAACTTCACGAAAATACTTGACATTTCGAGATGACAATAAAACCAGTGACGTCACGAAAGTACTTGACATTTCGAGATGTCAATAAAGGGAATCAACGAGATGTTGCCAGATGTTTCGCTAATGCAATTCTAGAACGATCAGTTGGGTATAAAAGGAGCTGTTCATGAGAGTTAAACACAGTTGATTTTAAGCAATAAAGCGAAAAGGTTGTACACACAGTGCCAGTGAAAGTAAATAAAGTGCTAATTGTAATATTAGATTTTGAATGTAATAAATAGCGAAATAAACAATTGTACCGTGTGAAAATAAACATTTGTGATTTAAATAAACCATTTTATAACTAAATAAAGTATGTGTTTTTGATTGCTACACAATCCAGTGATCGAACTCAGAAAACAGTAAGGGCCAATTTCACAGTGTGAGCTTAAGCTTTAGCTTAGCTAAACCGTTAGTGTAGCTTAAGCGGCCCTTAAATAATTTTCAATTTCACAGCTGACTGGCTCACTTCTGTCATTAGCATAGTTACAAACCGAAACTAAACGTAAACAAAATTGACATTTAACAAATTTGACGTTAAATATTGTTTACGATTTGAAGAAAATTCAATATTAAAAATTAAAAAAATTTCAGAATTTCACAAAGTCAAAGCTGAAAAGAAGATAATGCGCAATGCCGTTTCAGCTGTGCAAAGGAGAAAAGCAATTGAAGCTTAACAACGTACCTTGAAGGTACTTTCGAAGCCAATGTCAAAACATTAAGAATTTGTGTACTTACAGGAAAAAATAAATAAAGATTAATGTGTATAAAAATTGTCCTATTTTATTATGTATCCTCGCCAATAAACATTTCTTATTAACACTTAGAAACTTTCTATAAATTATGAAGTTGAAAATTAAGTACAATTTTTTGTGGCGGTCCCATAAAAAATTTAATGTCCAGGGCACGAACGTTCGACAATTCTTCTTCAACAGCGAATATTTTGCATCAATTCATCGGATTTTATGTCAACGTGTCCAACTGCAACTAACAAGCACAATTCTTTCTTCATCTGGAATTTGATTGTAACCTTATTTCTCCAAATTCGTCCATCATAGATTCCCAATGTGACAACAGACTAGGAAACTTCTCAGCTTTGCTTAAACCGGGACCCAAGAAACGAGAACAATGTTGTTGAGCATCAATAATGCAGACCGTTATCTTGGGACGTAGCATGAGCTTCAATTTAACGGTGCCAAAGATACGCTTGTCTCTAATCCTTTTTGTTCAGCGCTTTCCAAGAATCCACGTTTCTTCTTGGTGCAGAAATTAAAAAGATCATCAATGTCTTCATAGAGCGCATCACGTGAAACTTATATGATCACAAATTTGCTGATATTTTTGTGTAAAAAAGCAATATGCGGTCTTTTCAAAATATTTAAAAAATATTTTGTTTTCATACATTTTAGTTTTTGACAACATCAATTGTGACATAAGCGCCGCTTAAACCGCCCTAACTATTTGTAGTGTCGATTGACTGGCGCTTAAGCGGCCCTTAAATTAAAATGACTGTGAAATTGAAATTTGAAGTTAAACTACACTCAACAGATAAACTACACTTAAACTCACCTTGTGAAATTGGGCCTAAGAGATTGAAATTATCGCCATAAGAGACAGAAAATTTCGTAACAATATATATGTGTACATAATATGTATATATACACCGAGACATACTCAAAAATCGTTAAAAAAACTAAAATGTCGAAAAAAAAACGGCTAGACGTTCGATTTCGCGGATTTTGATACTGTTACGAAATTTCCTGTCTCTATGACGATAATTTCGATCTCTTACTGTTTTCTGAGTTCGATCACTGGATTGTGTAGCAATCAAAAACACACACTTTATTTAGTTATGAAATGGTTTATTTAAATCACAAATGTTTATTTTCACACGGTACAATTGTTTATTTCACTATTTATTACATTCAAAATCTAATATCACAATTAGCACTTTATTTACTTTCACTGGCACTGTGTGTACAACTCTTTCACTTTATTGCTTAAAATCAACTGTGTTGCAACTCTCATGAATAGCTCCTTTTATACCCGGATGAACGTTCTAGAATTGCATTAGCGAAACATCTAGCAACATCTCGTTGATTCTTTCGGCTAATAGTTTCCTGACAAAACTTGGCATCACTGTCAAGTACTCTTGTGACGTCACTGGTTCTATTCTCGAAATGTCGCGAAGTTTCTTTTCATGTGTTGTTATTTTTCGTCAAACTGCCCTCCTCTTAAACTTGTTCGTCCCGAACAAGAGATTCACTGTTGCCTCCATATGGCGTTAGCCTTTCAATGTGTACCACTTTTAATTTACCTTTTTTACCGGGGTATTTTCGGATTCGATACACATCATCGTTTATCCTTGTGACGATCCGGTAAGGTCCCTCCCAGTGAGTCTGTAATTAAGGGGACAAGCCTCGTTTTCGTTGTGGGTTGTGTAGCAGCACTAATTGACCTCCTTTGAACCCTTCAGTATTTGCTCGCAGATCATATCGAGCTTTCATCTGGTCGCTAGCCAATTGAGTACGTATCCTGATAAGCTCGTGTATATCAGCCAGTTCTTCTCTTTTTCGCGACATGTAATCGTCAGCATGGGTCGTTTCTGAGACAACGCTTACTCCGTACTTTAAATCTGCTGGAAGCCTTAAGTCCGTACCAAAAATGGCTTTTGCTGACGTGACTGTAGTGGTATCGTGTATCGACGAACGATAAGCCATTAGAAACATTGGTAGACGCTCATCCCAATCTTTTTGTCCTTTGCCGACAACCTTTTTTAGATGCTCCTCTAGAGTACGGTTGAAACTTTCGACCATGCCATCGGACTGAGGATGCAATGCTGTGGTACGTGTCTTCTGTATTCCAAGCAAGCCACAAACCTCTTTAAAAAGTGCCGACTCAAAATTTTGTCCTTGGTCGAAATGCAACTCAAGTGGAGCTCCATATCGACAAATCCAATTTTTGATGAAAATGTCTGCCACTGTTTTTGCTTCTTGATTGGGAATGGGATATACTTCTGGCCACTTACTGAAGTAATCAATTACACACAAGGATGTATTTATTTCCTGCATTGCTGATTGGAAAAGGTCCAGCTATATCCATGGCTATCCTCTCAAAGGGAGCTCCAACGTTATACTGATGCATTTTCCCGCGAGTTCGTCGCCTTGGTCCTTTAGCAATTGCGCATTGGTCACAACGGCGGATCCAGTCAGCAACTGTTACTTGGCATCCTACCCAGTAAAACCTCTTCTTTATTTTCTCTGTGGTTTTTGTTATACCCAGATGTCCACCACTCGATCCATTGTGATAATCCTCGATTATCTCCTTAAATTTTGCCTTTGGAATAACCAGCAGTTTTGAGCGAATTTTGCCATCCTCGCTTTCCCAGATTCGATATAGGCAACCATCATGCAACTCCAAACTTTGCCATTGCGCCCAGTAAGCTTTACAGATTTGGCTTTCACTTGAGATTTCTTGCCACGCCGGTTTCCTACCCAGCTCCTTATGCTTAATTATTGTTGCCAAATTTGTATCACTGCGCTGGTCCCGTTGTATCTCCTCATTTGTCCACTTTTCTTCAGGCAAAACGTTCAAAAGGCGCACATCATAGACCCAGAAAACTTCGCAACTCATGAAGATTAGAAAGTCGTGGCCAATTTTTGACAGCTTTTATTTTACCCTCATCTGTGTGTATTCCTTCTGACGTAACCTTGTGTCCCAGATATTTGACTTCACGCTGGAAAAGTGAGCACTTTTTCG
The DNA here is from genome assembly GCA_951812925.1 of Calliopum simillimum. NCBI lineage: Eukaryota > Metazoa > Arthropoda > Insecta > Diptera > Lauxaniidae > Calliopum > Calliopum simillimum. The sequence continues at coordinate 14,834,235 of OX638373.1, read as the reverse complement.
CACTTAATTTTAGTCCAGCGGCCTCCAAGCGCTCAAACACTTCCTCCAGATTTTTCAAGTGGTCATAAAAATCTTTTCCCATGATGATTATGTCATCGAGATACACTAAACAAGTCCTCCAACGTAGTCCTTTGAGAACTCGTTCCATTAACCGCTCGAACGTAGCTGGAGCGTTACAAAGACCAAATGGCATGACGTTAAACTGACATAGACCATTCCCAACACTGAATGCAGTTTTCTCCTTGTCTTTGTCATCTATTTCCACCTGCCAATATCCACTTTGTAAGTCTAGGGTGGAAAACCATGTTGCTCCAGATAACGTATCCAGTGTATCATCGATTCTGGGTAACGGGTAGCTGTCTTTTTTGGTGACGTCATTCAATTTCCTGTAATCCACACAGAATCGCATACTTCCATCCTTTTTCTTGACAAGTACGACCGGTGAACTCCACGGGCTTTCCGATGGTGCAATGACATTTTCTTGCGCCATTTCCTCTATAAGGCCTGTCACTTCTTCTCTCTTAGCGAGTGCTAGCCTCCTTGGAGGTTGACGAATTGGCTGAAAATTACCTGTATCAATGCGATGTTTAACTACTGATGTTCGGCCATTATTTTCTCCTTTGGACGCAAATATCCGCCAATGCTTTTGCAGAAACTTTTTTGCTTCATTTTTGTTCTGGGCAGACAACTCCTTCGTCCATTCTATCGTCAATACTTCCAAGGCCGATGATTTTGTTAAAGTTGCACCTTTTGTGTCCTACTGGTCGTTTTCACAATTTATAACAGCCGTAACTTTCTCACAATGCGCTATTAGTTCACCTTTTTGCATCCATTTCGGCTGATTTGTTGGATTCAAAATTCGTACCGGTATTTTGTTGTCCACTCTTGGTTTTACTAGAGTCTTTCCAATGATCAGGTCTTTTTTAACGTTTTTCTTATCTGCTTCTACTAACCACAGATGGCTTGTCCCACAGTCTTCACTTGTTGTAGCCCAAATAATTTCTTCGGTGTTGGGTTCAATTCGACAGCGCTCACTTATGTAGACTCTTGCGATTTTTAAATTTTGTCCACAGCCAATGTCCAAAGGCAAATCCACATTGGCATACCTTAACGTCTTTTTCTTAAGGTCCAAAGTGAACCCGTGTCGAATCATGAAGTCCACGCCAATAATAACCTCATCGGTGATGTTTGCAACAATAAAATCATGTTCCACAGTTTTGTTGCCGATAAGAATACTCGCTGTAACTTTTCCTACTATTTGCGCAATTTCTCCAGTCGCTGTTCTCAATTGGATCCCATTTAATGGCGTAACTCGTCGTCTATCAAATAAATCACTCCTCACAATTGAATGCGATGCGCCCGTATCCAAAGTCAGCTCACATGTTCTTTCGTTGATTTTTCCACCGATAGTAAGGCTGTTGGAATTCCGGCAGAGCTTCGAAACTAAGACTATGGGGCAATCATAAGTGGGAGTCAGCTCACGCCCCGCTGTACTGACTCTCTTTAGTTTAACGACTGCTCTTCGTTACCATTTTCGCCATCGTTCACCCTATTTTAAATTTTTCTTCTTGGTGAACGTGATGCAGCTCGTTTGCGACGTGATCGTCAGTCTCGTGCCATGTGTCCCTGCTTACCGCAATTATAGCACTTTCCGCTGAAGCTACTGCTGGCAAACGATAAATTTTCATTTTCAGCCTCCACCTCCATCCGACGAGTTTTCAATGTTGGGTGGCATGTCAATGCAATCGTCTCTTGAGTGAGGGCAACCGTTACTGTTTCATTAAATGTTGCCTTCGGCTCCTCATTGTCTCGCGTTTTGTCTCAGAGTCCGGTATGCCGTCAATAAACGCCTCTATTTTGAATTTTTCAGCCACGGCACTTAACTCGTCAGGATGGGAAAGGTGTGCCAATCGTTCAATATCCGCAGCATACTCCTGCAAGGACTCACCAGATTTCTGGATACGACTTTTCAACTCTAGTCTGTGAATCTGTTTCATGTGGTCACTGCCATATTTTCGCTGTAATGCATCCATCACCGCCTTGTAATTTTTCTGCTCCGCCACTGGAACCGTTTGCAATACTTCTGCAGCTGCGCCTTTTAAAGCGACGATAAGCGCTGCTGCCCTGATCAATTTCTTCCCGAACCGCCTGGATATTTTTATTTGTCTGCAGAGCGTTCTGGCTTAACCTCTGATCAATCTGCAGTGCATTTTGACTTGTTTCTTCCCGAACCGCCTGGATACCCGCCTGGATATTTTTGTTCATCTGCAGCGCGTTCTTATTTATTGTCTGCGTCATCGCCATTAACATTTGCTCGAATTTTGACATATCCATAACTTCACCACTTGCCGCCGGTCTAGAAGCTTCCTCCACTTTCGGTGTATCTTCTGTTGAACTATGTGCAAAGTCAAACTCATCAATATCCACACCATCTTCTTCAAAAGCACTCCGCAATCGCTGCTGCAGTTCCACCTTTCTGGCAGCCGTTTGTAAATTCCGCTTTTCCAACTCACTTTTAAGTTGGCCAATGATAAGTTCTTCAAACTTAACTATTTTATTATTTTTTTTTTTTATCGATTGCAAATTCTTTTTACACAATCCCACTTCTGACACCAATTGTTACGAAATTTCCTGTCTCTATGACGATAATTTCGATCTCTTACTGTTTTCTGAGTTCGATCACTGGATTGTGTAGCAATCAAAAACACACACTTTATTTAGTTATAAAATGGTTTATTTAAATCACAAATGTTTATTTTCACACGGTACAATTGTTTATTTCACTATTTATTACATTCAAAATCTAATATCACAATTAGCACTTTATTTACTTTCACTGGCACTGTGTGTACAACTCTTTCACTTTATTGCTTAAAATCAACTGTGTTGCAACTCTCATGAACAGCTCCTTTTATACCCGGATGAACGTTCTAGAATTGCATCAGCGAAACATCTGGCAACATCTCGTTGATTCTTCCGGCTAATAGTTTCCTGACAAAACTTGGCATCAATGTCAAGTACTCTTGTGACGTCACTGGTTCTATTCTCGAAATGTCGCGAAGTTTCTTTTCATGTGTTGTTATTTTTCGTCACAATACTAAAACTATGCAGGAGCTTAGCACTGATAGCGTATTATACCAATGGGGGCATGGCTTCGCGCACTAAAGAACATAAAAATAGATGCAGTGGTTTAGACGTGGGAACTTTTTTTCCATTTACGGACTGAAAAACATAATGGTGATGCTATCGTTCCTTAGTGCTAACCCTATCTTTGGCAATTGGCCACTCGTATATTTACTGCCCCAAGAAGACTAGGGTTCTTTTTTGCTTTAAATGCGGTCAGAGCGGAGTAACAAGTCTTAAGTGCTCCAATCAGCACCTGTATCCAAAAGTCGACCCCGAGTTCATGATTGATTATAATTCGAACTTTTCACTATCTTCATGTTTTTATCTAAGCATATTTCCAAATGTAGACTTCGGCACCATAAAAGAAAATTTTATCGCAAAGAAATTGAATCAACACATCTAGCGGAGAGCGCAGATGGCAGACCATTTGCTCAAATTAAAGTTTTAAATGAATTTGTATATGGACTTTTGGTGCAAGCGTATCAGTGCTTGAGAAAAATTGTTTGGCTTTTCTTGAACGAAATAATATCAAGATAAAACCGTTATGCTCTTTTGTATCCACTGCGGATGGTTCAAAGAAGGACTCACCAGATTTCTGGATACGACTTTTCAACTCTAGTCTGTGAATCTGTTTCATGTGGTCACTGCCATATTTTCGCTGTAATGCATCCATCACCGCCTTGTAATTTTTCTGCTCCGCCACTGGAACCGTTTGCAATACTTCTGCAGCTGCGCCTTTTAAAGCGACGATAAGCGCTGCTGCTGCGCTATCGTTATCCCAAAGGTTATGAGTGGATGTTGTTTGGAATTGGAGCTTGAAAACACTGAATGGCGTTGTTCCATCGTATGTGGGTGTCTTAAGCCTCACTCCGCTGGTTTCTCTAACAACTTGAGTTGTTGGTTCGCTTATTTGTAACTCTTGAATCATTTTATTAACTTTTTCAAGATTATTTTCAACTTTTTTAACTTTTTCCTTGAAGGATTCAACGTCATCTCGCAACTCAGTCACTTTTGCTTCGAGGCCATTTACTATTTTTTCAACATCCGTACGAACAGCCTCCATATTTTGATTCAATGTGTGCATCTGCGTCGCGTTCTGACTTAAGCTCTGATCAATTTCTTCCCGAACCGCCTGGATATTTTTATTTGTCTGCAGAGCGTTCTGGCTTAACCTCTGAACAATCTGCAGTGCATTTTGACTTGTTTCTTCCCGAACCGCCTGGATACCCGCCTGGATATTTTTGTTCATCTGCAGCGCGTTCTGGTTTATTGTCTGCGTCATCGCCATTAACATTTGCTCGAATTTTGACATATCCATAACTTCACCACTTGCCGCCGGTCTAGAAGCTTCCTCCACTTTCGGTGTATCTTCTGTTGAACTATGTGCAAAGTCAAACTCATCAATATCCACACCATCTTCTTCAAAAGCACTCCGCAATCGCTGCTGCAGTTCCACCTTTCTGGCAGCCGTTTGTAAATTCCGCTTTTCCAACTCACTTTTAAGTTGGCCAATGATAAGTTCTTCAAACTTAACTATTTTATTATTTTTTTTTTTTATCGATTGCAAATTCTTTTTACACAATCCCACTTCTGACACCAATTGTTACGAAATTTCCTGTCTCTATGACGATAATTTCGATCTCTTACTGTTTTCTGAGTTCGATCACTGGATTGTGTAGCAATCAAAAACACACACTTTATTTAGTTATAAAATGGTTTATTTAAATCACAAATGTTTATTTTCACACGGTACAATTGTTTATTTCACTATTTATTACATTCAAAATCTAATATCACAATCAGCACTTTATTTACTTTCACTGGCACTGTGTGTACAACTCTTTCACTTTATTGCTTAAAATCAACTGTGTTGCAACTCTCATGAACAGCTCCTTTTATACCCGGATGAACGTTCTAGAATTGCATCAGCGAAACATCTGGCAACATCTCGTTGATTCTTCCGGCTAATAGTTTCCTGACAAAACTTGGCATCAATGTCAAGTACTCTTGTGACGTCACTGGTTCTATTCTCGAAATGTCGCGAAGTTTCTTTTCATGTGTTGTTATTTTTCGTCACAATACTAAAACTATGCAGGAGCTTAGCACTGATAGCGTATTATACCAATGGGGGCATGGCTTCGCGCACTAAAGAACATAAAAATAGATGCAGTGGTTTAGACGTGGGAACTTTTTTTCCATTTACGGACTGAAAAACATAATGGTGATGCTATCGTTCCTTAGTGCTAACCCTATCTTTGGCAATTGGCCACTCGTATATTTACTGCCCCAAGAAGACTAGGGTTCTTTTTTGCTTTAAATGCGGTCAGAGCGGAGTAACAAGTCTTAAGTGCACCAATCAGCACCTGTATCCAAAAGTCGACCCCGAGTTCATGATTGATTATAATTCGAACTTTTCACTATCTTCATGTTTTTATCTAAGCATATTTCCAAATGTAGACTTCGGCACCATAAAAGAAAATTTTATCGCAAAGAAATTGAATCAACACATCTAGCGGAGAGCGCAGATGGCAGACCATTTGCTCAAATTAAAGTTTTAAATGAATTTGTATATGGACTTTTGGTGCAAGCGTATCAGTGCTTGAGAAAAATTGTTTGGCTTTTCTTGAACGAAATAATATCAAGATAAAACCGTTATGCTCTTTTGTATCCACTGCGGATGGTTCAAAGAAAAATGTCTTGGGTCATTGCTCTATTCCTGTCACCTATAAAGGTGTCACTAAAAATTTTGTTTTTTATGCAGTACCTTCGCTGTCACAAGAGGCTTATCTTGGTGTTAATTTCTGGCGATCATTTTCACTTGCACCCGATATTATACAAGCAGTTGCCAGCATTAATTTAGAATCAAACGAAAAAAAGATCAATATTTCCATTACTTCTTGATGCGGTAATTGTACAGTTTCCTTCATTTGAAAAATGTGGTCTGGGATGTACAAACTTATTAGAACATCACATTGATACCGGTGATTCAGTATCGATAAGGTGTCATCGTCTTTTGGAAATGAACGTCATTGAAGAATCCAACCCTCCTCGGTGTAGCCCAATTGTAAACATACGTAAGCCTGGCATAATTCGTCTTTGTCTTGACTCAAGAAAGGTAAATTCTTTAACGAAGAAAGACTCATATCCTCTCCCACATATTGGTGGTTTATTGAGCAGGCTAATCGACACCACTTTCATAAGTAGTATCGATTTGAAAGACGCATTCTTCCAAATAAAATTAACTGAAAGTTCGATAGAAAAAATGGCATTTGCAGTGCCTGGTAGATCTCTCTACCAATATAGAGTTATGCCCTTCGGGCTTTGTAACGGTCCTCAAACTATGAGAAGATTGATGGATAAAGTAATTCCCTCACGACTTCGTGAAAATGTACATATTTATCTATCTTGACGACCTTTTAGTCTGCAGTCCAACTTTTGAACATCATTTAGATTTATTGAGTCAAGTAGCCAAATGTTTGCGCTCAGCTCACCTTACTATTAATGTTTCCAAAAGTAAGTTCTGTCAAAAAGAAATAAAGTATCTTTGCTATCGTATTGGTATGGGTTGTCTAAAAGTAGATCCTGAAAAAATAGAAGCCATAACTAATTTTCCAGTCCCGAAATCTCCACGTCAAGTACGTAGTTTTATTGGCATGGCGAATTGGTATCCAATTTTTCAAATTTAGCGAAAGAACAATAAGCCATGCGCTTTAACTCATGAAGCTATCGAGCCTTTCGATAAATTAAAACTGGCAATGTCCAGCTCAGCCCGATTTTTCCAAAGAATTCGTAATTCAATGTGATGCTACAAGAGTGGGTGTAGGTGGAGTTCTATATCAGTTTGACGATGCTGACAATGAAAAGCCCATTGCGTATGTTTCGAAAAAACTAAATCCGGCACAAAGAAACTTTACAGTGACGGAAATAGAATGTCTAGCTGCCATAATGAAAAGTGCATACCCAAAGAAAAATGTGCATGCGTGAACTTAACCTAAAAAGAAGCAATTTGTTTGAAGAGCGCTAGCGCTCCCGCGAATAAATACTTTATGTAGTAAAAGAAAAACGTCTAAACCGAAGGTTAAAAAGAGAAGTTCGCGGTGCCGTGTTTCAAAAAAAAAAAAAAAAAAAAATCGATTTAAAATTCTATCCCGTTCGCAATAGTAAAAAAATAAAAAAAAAAATAAATAAATATAAAACGCTACGTTTATTAAAAATTAAAAAAACAGAAAAGCGTCGAACAACGAAAACACAGAACATCACATTATTTTCGACATCTACCCAGCGTTACAACTATAGCAACTGCAGCAATTACTACCAGCTGCGTCATCATAAACAACAACATGATTTAAGAAGAGTAAGGGATATCGTATATATTAAGACATATTTAGATGCATTATTAATTTTGAAATACTATTTCCTATATCATTATCCTTATATTTTTGTGTAAAACAAAATTCCGTATATATTTTTTTCTTTGGAATTTTAAGAATGTTTGCAAACAAAAGCGTGTGTTTAAGGTTAATTTTCTTAAAATTATTACTTAACTCAAAATTTCCCCTTTTTTCATTAAAATTATATGTAAGACAAAAATGTTTAAAATTAATCTCAAACTAGAATTTTAAGCATTTAAAGCATCCGAAAAAAAAAAAACAAAACCGAAATAATTGAAATGAATTTAATATGCCAATTTGAAATGAACATGAAGCATTAAAACTTTTTATTTAAAGGGATGCCAGTCCGACACAGTATGCAGCATTATAAGTAAGTAATTTTGAAGTGCCTCAGGGGCAATTTCATAATTGAGTGCCGGAATTGCGATAGGTGGGGCGGGACAATAGCACTCCAAGTGACAGAGCATCGAGTCACTTGATAGCTTTTTATCGATTTTTCATAGAGTTTGCTGTAGAATATTAGATCTCAAATTTCACTGAATATTTTTTATGGCATGACATTTTCTATGTTCACGCGTTAGGACAAAAGGGAGAAGCACGACCATCAGATAGTCTAGCCGGAGATTAACCATTTTTATCATGCCGCTTTGTACCTAATGCCTCATTTTGAAAATATTTTTGGTTTTAATGTTGTTTTGATTTCATTGTCATATAACCCGCGCATTACATAGATGGCGCCCAACGTCAGAGCAAACTTGATATTCTTTAAAAACATAAACGATTTATTTTGTTGGTCGGTAGCATAGATCAGCCCAACGAGAAGTGAGCAAGATTTTTTTTAAAAAAAACTTGAATTTTTCAAACTTAAGTGATTAATTTTATTTTGTTGGTCGCGTAACATAAGTAACCAAAATTAACGATAAAGAACAAACAAACCAAAGATTAACGATTTTAGCATTTTTTTTTAAGCATTCTGCATACAGATTTCATTTTAAAAGACGGAAAAAGTGGGAATGCTGCATTAGACCTAGTATTTAGATTTGATTCTGAATTTAGTAGCAGCGTAGCGCTTAACTTATGAATTTTTTTTAAACTTTCGTGTGGCTGTTCGATTGTGGAAATTTTTTTTTTGTTGTTGAATTTTCAGTAACATAAATTGAAACAATAATTTTTTTTGAATAATTTTGAATGCTGATCGCTTTCATGATACGATAATGGTAGTCCGCATTTATCATTAGTAAAGTTGATATCTCGCGTTGCACATTTCCCAGTCATAAAAGAGTTTAGTACGCCACAGCAAGATTCGTAAGTCCGTGAACTTTCTGTTCAAAGGAATTTCATGCCGCGACAAATTTTGGTTGGTGATAATATAGCAGCACACAGATCTGTATGTAGGAATTGAAGCCTGTTTGAGTCATAATATTTTTTTTAAAAGGATTTTAATTGTTAAACTAGGCAATTTAATTGAACTAGTCAGATTTGCAAAACATTTTAGTAGCTTTTCTTTGCAGTTCATACAATAACTTTTTATAATGCTGCAGAGAGTTTTATTGGCATCCTTTTTTTATGAAATTTTCTTACTGGATTTAACTATATTCAATAGTTATAATATTTCTTCTTATTTTCCTAACAGTTTCTTTTAGTTGTTTGCACTAAGTTTTAATATTGCTAACATTTCTGATACTAGTAATCGATAGTTATATGTATTATATATAACTATTTATATTAAATTTAAAATATTTTTTTCTTTGAAAAAGACATGCGCGTGTGACACTAGAAGTTTGCGGTCGTATTTTGAATTACTGATTCGCTCAGAATTACGCGCGAGAATTTGCATTTTTTTTTTATTATTAACATTACAAAATTATTCCATTTTATAATTTTGAAAACTCGGACTAAACTTTATTTTTGTTGCATACATTATGCACCTTCTTTCACAGGGTGCAACAACTAGCTCTGGAGGAACTCCTGGAAGAGGTAATTCAAACGATAGAGGCTCAAGCGTTAACAATTCAGGTGTATTCTTAGGGACAACGCGTAATCCTCCCGTTTTGCACTCACCTCATACTTCAAGACTTTCCCTTGATATTCAGCAGGAAATTTTTCAGGACCCTGCCGTTGTTCAGTACGCAATAACAAACTTGGGACAACCTTCTGAAGCCGGTTCACTTGAATCCGACAAACGCTTACTAGAATTTTCTAACATGGCTCAACCACCACCAGCGCGAAATCCACTTCCAAATACGGAAAATTCTGCAACTAATCATCCTTTCGATGTTGCCAGTGGCGGATTTACCCTAAGGCATCAGTAGGCACCTGCGTAGGGTGGCAGATTTTGGGGGGGCGGCAAATATTCGGAGTGATAAAAATAAATTTTATAATTTAAGTATTGAACTTGATTTTATTTTACCTAAATGGTACTTTAAAAACATTTACACTCTGTGCTATTTAAGCAATACGAATGGACGATTTAACCGATTAAAAACAACCATGTAGTATACCATACGGTTAAATTAAGACGATTATAAAAGATATTTAAGAAAAGTTTACTCAATGCCCAGGGCGGCAAAATGAGTGATTGAAATAAATGTTGTTCTATATGACCAAAGGACTATAATCTCAAGAACTCTTATCAAATGCAAAATGGACTGTAGGGGGCGGCAAAATGAGTGATTGAAATAGATATTGTTCTATAAGACCAAAGGACTATAAGCTCAAGAACTCTTATCACGGAAATTCGTGAGAATGAATTATGCGGCCTCGAGCGATGGTCGGCTCATGGTGATGCGGTTCGTGTTCTCTGTGAATATTTGCCCAACATATGCAAAGCTCTTGAAGCCATTGAAAATGAATACAAAATATACAAAATAAGTTAAATATTGTAATCAATAAAGAAAACATGCCTTTACAATACTGTTAATATAAAAAGTTTAAAAAATACACGGAGAGACTCCAGCGATTTTTTGAATTTCGCATGTAGCCATTTTTCCACGTTTTGAAAAAAGTAGAATCTTTCATTTTCTTTGAACTTTCTTTTGAATTTTGAAGTCTTATTTATTAAATGAGAATAAATACAGTCAGATATGAACACTAAGACAGAAAAATCTAAAATTGAAGAAATTTTCCACAATTTTAGGTTCATGTGAATCTGGCCTAAAAAGTTTCTCTTTTAATTAAATTAAAGAATTACCTAGAATAAAATGATTAAACATAAATGTCGATACATTGTCCAGAACTTGCACCATTTGCATCATCTCGGTTAATACTCTCAATATTGCGTTTTAAATAATTGCTTTGTATGGGCGATAGGCGTGTCCATTAACCAACTTTGCTTAAAGGCAACTCCTTGCCCCTCTTTGCACAACTTCGCCACAAAATTTCATCGAGCTAACTGGATTCGTTTTTCCGTAATCGTGATTTTTACAGACGGGCAGATAGTCAGACATACAGATAAATGATAGATAATGCATTTTAAACCAAAATATTGGGTGTACAACTTAAAAACCGGATTTTTTTTGCGAAATTTGATGCTTTATTGTGGAAAAATGTTACAATATATTTTATTCAAAGTATTGTCTATTGGAAGCTTCAACATTTCCCCATCTTTCAGGCAATTTATGAATTCCATCCCAAAAAAATTGCGCCGGCTTGGCGGCCAAAAATGAATCGAGCCAACTTACGATATCTTGAACTTAAGTGAACCGTATTCCTGATAGGGCATTCTGCATTGATCGGAACAAATGGTAGTCCGATGGTGCAAGGTCTGGGCTATAAGGCGGGTGAGGCAAAATTTGCATAGATTTCGCATCCGTTGTTTTCCAGGTAATTTTTGACTGGGGCAGCAATATGTGGCCGAGCGTTATCGTGGTGGAAAATGATTGACTCGTGTCTGGTCGCATACGTTGGCCGCTCTGCCTGGATTTTCTGCTTCAATCGGATCAATTGTTGACGATAGAGTTGAGCATTAATGGTTTGGCCACCTGGCAACAGTTCATAATGGATCACACCTAGCTGGTCCTGACCAGGACGTTCTTTGTCTTCGACATCAAAATCACCACTTTTAAACCGTCAAAACCACTCACGACAGCTTGATTCAGCTGAAGCATAGTCCCCATAAACTTCTACAAGCAAACTATGACTATCCGCAGCAGTTTTTTTTGCAAAAAAATGACCCAACAGAACCTCCCGCAAATGCTGTCTTTTTCTCCAATTTTCGAAGTTATTCATCGTGAAAAATAATAATGATGCACACAAGATAAAATTGTTTTGTTGACTGATTTTGACAGCTGTCAAATGTACCTTCAAAATGACATATATATAAAGTTCGTGCTTTCACGATATTTGTTAGTACGGACATCCACCGTCAAATTCCGGTTTTTAAGTTGTACACCCAATAGAATAAAAAATAAAAATTTATAAAATTTTTTTTCTTCAATATTTTCAAATCACTTAGAACATTTGTTGCCATATATATGCCTACATTCTAAAAGTCGTATTTAGAAAAAAAAAAATTTTCAAAGCTTTTGATTGATTAGGCATTAAATGACCATAAGTAACAAAAAAAACAAAAAATTGGATTTTTCGGATGAGAAAAAAAACAGATAGACCGAAAGGGTTAACAAAATTAGAGGAAACATTTTTTAATGTATGAATAAACGATGTATGTATTTTAATCTGTTTTTATTATAAGTTTCTTTTTCTATAAAAAAAATCTGAAGGGGGGGGGGGGGGCGGCGAAAAAATAAGTGCCTAGGGCGGCAAATTACTTAGATCCGCCACTGGATGTTGCCGAAGATAATGGCAATCAAGAGGCAAATTCAAATATGGTGTCCGTTAATGCACTTGCCACTTTGCTGCAACAGTCAATTCTTAGTAACCAGGAGGAGCTAAGATGCATTAGAGGCAACATTGACCACCTTAATAGTAGAATGTCGACACAATGCGCACATCCATCGCAACAAAGGCAGTTGCACAACTCGCAACCTATTCAGCAAGCATCTTTTAGTAACTCACAGCCTATTCCTAGTTCAAGAATTGAAAATTCTCCAAAGCTTTAAGATTGGAAAATTTCTTACGATGGATCTGGCAATGCCCAAGATTTTCTATTTAAGGCGGATACTCTTTTTCAACGAACTAGATGTTCTACTGACCATTTGATGACCAATTTTTATGTTCTTTTGTCTGGAAAAGTTGATGAATGGTTTTGGCAATTTATCAGACAAAATCCGAATTCCACTTATCCGCTTCTTTGCTATTCCTTAAAAAAAGAATTTGGAAACCTTGAGAGTGATCATGAAGTTGTGCCTAAAATTTCACTTAGCAAACAGCATAAAGATTATTTTGACGATTTTACAGTGACGTACTCTTAATGAATTCTCATTTAAGACAGCCTATGACCGATAGCGTGTTGATTGATATTATGAAAAAAAATGTTGATGTCAATCTTAAATACATGCTCTTTAATTGCAAATCGAATAATTTAGACAGTTTTCGTCATGAAGCTCGAAAGGCAGAAGTGGTTCTCCGTGAGGATAAACATCACACACCATTTTTAAACCCGCAAAGGCAGGTACATGAAATTGATCCCGAGTCAAAAGATTCTGTGAGAGACTCTGAACGTGATCCACAAATAGAAACGTTGCAATTGACACGACGTTTTTCCAAACCAGACTATTCAAAGATACAATGTTGGAATTGTATGAAGCTAGGACATTCATATATTTATTGCCCTGAGGCAATTGTAAATATTTTATGTTTTAAATGTGGTCAAAAAGAAGTACTCACTCCAGGGTGTCCGAATAACCATCAGAGCGTGATGGCCACCGGGGACTCACGTTCTTCCCATTCATCCCCGAGTTACAATTGAATTCATCTGTTTCAAATACACCAGAAGATTCTATAACTTTACCAAAACCTAATTTTGATAAAGTTATTAAAATTTTAAAACCAATTACCCGTGACTTTTCGTGTCAAACAGACACCACTTACTCTGACTTTCAAAATCGGTTAAATAATTATGAAACCGTTAGAAACCGAATTTTTAAAAATGAAATTTGCTCTATAAAGAAAATTAATGATCTAAAAAAGTGCAGATTGTGATATAAAAATCGGCAAAGGTTTAGGAAAATAGTAAAATCCACTGTGCTGCCCACTAGCGGTGACGATCGTCCTTTCATTAAAGTTAAAGTTTTTGATGGATTTTTAGTTAGCCTACTTGATTCAGGAGCTAGCGTTTCTGTTTTGGGAAAAGATTGCCATACCTGTTTAGAAAAACATAATATTTCCATAAAACCTTTTAAATCGTCGTTATCTACTGCGGATGGAAATAGACAAAAAATCATTGGATTTAGTGAAATTCCTGTTACCTTCAAAGGTATTACCCGATCGATACATTTTTATATCGCACCCTCACTAACTCAGGAAGCTTACTTTGGAATATATTTTTGGCGATTATGTGCTATCGCCCCAGACATTTTTTCACAAGTAAGCTTATTGAGTATCAATGAAGATTCGTCAGAAACCCCTGATTTAAACTTTCATGTTTTGACTGCCGAACAGAAGTTTTCGCTTGAAAGAGTTATTTCACAGTTTCCCTCTTTCGAAAAAAATGGGACTTGGTTGCACAAATTTATTAGAATACCATATAGACACAGGTGATGCAGTACCTATGAAATCGAAACATTTTCCTCTTTCACCTCCAAGACAAGAAGAAGCATATGAAGAAGTCAATAGATTATTGAATATGGGAATGATAGAGGAGTCGAACTCACCATGGTGCAGCCCTGTAGTTTAAGTTCGAAAACCGGGAAAAGCGAAAGCTAAATGCCTTAACCAAAAAGGACTCTTATCCGTTACTCCATATAAACGGGTTGGTGAGTATATTGAAGGACACCTATTTCATAAGTGGAAACGATCTTAAAGATGCGTTTCTACAAATAAAATTATCGGAATCGTCAAAAGAGAAAACCGCATTTGTTGTTCCAGGGAGACCCCTGTATCACTGCAAAGTAATGCTCCTTGGGCTTTGTAATGGTCCTCAGACAATGAGCCGTCTGATGGGCAAAGTAATTCCTTCAAGGTTCCGCGAAAATGTCTTCATCTACTTAGACGACTTATTGGTTTGCTCAGCTGATTTTGACACCCACATGCATTTACTTAGCAAGTGCCAATTTGACTATAAACGTAGCGAAAAGTTAATTTTGCCAGAGAGAAATAAAATATTTAGGCTATCGGATAGGTCATGTTGTCTGAAGGTGGGCCCTGAAAAGGTTAAAGCCATCGAAGACTTCCCTTTTCCTAAATCTCCTCGGCAAGTAAGACGTTTTATTGGTATGGAAAAATTGGTACCGTTCTTTCATAAGCAATTTTGCCAACTTAGCAGGCCCCTTAACTGATTGTTTGAGGAAAAAGACTGGAAATTTTCAGTTGACCGATGATGCCATTGAATCCTTCGAAAAAATCAAAGTTGCACTTTCTTCAGCCCCTGTCCTGGCCCAGCCAGATTTCACTCGTGAATTTATAATTCAGTGTGATGCATCACGCATTGGTTTCGGTAGTTTGCTTCTTCAATGCGATGACGAAGGTAAAGAACACCCCATTGCTTATGTTTCACAAAGGCTTAGCAAAGCTCAACGTAATTACACAGTTACGGAGCTTGAGTGCATGGCAGCGGTAGTTTGCATAAGAAAATTTCGACCTTATATTGTAGGCTTGCCTTTTCGAGTCATAACTGACCATTCAAGTCTTAGGTGGCTTATGAACCAAAAGGATTTAAATAATCGTCTAGCGCGTTGGAGTTTGGCAACTCCAGTGCTTCGATTTTAAAATAGAGCATCGAAAAGGAGCTTTAAACGTAGTTCCAGACGCTCTGTCGCGTTTTGACGTGTACGAAATTTGCATAGAAAATCTTATGCCTGATATTGACCTTTTTTCTTCAGATTTTGACAGCATTGAATACCAAGATCTTCGTTAGATCATCACTGAAAATGATGCTTCGTTACCTGACTTATGCGTTAGCCCTAATGAAGGCTTAGTGTTTAAACGCGTTAAGTTCAGACAAGGTTGTGAAGAAGAAGAGGAGGATTTGTGGAAGTTGTGGTTACCGAAAAAATTTGACCACTGAAGCCATTAAAATTGCTCACAATTCAGCTGCTGGTTGTCATGGCGGATATGTCAAAACACTTGAAAGGGTTCGCCAAAAATATTTTTGGCCATCCATGGCAAAAGATATAAAGATCTTTGTTGCAAATTGCGACACTTGTAAGTCAGTAAAACCAACAAACCAAATTTTAAGACCACCTATGGGCCAAGCGTTTATAACCGAACGTCCTTTCCAACGGTATTGTAACGTTTTAGGTTCTTATCCCATGAACAAGGTAACTTAAACACCGTGCTTTTCATTCCACTTGATCATTTGACCAAGTTTATCTTTCTCAAACCAATGAGGGCAGTAACAACAGTCAATGTGATGCATTTTTTTCAAAATGAAGTTTTTCCCGCTTTTGGCGTACCTAAATTTATGCATAGCGACAACGGTAAGCAATTCGAATCGAAGGAAATGGAACAATTTTTGTCTGGATATGGTATTCACCATAATAAAACAGATTTTTATTCCACACAGGCGAACGCTTCAGAGCGAGCAAATCGGGAAATCATCACCAAGTTACGAATTTTTCTTGATCATTGCAATTCTTTCAGTTCTGTGCAGTGATTACCACTCGGCAATAAAATGTTCCCCATATTTCGCTGTCTTTGGACAGAATATGTGCCAGCACGCTTCCTCTTTTGCAATTTTCCAAAAACTCAAATGTTTAGAATACGATGACGTTGAGATCGAACATAAATTTGATCGCCTTAATAGAATGCGCGATAAAATTCGAAAAAATATGGAAGTCGCTCACGAAAAAGCGACCAAAACTTATAATACCCGATCGAAACCTGTTAATTATCGTATAGGTCAGGAGGTTTTTAGAGAAAATGTTAGCCAAAGCAATTTTGCAAAAGGTATTATCTCTAAATTTAACCGGAAATTCATTAAGTGCCGCATAAGGAAGAAAGTTGGAAACGCATTGTATGAATTGGAAGACTTTAAAGGGATCTTTCTTGGTACATATCACGCCAACAAAATCAAACCCTAGCTCGGTCTTTTAAACTTACCTTGTATAAATTGGTTTCGCCCGCAAGTGCATCTTTTCATAAGAGAAAGATGACGGGAGTAACGACCCTGCGTACCCTAGTGAACCCCAAAAAAGCGTCTGTTCCCACAGTGGGCGGCTTATTGGTCAGCGTCTGTTCCCAGATTGGGCGGCTGTGTACTTTTGTAGGTTACCCTAAGGCTGGGGTTGTATTGGATACAATTTCGTGCGAGAATTCGGTCGTACGACCAAATCATGTCCCGGTGGAGGTGTGTGGTTAACTTTTCGATATTCACCTCCTTGTATTTTTCGTACGACTTCGCTTAATGCGACCAAAAAAATTTTTTTGTTTTTGTCAGCCACTAGGACGGGGTGATGAATGTTGGGAAGGTAGCTATACCGCTCGGCATACAGTCATGTCAAGGCATGCTGGTAATGATTACTTAAATTTTTATATTTGTTTTAGAACTCGTTCCAGACAGCGGAGCCATAACGGTAAGAATGCGTTTGCGCTTGACCGGCCTTTTGCGAGTTAAATCAATGAAGGTTCGACCGAGGGCAGACGCAGTCTGCATCCATAGGTCCTCTTTTGAACTAAACGGTGGAGGTTTCACCGGGGGTCTTCGTTATGGTGATGTTGGACCCATGAACATTTTTGCCTTTTGACTAATTGATCAAAATTATGCTCTGTTTCGCCCGGCTATACGTGGGTCGTGCCACACGATGTTCTTAAAGGTTTCAATGCTAGTCTTTGTGTAGAGCGCGAGTGTCTTCTTTCTTTTAGCACAAGTTTGTTAATTTCGCCACTAATTGCACGATCAGTTAATCCGTTTACCTGTTTGCTTTAAGTCTGAAAAGCCTTAAAGCAAAGCAGATGTGTTGCGAATTTCCATTTCGTGTAAAGCATTTTCTTCAAATGGTTAAATTTTAAAAATAAACTGTCAACCATCTGGCGGTAAATAGATAAACTGTGAAGAAAAATAGGAAGAAGAGCTTTTAATACCACTAAATCATTCAATAAGAAAAGCCAATTAGAAACGCGCAGCCATTTTACAATATAGTCCAATAAGAAACCGTATTTAGGTGTCACTTTGTCCCTGACGTGCCTAACGTAAAATTTTTTTTTTTTTTAAAATGCCTCATGTTCATATTGCTAACATAAAAACAAATACTATTTATGTAACAGTTTACTTGTTATTTAGCTAAATAGAGATTAAAATTGTACTTGGCCATACAAAAAAAATTTAAGTAAACGCAAAAATTGTAAACTTGAATATTTACTTAAGAGTTAGGTATTAAAGGGTTAATTTAATGTACTACGTGATTCTACGAAACATGAGACACTGTACGACGACAGTTGGACAGTTGCATTTTAATCTTCGACGGGACGAGTTGTCTTCTTGATCATCAGTGCGACGGGTTTGTTTTCCGTAGGGGGAAAAAAAAAATGGCGAATGTGCTGAATACCGTGGCTTTTGAAAACCTAAATAAAGTGAAAACCATTAAATAAACATTAAACAGAAACTACATCAATTTAAATTTATTCAGTGACTGGTGAAAACGAAAAAGAAAACAAAAAAAAAAATACATGGACACTGAAACACATATGAAATCGCCAGCATAGTTTTTTTTTCCGGTACATCATTGTGCGCAAAACTAGTAGACAAAATTAAAAAAATAAAATCAAGGTATGCGCTGTGTGAAAAAAAACTAGTAAGGGTGTTACCTTTGGCCTGGCCAAACACGCCCTCCAAATTCACGCAGTTTTTTCTCAGAGTTTGCATTTATAGTTCTTAGTATTTAAGTGAAATTTGGTTGGATTATCTGAAAAAATATTTTCAGAATAGCGTTTTGAATCTTTTGCTTATATGGGAGGAGCAACGCCCTCTTGTCCGATTTTATCCAGTTTTTGCTTAAAGCTTGCATTTATAGTTTTTAGTGTCCGAGTCAAATCTAGTTTGATTATCTCAAAAAACGCTTTCAGTACAGCGTTTTGAAGCTTTTGCTTATATGAGAGGTGCCACGTCCTCTTGTCCGAATTCGACCAGCTTTTTCTCAGAGCTTGCGCTGACAATTCGTAGTATTTATGTGTATTTTAACTGGAAAAGGTCGTTGGAAAAGGAAATCCAAGAATCGGGAAAATCGTGGCAAGAGATCAAAGTCATCGCAAGGGATCGTGACAAATGGAGAGATTTCATATTGGCCCTATGCTCCTCCTAGGAGTTAAAGGAGAATACATACATACATACATACATGTGTATTTTGGTTGCATTGTTGTGAAATATACTCCAAAATTTGCATTTTGAAGATATTTTTTGTATGGGCGGTAGGCGTGTCCGTTGACTGATTTCGCCCCCCGAGCTAACTTTGACGACGGAGGCTGTTTACCAAATTTCATTGAATTGTCTTGCTTAGTTTTCCCAAAAAATGTATTTCCACACACAGCCGTTACCCAGCCAGCCAGCCACCCAGCCAGCCAGCCACCCAGCCAGACAGACGGACATGGCTATATCGACTCAGGAGGTGACGCTGATCAAGAATATATATACTTTTCCATATCTGCCACGCCTCCTTCTCTGCGTTACAAACGGAAGGACAAAGTGAATATACCCTGGGTGTACGGTATAAACAGTGCATACCTAAAGAAAAATGTGCATGCGTGACAGTGTTGCCCAGTAGGTTCTCCTATTTTCCCCCAGATTGTACGAGATTCCCCTAAATTTTGGTTTCCTGAAGAAATTTCCCCTAAATAAAAAATGTTATATTTTGCGACCAAAAAAAAAAAAGTTCCAAATTTCAAAACGAAATTAATATTTTTCATAACGAAATTTCCCCCAAATTCTGTGCTTTTGACAAAATTTCCCCTGAATATGGAGCATTTATATTTTGGTAACAAAAGAAAAAAATTTTTCAATCC
The DNA here is from genome assembly GCA_951812925.1 of Calliopum simillimum. Classification (NCBI taxonomy): domain Eukaryota; kingdom Metazoa; phylum Arthropoda; class Insecta; order Diptera; family Lauxaniidae; genus Calliopum; species Calliopum simillimum. Next base: position 14,814,667 of record OX638373.1, on the reverse strand, counting down.
CCCGAGCTAACTTTGACGACGGAGGCTGTGTACCAAATTTCATTGAATTATCTTGCTTGGTTTTCTTAAAAAATGTATTTCCACACACAGCCGTTACCCAGCCAGCCAGCCAGCCAGCCACACAGCCAGCCAGCCAGCCAGCCAGCCAGCCAGCCAGCCACACAGCCAGCCAGCCACACAGCCAGCCAGCCAGACAGACGGACATGGCTATATCGACTTAGGAGGTGACGCTGATCAAGAATATATATACTTTTCCATATCTGCCACGCCTCCTTCTCTGCGTTACAAACGGAAGAACAAAGTGAATATACCCTGGGTGTAGGGTATAAACAGTGCATACCTAAAGAAAAATGTGCATGCGTGACAGTGTTGCCAAGTAGGTTCTCCTATTTTCCCCCAAATTGTACGAAATTCCCCTAAATTTTGGTTTCCTGACGAAATTTCCCCTAAATAAAAAATGTTATTAAATGATTTTTCACAAATTAAAATGATTTTTAATTTTGCTTTTTAAGACTGCTATTTTTGAATATTCCATTAATACGAACTTGTACAGTCAAATTTGCAATGAACAACAACCGACGCTACAAATATTAACTTGGAAATTGGTGACATATGTTTCGGCTATTACCACATACACATATATATATTTGCATATATATACATGTATTTGGATGAGGCTATGTACATGTATATATATGCAAATGTATATATGTGTATGTGGTAATAGCCGAAACATATGTCACCAATTTCCAAGTTAATATTTGTAGCGTCGGTTGTTGTTCATTGCAAATTTGACTGTACAAGTTCGTATTAATGGAATATTCAAAAATAGCAGTCTTAAAAAGCAAAATTAAAAATCATTTTAATTTGTGAAAAATCATTTAATATTGAAAAGGTGAACCCGCCTATTAATGTTAGAATTCTAACATTTACAATTATAACCTTGCGAGAGCAAGAATCTCACTAGCAGTGGACAAATAATCCACAACAGTGGGATATTAATTGTGAATTGTGGAAGATAGCATGTCTTAAAACCAAATTTGAGAGTGCATTCAACATAATAAACAATTAAGAAAATATTTCCAATGAACACAGCTGATAGCAACAAGTGTACTTACATAAATAACAACAACAACAGTGTTATTTATGTGAGGATCTTTGATGAGGTAGATCGTTCCGTAGCGTGGCCTAAGTGGTAGAGGCCTGCTGCACTCTTTCATTAGAATGCAGAAGGCTGCAGGTTCGATTCTAGTAAGAAGCAAAGATTAACTAAAATAGGTCTGATGAGGCTATGTACATGTATATATATGCAAATATATATATGTGTATGTGGTAATAGCCGAAACATATGTCACCAATTTCCAAGTTAATATTTGTAGCGTCGGTTGTTGTTCATTGCAAATTTGACTGTACAAGTTCGTATTAATGGAATATAAAAAATGTTATATTTTGCGACCAAAAAAAAAAAGTTCCAAATTTCAAAACGAAATTAATATTTTCATAACGAAATTTCCCCCGAATTCTGGGCTTTTGACAAAATTTCCCCTTAATATGGAGCATTTATATTTTGGTAACAAAGGAAAAAAATTTTTCCAAATTTCAAAATGAAGTGAATGTTGTTTCAATATATTTTATAAATATAGATATTTTTGTTAACATGTACTATAATGCAATTTTATATATTTTAAAATAGGGTTTTCTTAACATTTACATAAAAGTATCCCCTAGATTTCCCCTAGATCTTTTTAAAATCTCCTGAACAAATCCCCTAAATTGCCCCCTTTTAAAATCCCCTAAATCTAGGGGGAAATCCCCTAAGCTGGCAACACTGATGCGTGAACTTAACCTAAAAAGAAGCAATGTGTTTGAAAAGCGCTAGCACTCCCGCGAATAAGCACTTTATGTAGTAAAAGAAAAACGTCTGAACCGAAGGTTAAAATGCGAAGTTCGCGGTGCCGTGTTTCAAAAAAAAAAAAAACATCGTTTTAAAATTCTATCCCGCAAGTTCGCAACAGAGTGAATGCGACAAATTGATCAATTTATAGTTGTGTGCTGTTTATCCGTGTAGTTACAAGTGTCAGAGAGTATTCGCTTAATAAGCCAAAGTGAGCGAGACAACGCGCTAACACGCGAATTAGCAAAACGAAAGAGAATAAAAAGCAAAAATCGAAAAATGTCAAGTGGCATTCAATAAAAAAAAAATGAAAAATAAACCGCTGTAAACAACAAAGAGGGATGTGCGCATAAAAAAAAAAGAAAACAAAAGAACAAGACGTCCGTCCACTTGTGTCATTTATAATGGCAACAAAGCAAAAATAAATATAAAATGCTTCGTTTATTAAAAACTAAAAAGGAAAAAAAAACCAAAAAGTGACGAACAACGAAAAACACAGAACATCACATTATTTTCGACATCTACCCAGCGTTACAACTATAGCAACTGCAGCAGCGTTAATTGCAAATGCTACCAGCTACTTCATCATAAACAACAACATGATTTAAGAAGAGTAAGGGATATCGTATATATTAATTAAGACAAGAGAAGCACGACCATCAGATAGTCTAGCCGGAGATTAACCATTTTTATCATGCCGATTTGTACCTAATGCCTCATTTTGAAAATATTTTTAGTTTAAATGTTGTTTTGATTTCATTGTCATACAACCCGCGCGTAACAATGACTAGGAATGATGTCACTTTAATTTGCCATTTGAATTATCGTAAAATTTTCTTTATCTCTTTTAATATAAATTATAGTTTCAGATGTTATATGACTTATGCTATGTGACATATTTTTCCACAAGAAGACTTATTTGTGTGAAAAAATAAAATTAAATTAAAAAATTATTCAAAAATAAATTTATACATATATATAAACTATTGATAAACAATCTTGCTTAGGCAATCGCCGCGTTAACTCTGTTTAGCAGTTATTACGGATTTTGATTCTCCGTTCACTTTTTATTAGTGTCTGACTTTCAGTGTCTTAGCACTGACCGCTATTTTTTATTTCTTCCTCTCTCTTACAAACATCAACTTTTTTGTAATAAGCAATAGATTGGATTTATCTGGGCCTTAGTTGCCCAACTATGAACCGGGGTGAATCCCTTTTTGGGAATAGATTTAAGGATCTTGATCCCGACCAAATACTTGGAAATATGAAAAATATTAAAAGCAAAAGATTGCGATCGGGAAACTTTACACCACTTCCTGAAACTAAGCAAAATGATCACCATATTCCTCGTTACCTAATAGTTTCCGCCATTGGATCGTCAAATGAAGAAAAAGTTCGTCCTCTTTCTTCATATAAATGTTTTTCAAATCGATAAAGGCTTAAATTTTATCTCAAGAGAATATTCAGAGGTAACTGAACTAAAATCAGGAGACTTGATGACAAAAACGCACAATTTGAAGGCAGCAGAGAAGTTTTTAAAAGCTAAATATGTGGACTTAGTTCCAGTTAAAATATCGTCTCATTCTAAACTCAATTCATCACAAGGCAGAATTTTTTCAAGAAATATCATAGACATTCCTGAAGAAGAATTAGTTGAATCTCTAGCGGATCAAAAAGTTATTGGAGTAAGGAAAATTATGAAGAAAATTAACGATTCTTTTGTCCCAACAGGGTCCGCTATTGTAACTTTTGATTTAATCCGACGTCCTGAAACACTGAAATTAGGTTGGGAAAGAGTTAAAGTATATGAAAACGTCCCTAATCCATTGAGATGCATTATCTGCCAAAAGCTTGGTCCTACTTAAAACTTCTGCAGAAATTCAGAATTATGCAGAGAATGTGCTACACCACCACCTCATGACAATTGTTCAAGAAAATATTGCATAAATTGCGATAGTGATACGCACTGTTCTTACGATAATTCGTGTCCAACTTTTCTAAAGCACAAAGCAGTTAATAAAATCAAAATTGATAGGAGATGTACAGCTCGTGAAGCATGGAAAGTGTACAATAGCAATCCAGAAGCCCACAAAATAGAACCTTTTGTAAGAAACGCAAAAAAGGCAACTTTCGTACAAATTGCTAAAAAATCATCAAACACCGAAGCAGAAACAGCAATAATTAATCTAGATGCACCATCCTCATCCAATAAAACAACTAATGCCGAAACTACTACTCAAGATATACAAATTCCAACTGCAGCAAATAATTCAACGACAAATTCTTCTACTAATTTATTACCTAATGACAAACCATCCCACATAAGAGAAACGATCAACACTCAAAAACTATCACCAACGAAAATCAATAAATAAACAAGTAATTCTATTTCAAAACCTAAACCAAAAAATTTAAATGAAATCCTTCACAATATACTTCCTCTATTTAACGTTAATGAAATTGATGTAGACATGCAGCCCTGTCCCCATCAATACATAAATCCTTCAGATGAATTTCAATTAACAATAAATTTATTTATCATATTCACCTTTAACTTTTTGCACAAACTATATATACCTTAACAAACTAAATGGATTTTGGCTTAGATTTTACACTTTTACAATGGAACATTCAGGGATTTATCAATAATAAATATGGTCTGGAAATTCTGGTATCACGACACAATCCTGACATAATTGCCTTACAGGAAACACATATTATCAAAAAAAATGAAAATTTTCTGCACCTACCAAATTACAATATATTTTACCACAATAAAAACTACTCATATGCTAAAGCAGGAATAGCTTTTTTAGTTAAAAACAATAAAAGGTGTCACAACATAAAATTTCGCAGAACAATTTACTTTTTCATACCATAACAATAAAAGGTAAATCTTATCTTCATATCACCAATATCTACAAGGAGAGAGACGTGTATTTAACACCTTATCATGTGGATGATATTCATTCTTTTGGCTTGGACCATCATCTCATAATTGGAGATCTTAATTCACAAAATACCTTGTGGGGTTCCCAAAACACTTCACCAAGTGGGACAATATGGGAAATCTTTTCTAACAATAGAAACCTTACGATTATAAATGATGGTTCTCCTACCTTGCTCAGCACAAGAAATACATTAACAGCAGTAGACGTTTCGATGGCATCTGTTGATCTTGCACCTACACTAACTTGGAAATGTCTCCATCAATCAGAGTTATGTGATCATTTTCCAATTATCATTTGCAATCGTCTTGCAACAAATGAAAAACTCCCAGTCATAAGATTTTCAGACAAAAAAGCCAAATGGCTCAGATTTAATGACAAAACAATAGAATATTCAACCACTTTCCAACAATCCACCAATGTTAATAGGGAAGCGTCACAAATAAAAAGAATATTAAGAAAATCAGCCAATGAATCCATGCCTCTGAGCAGGTCGGCAAACAATCGGAGAAGTCCAATATGGTTTAATTCTGAAATCTCTTCGTTGATTCGGGAAAAAAATCAATTATGGAAAAATTTCAAAAGAGTTAGAAGTCAAACCAATTGTCTATATTACAGAAAATCCTGTGCAAAAGTAAGGAGAGCTTGTAAAGATGCTAAAAGATCTACTTGGAACAACTTTCTTAATTCTTTGAATCCTTCGATGGATACTCGAATCTTATGGAACAAAGTCAACAAAATTAGAACTGCAAGAGTAAATAATTTCCCATCTATTTTCCAGCAAAATGATGTTCTATCCCTCCCTAAAGACAAAGCCGATTTATTTGGTAACTGCTGGAGCGCTATTGGTTCGGATCGATCATTTGACAGGGAATTGATTACAGCAAAACATTTAATTAATATTGAAACATTGCCTGAAATCACTTCAAACTTTAGACACATTGTTGAAGATGTAACCATTGCTGAACTAGAATTGGTACTAAATACAAAATCTAAAAGGATCTACTCCAAGTGCAGATAAGATCACATATTCAATGATCAAAAACTCATCTTTGACTTTAAAGATACGAATTTGTCAACTTTTCAGCAATATATTAAAAACGGGAATTTATCCTCACGACTGCATGCTATTTTATGTCCCATCCCAAAGCCTGGTAAGAGCCCTAATCATGTTACTGGTTACAGACCTATATCATTATTACCTGTTTTATCAAAAACTTTTGATAAAATAGTTGCTTCTAGATTATGGTCTTGCTCAAAATATAAATTACTAAGTGGACAACATGCTTTTTTGCCAAATCACGGTGTACACACTTTATGCCACCAACTCGAATCTCAACTCAAGGTAAACATGAATAATAAAAAGCACAGTGTCGTGTTATCCGAAGACCTCGAAAAAGCTTTTGACCGTGTCATCTCAACTTTTGTTATTCAAGAACTTCATGAGTGGGGTATTCCAAAAAATTTACTCAAGGTCATTTTGTCATTTCTTACAAACAGACACATTACTACTCGGGTGGATGGATTTCTGTCACAAAAACTCCCTCTCAACAATGGAGTACCTCAAGGTTCACCTCTTTCAGTTGTGTTATTTACAGTGTATACCAATTCTTTAATAAGAGCACTTAAAGACTCTGAAGGTATTGACTTTTTTAGAATCTACGCTGATAATATATTTGCTGTTGCTTCCGGCACACTTCAAGAAGTAACCAATCAATGGGCTGTCAGTAGAGGAGCAAAAGTTCCAATAAACCAAGCTGAAGTTCTTCATGTCTGCAGAAAACATAAATGTTCCAATACATCATTATGCTTGATAGAGAATAACATTGAAATCAGATCCAAATTTACCAAAAATCTTTTATGGAATGAGCAAACTAGGCTTATAACAGATAAACTAAAAAAAATTAACAATATTTTGAAAGTTATTTGCTCAAGGAAAAAAGGGCCACACATTGATACAGCTATTGCGATCTGCAAATCTCTGACAGTAGGTACGATTCAACATGCTATATCTATATATGGATGGACTTCCGCTTCGAATATTAGAAAAATCAATGTTGTTCTCAACATATGCTTTAGAACTGCGGCAGGAATTCTCTCCTGCACACCTCTAGAAGCCCTTAGGGTTGAAGCCCGCTATCAAGATTTTGAATTAGTTAAAAACAACAGATGCATCAAATTAGCAGTTAAATCCTTAACTTCAACTGCAGAAGGTCTACACAAAGAGTTTTGGGAAGTACTCAAAAAAACCCAAAATCGTGAATACTCCAAGAAAAATTGGTGCGGCATTAAGAATACTATGAACCTTTTAACAAAATTCAATGTTCCCATCCCAAATTTGGAGCCAGTTTCCCCGGTAGGGCAAAATTTGCAAAATTTCTCCGTCGATACTAGTTTAAACATTCATTCAAAAAACTCTATAAATCCAATAGTATATCGAAAATTATTTTTGGACAAAATTTCTAGTTTTTCTCCAGACACAATTATTTACACAGATGGTTCATTCTCAGAAGGTTCTTCATCCTATGCTGTAACGAAAGAATTGTCAAATGGAGATTTTGAAATCATTCATCAAGGACTTTTGCCACTGTACTCAGGGATATTTCATGCTGAACTTCAAGCCTTACATTTTGCAATTAGATATGCTGTATGTGAAAATGCACCAAAAACATTAATTTGCTCTGACAGTCTTTCAGTTATCAAGGCCTTAGCTAGCCGAAAAGAAAACATCTTTAACTATGTTGTTGGCAATATAAATTTTTTAAATGTTGTTTCAATCTACGCTGACTCTGCTGCTAAGCAGGCTTTATTGCTACCTTTAGTTGCTGTCACCCCTTGCTTGGATTCGGCAATATTAAGTTGTTATTTTAATACTCAGAGAGAAATCCAGCAATCAAAATGGAACACTTCGAACACCTTTTTAAGCACACATAATCCTTCCTTAGTGAGACTCAACTACAACTCAAAATTATCCAGAGAAGAGTGCATTTCTATAGCCAGAGTCAGACTTGGAAAGACATTATTCACCACAAAACATTTATTTGAAAGAACCACTCCAATGGAATGTGAATTTTGTACTACCTCACTCACTGTTCAGCACATTTTTGCTGACTGTCCTGTTTCAAGAAAAAACCAACCAATTCAAAAATTATTAGACTGCAGCATAAAAGATTCCTACAAAATTATTAAAGAATGTTTAGCAAAACACAGTTTATCTATAACTGATATTTAATATATGTAAATACTTCTGTTACTGGTACTTATGGCCCTGTTGCCCCGTACCTTAATACTTTATAAATTTATTTATAAAGTAATATACTTAAATAAATAAATAAATATTTTAAATTGAAAATGTTACAAATAACCAGCATTTCCCAGTGTGTGTTGATTCACCTGGTCTTGTGAAGTTGACGTGGCATCCATTTTTTTTTAAGGGCGTGGTATCGCTCATTTTCCCAGTGAACTTTATTTGTTCCAACGCTCCGTACACATCCATCAAATTTCATTCATGTCGATAAACACTCGTGGTCATTTTATTATGTTTCCAGACTCCAAATTTAGAAACGAGACGACGATAAAAACGAAAAGCCTTAAAAACGACAATTAAAACGCCAACGGGAATCCGGGTGAATGTGTTTTCCGATGCTGAATCCGAATCCGGCCTAAGAATTGCTCTATCTCATAAAACTTGTAAGTGGGACACTGTGAGGGAATGGGTTAAAAAGTCTTAATCGCTCATTACGGCCACATAACAGGTCCCAAAATTCTGAAAAAATTCAAGCAAATTCCTTGATGAAAAATAAATCGACTTTGGTTACGATGTTTTTTTTTTAATTTAAGCCCCCATGCCGAGTAAAACACAAAAAACGTTAACTTCACATATCGTGAAAAATCTCGTTTTTTACCCGGTGGGCTTAAATTAAAAAAACATCAAAAACAATGTCAATTTATTTTTCATCAAGAAATTTGCTTGAATTTTTCAGAATTATAGGATTTATGTGGCTTTAGACTTTTTAACCCAATTATTCACCGTGTCCCTCGTATGATTTTTCTGAATTTTACTTGAGAATATTTGAAAAGGTGCCCCGTAACATACCTACTTACTTACTTCTAAAATATGTGTTCTCCCGTTTATTTATGATATCTCAGCGATGTCATAACTAAAGTAATTTTAAAGTTAAAATATTTAATTTATTCCAATATTTCGAATTCCTCCGGAATTCATTATCAAGGACTAGAAATAAAATACATTAATAGAACAATTTTATAACAATCACTATCGATAAGAAAAAACTCAAAAAATATTGTTTTATTAATGTATTTTATTTCTAGTCCTTGATAATGAATTCCGGAGGAATTCGAAATATTGGAATAAATTAAATAAATTTACTTAGTTGTTAGTTTAAAAACTGGCCCAAAGCCCATTTATTTATTGAAAATTATAATCAACGAGGTCATAAAATCATACAAAATTGTTAAAATATTATTTGTGATATTTTCTGCTACACCTGCGAGCCCTACATTACTAAGGGTAAGTACAAACATATTTTATATACATATTAAGCGGTTTATTCTACAAAATGTTAAACATATGTTGAGTTTTTATTTAATACTAAATGAAGTAGCTCAATCTGTATCTCATCCGTTTCTAGTGTTTAATTATACTATAGGATGTAGATTTATGTTTTATTATTATTAACTAGCCTTCTTTGCCCGCTTCGCTAGGCATGTTTGTTTTGTATTTTGATTCCCAATATCGAGTTTAGCTACTGCAGCTAATAGCCTTCTTAGCCAATTAGCAAAAAAAGGCTATAAAATAATTTTTAGCTTTTTATAAAAATTTCTGAAATCTATATATATAAAAGAAAGTCGTGTTAGTTACACTATTTATAACTCAAGAACGGCTTTACCGATATGGCTGAAAATTGGTGAGGAGGTAGCTTAGAGCCAGGAGACGGACATAGGGTGCATATTAAGGGTGGCCCTCATACAAAAATTTGTTTTAAATCGCATTTTCTCAGAGACCGTTCATCCGATTGCGTTGAAACATTAGGAATTGGTTGAACATGCTCGCGAAGATTTCTAAGAAAAAAAAAATTTGTCAGGGTGCATATTAAGGGTGGCCCTCATACAAAAATTTGTTAAATTGCATTTTCTCAGAGACTGCTTAATCGATTCACCTGAAATTTACACCAAATCATCCAGTTGATCTCGTTACTTAGTCAGTGTTGGTAGTGTTTTTATTAACGTTTGCTTTAATTTTATGTTTACTGTGATTATGTTGTGGTGTTTTCTTTTGACATAAATATAATTTAAAACTAATAATTAATTTGGTGAATATTTGCTATTAAATTTATTAATTTGTGTTTTCGTTTTTTTAATTTACAATTAATACAAAGCATTATCATTGCCAAGTGAATAACGCGCGTTTTGTTCTATTTTGCATTCTTCTTTGTGCTTTGTAAAATTTTTCAACAGTGTTGTTTTTATTGACGTTTATTGCTACAATTAACTTTGTTAATGCTTTGTATATAACCGGCCGCTAAAATAAAATATTTTGTTCAGACAATTTTTAATATTTAACAAAAATAATATTCAATATAATTTAAAGTTTATTTTTTATATATACATGTATCCGTAATAGTTTTGCTTTCTTTTTTATTTTCGTGTTTTGGTTTTAAACTTTTGCAAGCAGTAGCTTGCTCTTTCTCTCTTGTGCTGCTGTTGTTGTTTTTGAACATAAAAGCTTAACCCCTGTTAGCACAGCAGTTCCTAATTTTGTTTTTATAAAATTTTTCTTATATTTAAATTTTTTTTTTTGCCTTCGTCATTCAATGGACTATTTTTCCTCAGACAATCTTTTAGAGTGTTCTTTGGGAGTGAAATGTAAAAATCAAAATATTTTACACGCAATGTTTCCGTGTTCGGGACCCTGCGAACAGATGTTTCATCCATATTGCGTGGGTTTTTCCAAATCCAGACACCAACCTCTTCCCCTAAATCGCTTCCACTTTTAAAAAAGAAAAAAAGACATCCGAAGAAAAAGGTTCGAAAAAATTCAAATGCTGAGAGTGACATAGCCACCAGTCAGGAAGACTTATCTTTAAGACCTCAGCTTAATAATCACTCTATTCTTCCATGTGATATCCAGCTACCAAATCAATCTATTTCTTCCACTAATGATAGTCCAGTGGCACCTTCGCCTGTGCAAGACATGAATGTGATTGTTAGCTCTGAGGCTCCTATTTCTTTGCGGACCATACCCAGACCAAGAGCCATTTTTATTTCGCGGTTGCACCCTGACACAACAAATGATAATGTCAAAGATTTTATAAGGCAAAATAAAATTATTCCTTCAGATGCTTTTCTATCGTGCAAAAAAATTGGAAATAAACCTTCCCATGCGTCTTTCGTTATTACTGTGGCTTCGTGCAATTTCGAAGACATTATAAATTCCAGCCTATGGGCTGATAATACATACGTATCTGAGTTCAAACCCAAATATAATAATAAGACTTCCAAAAATCTTAAGCGTCCAATTCCAAAAAACTTAGTAGATTGTCCCTTTACTATCAAAATGTAAGGGGTCTACGTTCCAAGACTCATAAAGTCTTTTTAGAAACTCAGATTTTCTCTGACGATATTATTGTTTTTACTGAGACTTGATTAAACAAAAGTATACTTAGTACAGAGCTGTTTGACCATAGTTTCAATGTTTTTAGAAGGGATAGATATAAGGACGATATCTCTTCAGTTGGTGGAGGCGTCCTTATAGCTATCAAAAATTATTTGACTAGTTCATTGATCGAAATACCTGTTGCATCTGACTTGGAGCTTATCTGTGTTAAAGTTTTACTTAGAAAATCCTTTTTATACATTTTAAACGCTTATATACCTCCTGTTAGTAGTACTGAAACCTATGATAATCTATCACAGGCCGTAGATATTATCGTCAATGAGCTTAATGATAACGACGAAATTTTATTGTTGGGTGATTTTAATTTACCTGACCTGAAATGGACTTCATCTGAGGATGACACATATTCGTATGCGTCTAATCCCACATCTCGACAACTACATATTTTTGTTGATGAAATTTTAACAAATTTACAACAAGTTAGTTGTATTACAAACTGTCAAGGGCGACAACTTGACTTGGTTTTGGCTACTGATGGTGCCAATATTGTAGTTGATAAGGCTATCCACGCCCTATCGGTGGTAGATGTTTATCATCCTCCATTGAGTATTCTATTTCAAATTGACAATAATAACATACTTGACTCAACTTCTCCGATTAAAATTTATGAGTATAATTTTAAAAAAGCTGACTTTGCGAAGTTGAATGCTATTTTAGAAAACAAGCTTAACAATATGCTGAATTTTTTCAATGAAAATAGTCTAGATGCGTGTATTAATTATTTTTATAAAGAGTTATCTACAGCAATTTCATTGTCTGTTCCACGTACTTTAAAAAAACTTGATAATTCGTTTTACCCTTGGTATTCGAAAGAGTTAAAAAATTTACGTAATTGTCGAAATAGGGCATGGAAAAAATATGTAATCAAAATCAAAATGACCTTGAAACATACGATAGTTTGTTTCAGGAATTTAAATCGAAATCAGCTTCAGCCTATTCTGATTATATGAATAAAATGAAGTTGAATATTTTACATGACCCCAAGAACTTCTGGAGTTTTATTAACTCTAAATAAAAATCGAATGGTTTTCCATCTGAGTTTAAGGCATTGAATGGGTATACAAATAATCCAAAAATTATTGCCGAGTTGTTTGCTGACTTGTTTAAAAAGTCATTTTCAACTGATTGATTTTCTCCAGACGTTAATTATTTCGAATTCATGGATAATGATCCAATAGTTCCAATGGATGCGTTTTCATTTTCGCCTGAACTCATAGTGAAATACATTGTATCTATTGAAGATGGCTCTTGTCCAGGACCAGATGGCATTCCCGCCACAGTACTAGTTAATTGTAGCTCCATTCTGAGCCAGCCGCTCAGTTTCTTATTTAATAAATCATTAAACGATAACTATTTCCCTAAACAATGGAAAGAGTCTTTTATAAGTCCAATATTTAAAAAAGGATGTAAAAGTGATGTCTCTAATTATAGACCCATAGCTAAGTTTATTTCTTGTTTATTTCAATTAATTCAGTCTATGAAATTAAACTCACAGACTAAGTAAACAATATTTATTAGAAAACTAACAAAAAAACAATATGAATAAATCTTAAGAATAAATATTTAAAAAATTAATATATATCAATGTATGCATGTAGAAAAATTTAATTAATTTAAGTGTAAACAGTTTTCAACAAGTTTTTAAATTCTGATTTTGGCACAGAAAAATCAACTAAATGACTAGAACTGAGAACATTTAGTTCATTTAAGGCTCTGATGATTGGACCATTTAATGCATAGTTTGTTCTACAAAGAGGAAGAGTAAATAAATTACAATGACGCAAAAATCTGGAAGGAACTTTAAAGTTTATACGCCCTAAGATATAGGGGCAATCAATGTTACCCACTATAACATCAAATATAAGCATTAGAGAGGATATAATTCTTCTTGACTGTAACGATTGTAGATTAATTAATAGGCAACGTGCATTATAAGATGGAATAGGCTCCGTAAAGTTAATTTGACATAATGCAAATTTAAGAAATTTCTTCTGAACTCTCTCTAGCCTATTAGAATGCACTGAATAAGTAGGATACCAAATTATTGCCGCGTATTCTAGTTTTGATCTAACATAGGCAGTGTACAAAATTTTACGGGTGTATGGATCTTGAAAATCACTACTGTTCCTTCTAACGAAAGCCAACATTGAGTAACATTTAGGAATAATATAATTAATATGTCTAATAAAAGTGAACTTAGAATCAAAAATCACACCAAGGTCCAAAATTTCACTAACAGACCTAATTATAACCGTACCTAAATAATAAGACGAAGTAAAAGATATAATCCCTTTGCAAAAAGTTACATGATAGCACTTCGTAATATTTAAAAATAGCATATTACGTGTGCACCAGACAATCAAATTATTTAAGTCATTTTGCAAGGCAATTTTGTCATGATTATCACCAATTTTGAGAAATAACTTTAAATCATCAGCATACAAAAGATACTTAGCACTTTTAGAACATGACCCTATATCATTAATAAAGAGGAGGAAAAACAGTGGGCCAAGAATACTTCCTTGTGGTACACCCGAGGTAGCAACAAAATAGTTGGATCTTATTCCATCAATCAAAACAAAATTACGTCTATTATTTAAGTATGATTTTATCCAACACAGAAAATTGGAATGAAAACCAAGCTTGAACAGTTTAGCCACAAGAATCTTATGTGCAACTTTATCAAATGCTTTTGAGAAATCCGTGTAGATTGTGTCAACCTGCAAGCCATTAGAGAATGCAGAGATACAATAATCACTAAAAACGGTCAAATTTGTTACAGTGGAACGACCAGTATAAAAACCGTGTTGCGATGGATTTATAGAGGAATTAACAGCAAAAAATATTATCCTTTTTACAATGCTCTCAAATAATTACGAGACAGTAGATAACTTAGAGATAGGTCTATAATTTGAGACATCATTTTTATTACCACTCTTGTAAACAGGGGTAATAGCAGCAATTTTCCAATCATTAATAAAATGGCCCATAGCAAGTGATTTATTAAATAGGATACACAACGGGACTGCTATCGTATCAGCACATTTCTTCAACAAAAATGGACAAATACCATCAATGTCAGATTTTTGAGAATTACCCAAATTAGAAATCCCCCAAAAAATGTCATCTAACACCAAAATAAGTGAGCCAAAATCAATAAGAGAGTCCACATTATCTAATACTTCAGGATTATTCCAAGTCGCATCAGGTTCAAAATTCGATTTAAAGAATTGGGCAAATAAATTTACCGAATCATTTAATGAATGCGATGACGCACCATTAAATGACATACTCGAAGGAATAGATGAACATGATTTTTTCGAGCTAATAAAGTTCCAAAATGATTTAGGATTCTGTTTAATGTTTTTTTCAAAGCGGAGCATATATTGCTTGTACAGGAACTTATTAAGAAAATTGAATTCTCTCATATAATGGCGATATTTAATTTTATGGCTATCTTTTTTTGATAGTCTATAAGAATTATGAAATTTATTCCTAAGGTTTTTAAGCTTCTTCAGACCTTTTGTGTACCATGGCAATTTATGTACTCGTTTTGGAACAAATTTAATATTATTTGCACAAACATTAGCGATTGTTTTTTTAAAATAATTGAAGCACACACTTAAATCAGTATAATCACAAAGATTGGTCCAATCCACAGATCCTATTTCAAAATTTAATGCATTAAAATCACATGAATGAAAATTAAAATTTTTAGAATCAATATCACATGAGATATTATTAAATTTATAATATTCTAGTTCAACAATTAGTGGTAAATGATGCATATCAGTTTCCGATATAGGAAAAGGACATTCATACAGAATAGCTTTTATATTATTGCTAACAAATACAAGATCTAAAATCCTATTTAACTTATTCAAGCAAAAATTTATCTGTTGAAGATCCAAACTGAGGAATCCATCAATTAAATGTATCTCATGCATTTTATTTACATTACTAGGTATAAGACACTTCTCATCATTAATCTTGTAGGTCCAATTAACATCACAGAGATTAAAATCACCCAATACACACAAATGGTTATCTTTATTACCATCCATAGGTAAATGAATAATGTTATCAACGTGTGCAGCATATAAATCAAAATTACTATTTGGTGGGATATATGAAGCAAATATAAAAAGTGAATTATTCTCAATTTGGATCTTAACGCAGAGCTGATCTAGAAGAGAATCAGTATTATAAAGTTCAACAAGGTTTGAGTTAAGTGTACATTTAATAGCAATTAAAACTCCCCCGCCTCTTAAACAACCAGTTTTAATAGAATCTCTATCTTTACGGTATACAGTAAAATCCTTTAAATCAAAAATTTCACTATCAAAAAAGTTAGAGTTTAGCCATGTTTCCACCAAAACGAAGACATCATAATCACATTGGAGTATAGCAGAACGTACAGTATTGATTTTTGTACGCATACCAGACATATTTTGATAGTACAACTTCAGGTGTTGAAAGCAGGACTTTCCAGAAGTATTTGAAGCAGTAACTACGCCACCAAGGCAGGTTGTACTGCATCTTTTACTAAAAAATTAAACTTTCGAACACGGACATAAGAAGGCCATAGAGCAGGATCAATAACTTTTTCATAATCACTTTCCTCAATGATCAATTTAAAAGTTACTTTTCTTAGTGTCAATACATCAACACCTTTTTTTGTCAAGCGATTGCAATACATTTTTTCTTTAGGTATACTAGTTCGCGTAGAGACATAATTTAATATATCTTCAGCAGCAACCGATGGTTTAAAAGCAGAGAGATGTAAAGCTATTAGTGGCTCTGCAACATCAAGCTCATTGTTGGAGTTACTACCAACAACAATAAATTGATTTTTATTGTTTTGTTTATTTTTGTTACGCTTTTTGTTATTATTAACAGTGAGCCATTCAGAAGTAGCAGGAGATGCAGAACATGAATCTGTAACACCACCTGCAGCAGCAGCAGCAGCAGCCGTAGCATACGAAGATGGCAAAGAAGCAAGTGATAAAAGAGAGTTTGTCGACTCATCAAGCGAAGACATACAGGCAGTGCTGACACCAACAACAACATCACCAGTGTTAGGCGATCGAGCAGCTGATTTTGTGTTATTTTCCCCATTATGCAAAGTAGGAGAAACAGCAAATGAAGGCGCACGCATTGTTGGTATTATATTTTTTATCGCAGAATTTGATATTTTTTCTTTATTTGTCCCAACATTTTTTTGCAAGAGACCGTTTACATTCTCTTTTAAAAACTTGACTTCATTAGTAAGAAGAGAAATTGACGAAGAAAAGTCATTGTTTTTTAGAATTGTAAAATCTTTTTGCATAGCATTCATTTTCTCAATTAAGAGTTCTTTATCATTTTTCAGAGAAGTTATTAAAGCAAAAGCGCGCGCATTTTCAGATCGAAGAGCTGAAAGTTCATTTAGCACAATTTGCAAATAATTTTCACTCGGTTTTAATTGATTTTGAGGCATAGATGATTTAGATTGTTGATTTTGTTGTACAGGAACCGTCGATTTAACTTGCTGATTATGTTGAGCAACCGAAATAGCTTGCTGATTTTGATTAGCAGCATTAGTCTTAGCATTTTTATCGACATTAAGCGGGTTTATTGTAGATTTACTACACTGTTGTTGAGGCACAGTCGAATTAGATTGTTGTTGCTGAGGAGCATCATTGATTTTTGCTGAATTTTCCACGAGAGATTGAGTTTTCGGAGGGGTACGAACCAAACTTCGGCGCACAAATGTACTTTTACATTGATCACAATAGTAAGGGGTATTCGATTTTACAAGAGATTCATAATCAGTTGATAAAATCTTAACACAATCCAAATGAAAAAAGTCTTGGCATTTAGCACACTGCACATTAGGCTGACCACGGTTGACCTTTTGGGCACAAAGGCAAGGCATCTTCAATTAATTTAAAAAGCAAAGTGTCCCAGTAAAAACGATCGAAACAACGAAACGTTTCACTCTCGCACGAAATATAAATTTAAAACAACAAAGTAAATAACTTATGCAAAATACACGACCGCACAGCATGAAGTCAGTTAAGCAACTTTTTGAAAAAATTATATACGATCAAGTCAAAGTCTACTGCAGTGAAATTATTACAACACGTCAGCATGGATTTGTCAATGGCAGATCTACAGTCTCGAACCTTCTTGATTTTCTTCTTTCGCCTTGAGTTCCCTAGACTCTGGCTGCCAAGTTGACTGCGTCTATACAGACTTTAGCAAAGCATTTGACAAGTTACCTCATAGCTTAATTTTGTTTAAGCTCAAGAAGCTTGGATTTCCTTCCAACTTTGTCAGTTGGATTGAATCTTATTTATTAGATCGTTCCTATCAAATAAGATTTCGTAAAGTGTTATCTTCTCCATTTACAGCGTCCTCAGGTGTCCCCCAAGGCAGTCACCTAGGACCGTTACTATTTATCTTGGCTATAAATGATGTTACTCATATCATTAAGAACTCTAATTTGCTAGTTTATGCGGATGATATGAAAATTTTCAGGTCCGTGAGGGAAAATAACGATACTTTTCTGCTACAGTCTGACTTGAAAGAATTTGAAATTTGGTGCTTTAAAAATAACTTGCATTTAAATCCTGATAAATGCCAAACCATTACATTTTCTAGGAAAAAAAGCAAAATACAATATGATTATGTATTGAAAGACAAAAACATTTGTCGTGTTGATTTCATTAAAGACTTAGGTGTGCATTTTGATGGCAAAATAACATTCAATGAACACATAAATCAAATATGCAAGAAAGCAGCGTCTCTGCTTGGTTTTATTAAAAGGTGGGCCAAAGAATTTAATAATTCATTAGTAACGGTAACTTTATATAATACGATTGTGCGTCCTCACTTGGAGTATGCTAGTCAAATTTGGTCACCATTTTATAACGTTCATTTTGATAGAATCGAAAGAATCCAAAAAAAATTTTATTCGATTTGCTCTGAATGGCCTAAATTGGGTTGATTCTTCAAATCTTCCTCGTTATGAGGATCGTTTGAAGCTTCTTAAAATGCAGTCTCTAATGGAACGCAGAGATAATGCAGATATTCTTTATTTGCACCAACTCGTTTCTGGGTCTCTTGCTGCTCCAGAGCTATTAAACTATATTTTTTTCAATACAAATCGGAGAAGTGATCGTAATTCTCCGCAATTATTTTATCAACCGGTTAGCAGAACTAATTATATGTTTTCCGCTCCTTTTAATCGCATGACAACCCTTGTTAATAATTGCGAATTCTATAATGTTAACTTGTCAAAAGGTCAACTCAAACTTAGATTGAAAAATAACTGTAGTTAACTGTCTTTGTCATCATATTATATGATTTTTTTATTTTTTGTCAAATTTTGCGTAGTGCATGTTTTCTGTTAGTGTTTTGTCCGAGCCAATCAGCATGCTGGGTTAAATTTTTTCAAACATCCCATCTTTGATTTTTATGAATATTTATATGTAGGTGTATGAAAATACTCTTACATGTTTATGTACATATAGGCTAAAGGGGTATGTTGTGAAAGTGCGATAAAGCTACGGGATATGAAACAAAATAAAACTAATATTAACTTGCATGGTTTTTTATCCCTTATTTAAGAAATCTTTTATAAAAAGCTTTAAATTTTATTTATAGCCTTTTTTTTGCTAATTGGCTAAGAAGGCTATTAGCTGCAGTAGCTAAACTCTATTATTATATTATTATTAAAATTAAATTGCATAGCTTAGGCTATACACGAAGGTTTCCGAAGATCACACGAAAGCTTCATGGTCAAAACGAAGAATATCTGGATATACTAGAGAGAAAACATCTGTGGCACACTGCCACCAATCCTTAACTGATATTTTTCTCTGACACCCGAAGGTCCTTGAAGGTCACCCGAAGATTTTACAGTCAAAACGAAGAATATCGAAGTATTCGAGAGGGAAAGTCTTTCAAAAATTGTAATTAACAGTTTCCCGTGATACTCAAAGGTTGCCGAAGGTCACCCGAAGGCTTCATAGCCAAAACGAAGAATATCTAGGCATATTAAAGGCAAAACATCTGTGGCGAACTATCAACAAGCCTTAATTGATAATTTTTTGGAATAATCGAAGGTTCCCGAAGGTCACCCGATGATTTCATAGTCAAAACGAAGAATATCTAAATGTACTACAAGAAAAGCATCTGTGGCGAACTATCAACAAGCCTTAATTGATAATTTTGTGGAATAATCGAAGGTTCCCGAAGGTCACCCGATGGTTTCATAGTCGAAACGAAGAATTTCTAAATGTACTACAAGAAAAGCATCTTTGGTGAACTATCAACAAGCCTTAATTGATGGATTCCTGGGACACCCTAGCTAAGCTATTCGGAATTTTTAAGATGGTTTGAAATGAAATTAACTTTCCTTCAATAACAAAATGGGCGGAACTTGCCCCTTTTCCATGCATTTCATGGTAAAAGGAATCAACATTGGTTTCGTAATCTTTCAAACGCTTATTTTTTACATTATTCTCAGTGAATTTGTGAACATAATCAAGAGTAAGAGAATAGCTTTTTTGAATTCATTCGAAATTTTGATTGCTAATCAACTCTCAAAAAATTTAAATTAATTTTTATTTGCCATTTGTTGATCAACGCTCAACATATTTAAATTTATTATCAAAACATTTCAACGCAATTTCTGTGCAGTTATGCCTCCCAAAAAACGAGCGCTCGGTCGTTCTACGTCTCAAGCACGACAGAAAAAGGCAAAACGAAACTCAGAAACAAACGAACAACGAGAAGCGAAATTGGAATCCGACCGAGAGCTTCATTAGAAACTAACGAGCAACGAAATGCAAGATTAGAAACCGACCGAGAACTTCATGCTCGAGCCCGTTTATCGGAAACAAACGAGCAACGAAATGCAAGATTGGAAACCGACAGAGAACTTCATGCTCGAGCCCGTTCATCGGAAACAAACGTGCAACGCGAATCCAGACTGCTTACCATCCGAATGTACACTGCTCGAGCCAGACGAACCACTCACGCTGACTTATATCTCAGTGCATTCCATTACAATGTTAACCATAATTACAGCATTCATCCAAGTGTGGTTATTGGAAAAATGGATGAACTATGCACATATTGCAGTGCATTCAAATTTAAGAATGAATCACCAGGAATGTGCTGTGCTGGTGGAAAAGTTAAATTACCAGAATTACATCTACCACCCGAACCATTATCAAAGTTGGCATCAGGCGACACGAGCGAATCAAAACATTTTTTAACGAATATACGCAAGTACAATTCATGTTTCCAAATGACATCATTCGGTGCAACGAATATCATGCGCAACAACTATATGCCAACATTCAAAGTACAAGGTCAAATATATCATCATGCTGGATCATTACTACCATTGCCAGATACGGACCATAAATTTCTTCAAATTTATTTCATGGGAAACACAGATGAACAAATAGATCAACGTTGTCGATACAATACGAGCACTAGACGAGAAGTTGTCGCTGCATTACAAACTTTATTCGATCAACACAACGAATTGATTCAATTGTTTAGAACTGCCCTTGACCAAATGCCAGAAGATGAGTACATAGTTATTATAAGAGCAGATAAAACACCTGTCGGACAACACGAAGGACGATACAATGCACCAACAATGAAGTGGCGATCGTTATAGTTGGCGAAGAATTTAACGCACGTGATATAATTCTTTATCGCAGAAATGGTAATGTTCAGCGAGTCGCAGATATTTTTTTTTTTTTTTACAGTATGATCTCCTTATTAACAAATTAAAAAAAATTAACAAAAAATTTAAATCATTAAAAGAAAACATTTATAAATGACAAAATAAATTAAAAACAAATTAAATTTAAAAAAAATCATTCCCATTGATTTATTTTTATACTAAGTCAGAAAAATAAAAAATAGGGGAGGGCAGAACTTGGTAGAGCTCGCAAACTATCGATAGTGGACGATAGTTTGAGCTGGTTTAAAATGACATTAACTTTTCCATAATACAGTGGTATAAATGAACGCTTTTATCTATATCTTATAAGCTATTGGGAATGAAAAAACAAAACAAACATGTCTAGCGAAGCGGGCAGGGACGGCTAGTAAGGAATAAAAACCATGCAAGTTAATATTATCTTTGTTTTGTTTCATATCCCGTAGCTTTAAGGTATACAGGGATAAAATTTTGATTTACGCCACTGCGACGTCACCAATAAAAATTTAGGTATTTTGAGAAAGTTAATTTAATTTCAAACCATCTTAAAAATTGGCAATGGCATTACTGGAGTGTCCCAGGAAACGATCAATTAAGGCTTGTTGATAGTTTGCCTTAGATATTTTTCCTGTAGTACATCTAGATATTTTTCGATTTGACTATGAAGCCTTCGGGTGACCTTCGGGAAGCATCAGGTATTCCAAAAAACTATGAGTTAAAGTTTGTTGATAGTTCACCTTCGGGAACCATCGGGTATTCCAAAAAACTATAAGTTAAAGTTTTTTGATAGTCCGCCATAGATTTTTTCCCTCTCGTATACCTAGATATTCTTCGTTTTGGCTATGAAGCCCTCGGGTGACCTTCGGCAAACTGCGGGTATTCCAAAAAACTATCAGTTAAAACTTGTTGAAAGCTTGCCATAGATATTTTCCCTCTCGTGTACGAAGATATTCTTCATTTTGAATATGAAGCCTTCGGGTGACCTTCGAACACCTTCGGGTGTCACAAAAAACTATCACTTAAAGCTTGTTGATAGTCCGCCATAGATTTTTTCCCTCTCGTATACCTAGATATTCTTCGTTTTGACTATTAAGCCTTCGGGTGGTCTTCGGAAACCTTCGTATCCTATGTCCGTCTCCTGGCTCTAAGCTACCTCCTCACCAATTTTCAGCCATATCGGTAAAGCCGTTCTTGAGTTATAAATAGTGTAACTAACACGACTTTCTTTTATGTATATAGATTAGGGGTCTGCACAAGACGTCTTGTTTGCGTTTTAAGACATTTCGTTTCAAGATAAGTTATATTTTGTACCCGTTTTTTATTTATCAAATGCTCCAGTTCAGTGTCGTGTGTAAATGTCTTGACAGAACTAGAATTTGAAAGAAAATAAACAAATACTGTGCTAATTTGTCTTGTTTGATTTGTTTCAGTTATTTTAGTTGCATACTGTAGTAGTAGTGTATACTACTCTCTTTTGTGCCTTTTTTTGTTTACGCTCTCTCTCTCTCTCGCGATAATGCATGAAAGCTACTACAATTCTGAAAGTGTTACCATATCATAAATTTTATTCTGGTTTCTCTACTCACACGTTTTACAGTGGCCTGAAGTATTTGTTTTTATAAAATAGAGTTCACTGAAGTATTTTTTAGAACCAAGTTTATTTTTCACACTGATAAAACAAGACAATGTAAATAGTGTCAAAATGAAATCAGTGTACATGATGATTTGAATCTTGAATTTTTTGGATCAAATGCATCAGTTCGGTGTAAAATGTGGGTGTAAAAAAAAGTACACTTTATTTCAAGATGTCTTGTGCAGACCCCTAATATAGATTATAAATTCATGTTCAATTTTAAGCTAAATTGTATAGTCTTAATAATAATAATGATGAAATAAATGAAAAATGAATTGTTATCCTTAAAAATAGACGAGTTGCCGAGTATACAATAAAATATGGTATTTTTTGCTGCTAACTTGACGGCTTCTTCACGAGATTAGTTTAGGTAGCCACACAATAACAGTCTTGTTTAGCTTCATGTTATGAATTTAGAACTAAAAAAAGTAGTAAATTAAAAATAATTCAACATTGCTTTTAGTAAACCATACCGTTTCTTTTCGAAATCGAGAAAATAAACCGCAAAATCTCATATCATTTGCACTTGGACTTTGGAAGGTGATTTCTATCGCTCTATCTATCTGCGTAAGCACTTTCCAGATTTTTAATTTGATATTTTTTTTTACTTTTTTTTTTTATCTTTTTAATTTCAACTTCAAAATGAGACAAAAAATTCAAATCAGTATTTAAAATTTGAAAAAACTGTAAGTGTTTTGCATGAGAAGAGTTTTATGCTAATTAATTTTTCAAACTTGGGATTAAGAAGCATATGCAGGGGCAGAATTCTTTGAGATCTTTTAAAATATTTGTCCCATGCAAGAATAGATGACTCCTTTAGCAATTTTTACAACACCATGAGTGTAAAGAAATTTAAGTTCCGATCAAATCTTTTGCCCAGAGACCCAGTGGCTGACTGACCAAAGCCATATCATAAAAGTTGAATTTTTTGTAAATCTTCTGCCAAGTTGACGTGAAACGTCCCATATATAGATTTAAGCTGGAATTAGTTAAAACGTTCCGTTCCCTAACGTGACGTTGCGGTTGCTCGTTGACGTACCATCGATTAGTGAAAACGGTAGGCATCGATCAAAATGTCACCTTACAACTTAAAAATTACTTGAAAAATTCCAGTTTTTGTAAACAAGCATCCATTGTCATCCTTATTTTAATTAAATTGGTCAAAAAATTCCATTTATAACATCCAAATTTAATTTATTTTATCTAACAAATGAATTGTCAACATAGCGTGATGTTAGAAAATCTAATACCAACAGGTCTCAATGCTGCTTACCGCTACGTCACGATTTCACTAACCGCTTACACGCTTCTGCCGTTTGATAGATTTTGACAGCCGTCACATTACGGAACGCTACGTGTTAGAAATTATTATTAAAAATATTGTAGTATTTCATTATAATAGTTTCATTTAAAATTTCAATTTTAGTAGTATCAGTCATATTAGGGTTAAACTAAAAAATGTAAAAAAGAAGGCAACATTGTCACAAATTCATGTTCACAAATTCATAACAGTTAATTTTTTTTGTAACATGTGGGCTTATGTACAAGCATAGTGTTGTTTTTGTGCATACATAAATACAAAGATTGGATTGTGCATGTGCATGAGTTTGTGCCTTTTTTAACTGTTACAGCAACGACGACTTTTAACTGACTTTGAGTAAAATAGAAGCGTTTCAAAGTCACTTGAAAGAAGTCACTGCGTTTTTTGAGTTTATTCTTTTTATTCTTTCTTTTATTTAATTTCGATATTAAAATTAACTTTACTTAATTTCTTTGATTTGTTTAATCTTTTCCAACTTTCTTTAATTCTTTGGTTTAAACTTGATTTAATTTTGAGTTATATTAGTTTTTGTTAAAATAAAGAATTTTCTACAAAAACAGTGACTTTTCGCAACACTTCTCAAAAAACGCATATAAGTAAAAATAAATTTGAAACTTGTGTGGCAATGGGTAAGCCATCAGCACAAGTAAAAGGACGTAGAGGAAAATGCCCATATTGCGATGGAGCATATACGGAGGAGAATATGGTCGAATGTACAAATTGTACGAAATGGATACACTTTGTATGTGCAAATGTTGGAGAAGAGGTGGCTGATATCGATTGGCTGTGCAAAAATTGCGAAGAGCCAACAAACCCAGCATCATCTAATGTCTCTGGCGACAAGCAGGAACAAAATCCGATCCAAAATGTGGAAACAGGAGAACAATTTCAGCAGCATCAAAGGTCCAGACACAGTTCCATTAGTTCCGTATCTACCGCGCAAAGCAATTCATCAAAACGTCAGCAAAAATTGATGTTTTTAGAACAGGAGGAAGAAATCTTGCGGAGACAACAGGAAATTCTTCGCAAAAAACAAGAGCTAATTGATCAGCCAGATGAGGATGAATCAGATGCAGTTGATGATCCCGAAGAAGTCGAAGTATTCGCAACTCCAAACGTAACATCAATTGCAAATAGAATTAAAGGATTGCAGGCACGCAACTCTCCAACGCAAGCGGATAGTTGTAATCAAAAAGAATGTGCATCAAAATCAACAAATGCTGCAGTAATTAGTGGTAGAAAAATTCCTGCGTATGAAACAGTGGCCATAAATAGCAACATGCGTTTATCTGCAAACCAGCTTGCAGCAAGGAATTCTATGATAAAGGAGCTACCCAGTTTCACAGGAAATCCCGGAGACTGGCCTGTTTTCATAAGTAGTTATCATCAGACAACCATAGCATGCGGATTTTCGAACATCGACAATTTAATTCGACTTCAACGATCGCTAAAAGGCAACGCTAGGGATGCTGTTGAAGCGCAACTGACAATGCCGTCATGCGTTCCTCAAATAATTGATACGCTTAGATTTATGTTCGGAAGACCTGAATTAATCATGGATTACCACATTGAAAAAATACGTAGAATGGCACCACCTCGGATGGAAAAGCTTGACACCGTGGTAAGTTTTTCAATTGCAGTTAGAAATTTGTGCGCAACCTTACAGCAAGCGGATCTAAACGATCATTTGTGCAACCCAATGCTTATAAGAGAGTTGGAAGACAAAATGCCCCCAGCTATAAAAATGAACTGGGCCTTACATAAGCGCTCTGCGGTGAATCCAAATAATTTGAGCACGTTAGGAGACTGGCTTAATGAGATTGCAGCAGACGCATGCAGTGTAATGCCAACGACTTGGTCATATTCAAAACCTCAATCCCAACCGTTGAAAGGAAAAAAGGAGGTGACGAACATTCATAACCAAAACAGTGAAAGCCAGTCATGCAGCTCGCCTGAGGAGGGTTACACCGAAAATAAAAAATGCAAAATTTGTCGGAACAACTGCAAAATTGTATCCAGTTGTAATACGTTTCTGGATATGAATTTACAGGACCGCTGGGATGCGGTGAAAAATAATAAGCTTTGTCGACAATGTTTGAAAAAGCATCCGTATAAGTGCTCATCGCCTGTTGAATGCAAAACAAATAATTGCGATAAGAAACACCATCCTTTACTACACAACAATAAAATTGGCACTATATCGTCATCGTTGCAAACAGAATCTACTAACAGCCATCAAGTGCTAATGAACGTTCGT
This sequence comes from Calliopum simillimum, assembly GCA_951812925.1. Taxonomy (NCBI): domain Eukaryota; kingdom Metazoa; phylum Arthropoda; class Insecta; order Diptera; family Lauxaniidae; genus Calliopum; species Calliopum simillimum. The sequence continues at coordinate 14,788,187 of OX638373.1, read as the reverse complement.
TTTAGAGTGCTGCCAGTCATGCTATCGTCAAATGGACGCACGTTGAATACTTATGCTTTCCTGGACGAAGGATCTTCGGGCTCTTTGTTAAGTGAAGACGTAGCTGACAAGCTTAAATTGCAAGGTAGTAAGGAACCATTTTGTCTTGGGTGGACTGGAGGAGTTTCTAGGATGGAAGGTGAGTCCAAGAAAGTTGAAGTTAATATATCCGGCGTATTTGACAATGCTATTAGCTACACATTAAGAAATGTAAGAACAGTGCAAGCGCTTAAATTGCCAATGCAATCACTCGATTATCAATTGCTAGCGAAAAAGTATGCACATTTACGAAATCTACCAATAAAGTCTTATGGCAACGCCAGTCCAGGTATCCTTATTGGATTGCGAAATTGGAGGATAGCAGTCCCACTAAAAATAAAAGAAGGGAACGAAGGTGAGCCGATGGCTGTAAAGTGTAGACTGGGTTGGACAGTGTTTTCTGAAATGGAACATGCAGACGATAACGAAGTTTTTGATGTCAATTGCCACTATTGTGAATGCGACAAAACCATCGATAACAATAACAGCGATGAAATTCATGAACTTGTCAAAGAATTTTTCTCTGTCGACAGCTTAGGGATATCAAAACCCAAATCTTCAGAAGAGTTGATCGTGGAGCAAAAATCAAACGAACTTCTTGCCACAACAACAACGCGTCTAGGTGACCGATATGAAACCGGACTTCTATGGCGATATACAAATGTCAATTTACCTGACAGCCGACCTATGGCAATGCGCAGGTTGCAGTGCTTAGAGAAGCGTTTAAAATTTGACCCTGATTTACGGGAGAAAATGAAAGAGCAAATTCAGCAATATTTGGAAAAAGGATACATACGTAAGTTGAGTTCTTCAGAGCTGGGGTTGCCGCAGAGTATAGTTTGGTACCTACCAATATTTCCGGTGCAAAATCCTAACAAGCCAGAAAAGGTCCGCATAGTGTGGGACGCTGCTGCCAAAGTTAATGGAATATCTTTAAATGCATTATTAATGAAAGGAATTGACCTGAACTCCTCACTACTGGGAGTACTTCTAAGAAGCAGAGAAAGAAAAATATGCATCGCTGCAGATATTAAAGAGATGTTTCACCAGGTAAATATTGCCGAATCTGACCAGCACGCTTTACGTTTCCTGTGGAGAGATTGTGACGACAGCAAAGATCCTGAAACTTATGTAATGCGAGTCATGACTTTTGGCGCGACGTGCTCGCCAAGCTCTGCACAGTACATAAAAAATGAAAACGCTATCCAATTTAAAGAACAGTACCCAAGAGCTGTTAAATGTATCATTGATAACCATTACGTAGACGATCTGCTAGATAGTGTTGACAATGAAGAAGAGGCGATTGAGTTGGCCAGCGACGTGACACTTATACACAGCAAAGCAGGGTTCGAGATACGAGGTTGGAAGTCAAATTCTTTAAAAGTTATGCAACAACTAAATCCTGGCTCGTTAGATACAAAGGTTAATATGAATCCAGAATCTTCAACTGAGAAAATTTTAGGTATGTGGTGGTGTCTTGACAGCGATGAATACACATATTCTCTTCGATATAACAAAGGCAATCAAACTATATTAGAAGGTAAGAGAAGGCCAACTAAACGCGAAGTGCTGCGAATTCTGATGTCGATGTACGACCCACTGGGATTAATTGCAAATTACTTAGTCTACTTGAAGATACTGTTGCAAGATATATGGCGAAGTGGAATCGACTGGGACGAACAAATCAATGATGAACATTTTAACACGTGGCTGACGTGGCAAAAAAATTTGTCACAAGTAGAACAAATTCGAATTCCGCGGTGTTATTTGAAGGATTTCGTAAACTGGTCTGACGTTGATATGCAGCTGCATATTTTTGTCGACGCAAGTGAGCAAGCATGCGCTGTTGCTGTCTATATGCGAATGAAGAAGAATATTGAAGTCAAGTGTTCGCTAGTGGGAGCGAAAACAAAGGTTGCCCCGATAAAACTACGTTCAATTCCACGTCTGGAACTAGATGCTGCGGTAATAGGATGCCGATTCGCAAAACAGATTCAAGAACACCTCACTGAAAAGGTTCAGAAAACAATTTTTTGGTGCGATTCCAAAACCGTCCTGAGTTGGATAAGAGGCAATCATCGTAGGTATAGCAAATTTGTCGCTTTCCGGTCAGCCGAAATTCAAGGTACATCAAACGTAAAAAGTTAGAGATACGTTCCATCAAAATTCAACGTTGCTGATGACGCCACAAAATGGGTTAAGCCTCCTAAACTTACTGCTGAAGATCGTTGGTTTCAAGGACCTGATTTTTTATACCGGGACGAATCTGAATGGCCTAAAGATGACACAATCAAGTTACAAACTGAAGATGAGTTAATTGCTATACATATACATCAGCAGCCATTTATGGATTTTAGACGATTTTCTAAGTGGAAAGTATTGCTTAATGTCATGGCACGAGTACTGCGGTATATCCACAACATAAAAGTAAGGATCTCAACAAAGAAGTTACCACGTACTGGAACAAGAAGAACTTCGAGCATCTGAACTGGTCTTATTTCGAATGGTACAGCGTGAATGCTACAGTGATGAAATTTACACTCTCCAAAATCAGACGACCGATTCTTCAGAAAATAATCAACAAACAGTGAGTATAAAAAGCTTAATATATAAACTCTCACCCTATGTTGATGAAGATGGATTACTACGAGTAAGAGGACGGATAGATGCTGCCAGTTATCTGAACGATTATACTAGAAGATCAATAATATTGCCTAGACAGCATCAAGTGACTCAACTAATAGTCAAACATACTCATGAAGAATTCTTACATAGAAACAACGAAACTGTTGTTAATCAGTTACGACAACAATTTTATATTCCCAAATTGAGATGCTTGGTAAAGAAAATAGCCTACGACTGCCAAAAATGTAAAAATCGACGTGCTAGACCGCATCCGCCAGCGATGGGCCAGCTGCCTGTCGCACGACTTTCGCCGCATATGGCACCGTTTACTTTTACCGGAGTGGATTACTTCGGTCCAATTTCAGTATTGGTAGGAAGACGCAGTGAGAAAAGGTGGGGAGTACTCTTCACTTGCTTAACCATCCGAGCAGTACATATTGAGGTGGCGCACAAATTGGATTCCGACAACTTCATACTGTGTTTTCAAGATTTTATTCAAAGGCGTGGCTGTCCAAGCGAAATATTCTGTGATAGGGGTACTAATTTCATCGGAGCTGAGCGATTGCTGCGTGAAGAACTTCAAAACGTGAGACCAGAAAACATTGCCAGACATTTCGTCAGCCCAAATTTGAAATGGAATTTCAATCCCCCAGCTTCACCACACATGGGAGGTGCTTGGGAGCGTTTGGTAAGATCAGCTAAAATTGCTCTTTACAGCTCATTACCAAACACCACACCTACCGATCCGTTGCTGAGAAGCTATCTGATAGCAGCCGAAAATATAATTAATTCACGACCCCTAACATATGTACCGCTTAGTGCTGAAACGGAAGAAGCCCTTACACCTAACCACTTCTTGAGGTTATCATCTGGAGGTATGAAGCCTATGAGTAAATATGATGACAGCGTAAAGAACTTAAGGTACAGCTATCAACGTAGAGAACAGTTCGCGAACAAATGCTGGAAGAGATTTATCGTCGAATACATACCAGATTTAACTCTTCGTTCAAAATGGCATCAACACGTAAAACCACTGCAGATTGGTGATATCGTTATCATAATCGACAAAGAACAACCAAGAAACGTCTATCCGAAGGGCATTGTAATCGCTGTAAAGGCCTCGAAAGACGGACAAATAAGAAGTGCTTCAGTGAAAACGGCTGAGGGAATTCTTGAGCGACCTGCGGTAAAACTTGCTGTCCTTGAAGTTGAGAAAAAGAATTGTGGTACAACAACATCTGTAACCGACATTGTCGATACCGGGAGGAAGTGTTAGAAATTATTATTAAAAATATTGTAGTATTTCATTATAATAGTTTCATTTAAAATTTCAATTTTAGTAGTATCAGTCATATTAGGGTTAAACTAAAAAATGTAAAAAAGAAGGCAACATTGTCACAAATTCATGTTCACAAATTCATAACAGTTAATTTTTTTTTGTAACATGTGGGCTTATGTACAAGCATAGTGTTGTTTTTGTGCATACATAAATACAAAGATTGGATTGTGCATGTGCATGAGTTTGTGCCTTTTTTAACTGTTACAGCAACGACGACTTTTAACTGACTTTGAGTAAAATAGAAGCGTTTCAAAGTCACTTGAAAGAAGTCACTGCGTTTTAGAGTTTATTCTTTTTATTCTTTCTTTTATTTAATTTCGATATTAAAATTAACTTTACTTAATTTCTTTGATTTGTTTAATCTTTTCCAACTTTCTTTAATTCTTTGGTTTAAACTTGATTTAATTTTGAGTTATATTAGTTTTTGTTAAAATAAAGAATTTTCTACAAAAACAGTGACTTTTCGCAACACTACGTGTTGACTAATTCCAGCTTTACGAGCATTTCCCGGAGTGCGTTGCAACACCTTGTCTTGTACTGGGGGCGGGGCATCACCAATTTTTTTAAACGCTTATATACCTCCTGTTAGTAGTACTAATAATCCATGACATGCCGTAGATATTATCGTCAATGAGCTTAATGATAACGGCGAAATTTTATTGTTGGGTGATTTTAATTTACCTGACCTGAAATGGACTTTATGTGTCTAATCCCACATCTCGACAACATATTTTTGTTGATGAAATTTTAACAAATTTACAACAAGTTAGTTGTATTACAAACTGACAAGGGCGACAACTTGACTTGGTTTTTGCTACTGATGGTGACAGTATTGTAGTTGATAAGGCTATCCACGCCCTATCTGTAGTAGATGTTTATCATCCTCCATTGAGTATTCTATTTCAAATTGTCAATAATAACTTACTTGACTCAACTTCACCGATTAAAATTTATGAATATAATTTCAAAAAAGCTGACTTTACGAAGTTGAATGCTATTTTAGAAAACAAGCTTAACAATATGCTGAATTTTTTCAATGAAAATAGTCTAGATACGTGTATTAATTACACTAGTTAACAAATGATTAAACAAATGATTAAAAATTTTTTTCCAATGAATGCCATTATTTTTTTTTTCTTTCGTGTCGTTTTTGAGATATCGGTCATTATCGGTTTTTGGACCAAAAAAAAACGATAGTTCCACTTAAATACATATATCTCAAGAACTAATGTTTGTGTTCAAACGTTTTGTATGTCATATTAAACGCAATTAAATTACCTATAAATGATATTCACATCAAATGATTTCTGAAAAAAAATTCTTTTTTTCCGAAAAAATTAAAAAAAAGTCAAAATCAACTGCAGATTTATACATAGTCTTTTTTATATCATAGTCTATATATTTGTAAAGCAAATAAGATACTATTTTAGAAAATCGATGGAAAAATTTAAGACTTGTATACAATTCATTGATTAATTACTAAAATGCGTTTTTGCCTATTTTTTTCGCTTTGTTTTAATAAACTGTTCGATAATTTGAAACTTTTTGTAAAACACATGCAAAAATTCAAAAAATTCTTCAAGTAGGAGTTAAAAAAAAATACCCGTGTCTCGTCGTTTTTCTCCAGCACGTCAGATTTTTTTTTAATCGATTTTTGAAGTTTTATAATCCACTGTACATGAAAAAAACAAAAATAACGCATTCTTGTGTTAAATCGATGAATTTAACTATATGAGGAGTGTCCGTACCAAAGGGCCTAAGTACCATTTCGAGGCAAAAGTAGTGTCATTATATGAAATTGGTGACATTTTGTCAGAAGTTAATAAAATTGTTTTCTGTTTTCACTTAAAATTTACTTGATAATGTGAAATTTATGTCTTTATGTTTAAAAAATTATAACACTCAAAAAACCGACTATAAAGCACATAAAAGGCATGACATTACTTTAGCCTCGAAATGGTTCTTAGGCCCTTTGGTACGGCCACTCCTCATATGATCCTTACATCTGAGGTGTATCATGTGTTCAGTAAACTTATGCAGGATATTGCGAGGAATATTTTTGTAGACAATTTAACTTTCTAAAACCCCCACATGTAGGCCATTTTGACCTAAATGTGGGAGGGTTAAAATTTTTTACAAAAATATTCTTCGTAATATCCTGCATAAGTTTACTGAACACATGATACACCTCAGATGTAAGGATCATATAGTTAGATTCATCGATTTAACACAAGAATGCGTTAGTTTTGTTTTTTCATGTACAGTGGATTAAAAAACTTCAAAAATCGATTAAAAAAAAAATCTGACGTGCTGGAGAAAAACGACGAGACACGGGTATTTTTTTTAACGCCTACTTTAAGAATTTTTTGGATTTTCTCATGTGTTTTACAAAAAGTTTCAAATTATCGAACAGTTTATTACAAAAAAACGAAAAAAATAGACAAAAACGCATTTTAGTAATTTATCAATGAATTGTATACAATTTTTGCATTTTTCCATCGATTTTCTTAAGTAGTATCTTATTTTCTTCATAAATATATAGTCTATGATACAAAAAAAAAAAACAATATATCATAAAAAAGTTATTTTTTCTTGTATAAATTTGAAGTTGATTTTGATTTTTTCTTAATTTTTTCGAAAAAAAAAATGTTTTTTTTTAGAAATCAGTGTATTTCGCCAAAATTAACAAACCAACCAAAAAATTATGTGAATAAAATTTGTAGGTGATTTAATTACCTTTAATATGACATATAATACTTTAAACGCAAACATTGGTTCTTGAGATATTTGTATTTAAATTGAACTATCTTTTTTTTTGTTCCAAAAACCGAAAATGAAATAATGCGATTTTCGGAATCAGCAGCCCATTTTGTATATAAAATGCATAATGGCGTTCAATGGGAGTTTTGGCTGTAAACTAGTGTTATTTTTATAAAGAATTATCTTCAGCAATTTCATTGTCTGTACCACGTACTTTAAAAAAACTTGATAATTCGTCTTACCCTTGGTATTCGAAAGAGTTAAAAAATTTACGTAATTGTCGAAATAGGCCATGGAAAAAATACGTCAGTCAGTAGTCAAAATCAAAATGACCTTGAAACATACGATAGTTTGTTTCAGGAATTCAAATCGAAATCAGCTTCAGCCTATTCTGATTATATGAATAAAATGAAGTTGAATATTTTACATGACCCCAAGAACTTCTGGAGTTTTATTAACTCTTAAAAAAAAATCGGATGGTTTTCCATCTGAATTTAAGGCATTGATGATTGCCGAATTGTTTGCTGACTTGTTTATCAGTCATTTTCTTTTCTCCAGACGTTAATTACACTAGTTTACAGCAAAAATGTGATCTGATTGCCACTATAAATGCTTATACACGGTGCTTGTGGGAGAATTTAAATCAAATTTTGATGTACCTCGGATTTTTTTGTAAATTCTTATTATAGATGTCAATAGAAGTTATTCTATGCAAAAAATAAAATTATAGAGGTGGCGCTTTTTTAAAGATAATCCCTTTTCCAATTGGGGCATTTTCCCATACAAAAAAATAAATTTTTTTTTTTAACTACATTAAACAAAAATCAAAATAATCACATTCGATGTGTTTTGCGATGCTTCACGCGAATCCGACCTCAGAATTGCTCTATCGTGTATAGTTTCTGAGATATTCAAATCTAAAGCCGAAAAAAGTCGTTTTTTGCCATGTTTTGAAGCTATATAACTATGTAACATATCATTTATTCGTTAAATGTGGTTAAAATACTTAAAAGTCATGATCTTTTCTTTTAAAATCTAGTTTAAATTATGTTTATATCTTCATGCTTCTAAGAGATATCGTAGGCCAAAATATTGGCTAAACGGGTTTTTTGCACTTTTGTGTCTTTTTAGGTTAGGATATCTTTGACGAAAAAAAAGATATCAAAATAAATTAAATTAGGTTTTAAAGGCAAAGATTAGGACTTTAAAGTTCTTTACCAGATTTGATGAAACTAAAATTTCTTTCACATTTTAAGCATGTTTAACAAACCGACCATTTTAAAATTAAGCCGTATGGCATACACGTAACAACACTCGGGGTGTCAAACGGTTGAATTTACAAGTCGTTGAACATGTTTAAAATGTGAAAGAAATTTTAATTTCGTTAAATCTGATAAACAACTTTAAAGTCCTAATCTTTGCTTTTAAAACCTAATTTAATTTATTTTGATATCTTTTTTTCCCTCAAAGATATTCTAACCTAAAAAGACACAAAAGTGCAAAAAACCCGTTTAGCCAATATTTCGGTCTACGATATCTCTTGGAAGCATGAAGATATAAACATAATTTAAATTAGATTTTAAAGGAAAAAATCATAACTTTCAAGTATTTTAACCATATTTAACGAATAAATGATATGTTACATAGTTATATAGCTTCAAAACATGGCAAAAAACGACTTTTTTCGGCTTTTAGATTAGAATATCTCAAAAACTATACACGATAGAGCAATTCTGAGGTCGGATTCGCGTGAAGCATCGCAAAACACATCGAATGTGATTATTTTGATTTTTGTTTAATGTAGTTAAAAAATCAAATTTTATTTTTTTGTATGGGAAAATGCCCCAATTTGAAAAGGGATTATTTTTAAAAAAGCGCCACCTCTATAATTTTATTTTTTGCATTGAATAACTTCTATTGACATCTATAATAAGAATTTACAAAAAAATCCGAGGTACATCAAAATTTGATTTAAATTCTCCCACAAGCACCGTGTATATAAAATGACTCCCTGCCCTGATCGCGAAAATAATTTTTTTTTTCTACGGATAAGTTTTCGAGAAATCCCCCCTTTCCTGTTTTTAAAGGAGGAGAAAAGATGATCTCATATAATTGCAGATATCTCATAAACTAGTAAAGCCAGCTTAACGTGTAAAACATCAAACGAAAGGTAACAAAATTGTACATAAACGCCTCATACTTTATTTTTCGATCAGCTTTTTAGTTTCACCGTTATTAATTAACATTTCAAAAAATTTTGATTTTTCTTTTGAAAAATCGAAAAAAAAAGTTTTTCAATTGGGATATTTTCTTGAAAAAAAATTCGGTAAAAATAAAAAAACTTCATTGAACAAAATAAAACTTAATCTTTTTTATTATATCGAACAAAAATGTTAACGGTATTAAAGAAAGATTCTGAAAATCATCGAAATTTGCTTGAAATTGGAAATTTGGTTTACTATAGATCGGCTATTTTTATTCGATCTCAACACATGACCTAATTTTAAAAAGGCAATTTATTTGCCTTTCCAACGAGATCTTCAGATGAGGAATAGAATAAGACGTTCTCTTTACAGATCAGTTGAATAATTGTTTTTTTTTTTTTTCGAATACGGCAACACTATACGAGCGAAAAAAATAAAAATAATTTTTTTTACTAACGATGGTCCACCTTATCAAAATAAATACGAATCGGACGAATTGCAAAAAAAAAAATTTCAAAATTGTACCCGTATGCAAGGCAAACTACAAAAATAGAGTAAAATCTGAATATTGGTATTTTCACTTAATGGGTCATAACTCCGTTATTTATCCATCGATTTTCTCGGTTAGTAACTTTTTATTATAAAGGTTTTTTTAACTTTTGCTCAATGAAGTTTTTTTATTTTTACCGAATTTTTTTTTTCAAGAGAAAATCCCAATTGAAAAACTTTTTTTTTCGATTTTTCAAAAGAAAAATCAAAATTTTTTGAAATGTTAAATAATAGCGCTGAAAATAAAAAACTGATCGAAAAATAAAGTATAAGGCGTTTATGAACAATTTTGTTACCTTTCGCTTGATGTCTTACACGTTAAGCTGGCTTTACTAATTTACGAGATATCTGTAATTTTATGAGATCATCTTTTCCCTCTCCTTTAAAAACAGGAAAAGGGAGATTTCTCGAAAACTTATCCGTAGAAAAAAAAAAATAAATATATCTTCGCAATCGGGGAGTCATTTTACATAAGAATTTGATAGTGGCACTCAGATCACAGAAAAAATTAATTCATTTGTAAACTAGTGTTATTTCGAATTCATGGATAATGATCCAATAGGTTCAATGGATGCGTTTTCATTTTCGCCTGAACTCATAGTGAAACACATTGTATCTATTGAAGATGGATCTTGTCCAGGACCAGATGGCATTCCTGCCACAGTACTAGTTAATTGTAGCTCCATTCTGAGCCAGCCGCTCAGTTTCTTATTCAATAAATTATTAAACGATAACTATTTCCCTAAACAATGGAAAGAGTCCTTTATAAGTCCAATATTTAAAAAAGGATGTAAAAGTGATGTCTCTAATTATAGACCCATAGCTAAGTTATCAACAATTCCTAAACTTTTTGAAAAAATTATATACGATCAAGTCAAGTCAAGTCTACTGCAGTGAAATTATTACAACACGTCAGCACGGATTTGTCAATGGTAGATCTACAGTCTCGAACCTTCTTGAAATATCTTCTTTCGCCTTGAGTTCCCTAGACCCTGGCTATTAAGTTGACTGCGTCTATACAGACTTAAGTAAAGCATTTGACAAGTTATATCATAGCTTAATTTTGTTTGAGCTTAAAAAGCTTGGATTTCCTTCCAACTTTGTCAGTTGGATTGAATCTTATTTATTAGATCATTCCTATCAAATAAGATTTCGTAAAGTGTTATCTTCTCCATTTACAGCGTCCTTAGGTGTCCCCCAAGGCAGTCACCTAGGACCGTTACTATTTATCTTGGCTATAAATGATGTTACTCATATCATTAAGAACTCTAATTTGCTAGTTTATGCGGATGATATGAAAATTTTTAGGTCCGTGAGGGAAAATACTTTTCTGCTACAGTCTGACTTGAAAGAATTTGAAATTTGGTGCTTTAAAAATAACTTGCATTTAAATCCTGATAAATGCCAAACCATTACATTTTCTAGGAAAAAAAGCAAAATACAATATGATTATGTATTGAAAGACAAAAACATTTGTCGTGTTGATTTCATTAAAGACTTAGGTGTGCATTTTGATGGCAAAATAACATTCAATGAACACATAAATCAAATATGCAAGAAAGCAGCGTCTCTGCTTGGTTTTATTAAAAGGTGGGCCAAAGAATTTAATAATTCATTAGTAACGGTAACTTTATATAATACGATTGTGCGTCCTCACTTGGAGTATGCTAGTCAAATTTGGTCACCATTTTACAGTGGCGGATCCAAGGGGCGGCCGATCGGCCCCCCCTCTCAAGCCAAGTGATTACATTTATTTTAAAATTATATGTAAAGATTTTAAAAACATTCTGTTATTATCTAGAAATGTAGTCAATCGGCCCCCCTATTGGCAATACTGGATCCGCTACAGCCATTTTATAACGCTCATATTAATAGAATCGAAAGAATCCAAAAAAATTTTATTCGATTTGCTCTGGATGGCCTAAATTGGGTTGATTCTTCAAATCTTCTTCCTTATGAGGATCGTTGAAAGCTACTTAAAATGCAGTCTCTAAGGGAACGCAGAGATAGTGCAGATATTCTTTATTTGCACCAGCTCGTTTCTGGGTCTCTTGCTGCTCCAGAGCTATTAAACTATATTTTTTTCAATACAAATCGGAGAAGTGATCGTAATTCTCTGCAATTATTTTATCAATCGGTTAGCAGAACTAATTATATGTTTTCCGCTCCTTTGACAACCCTTGTTAATAATTTCGAATTCTATAATGCTAACTTGTCAAAAGATCAACTCAAATTAAGAATGAACTAGTAAGAGCGTAACCTTTGGCCTGGCCAAACATTAAATACCCTACACTGCAGTATCTTGAAAATTTTGCTTTTGTGGGAGGTGCCACGCTCTTTTGTCCGAGTTCACCCGGCTTTTGCTCAGAGCGTGCATTTATAGTTCTTAGTGTCTGAGCGAAATTCGATTGGATTATCTCAAAAAAAGTTTTAAGTATAGCGTTTTGAAGCTCTTACTTGTAAGAGAGTTGCAACGCCTTCTTGTCCGAGCTCGACTAGTCTTAGCTCAGAGCGGGTAATTTATAGTCTTTAGTATTTGAGTGAAATTTAGTTGGATTATGCCAAAAAACTCTTTCAGTATAGCGTTTTAAAGCTTTTGCTGGTATGGGAGGTGCCACGCCCTCTTGTCCGATTTCACCCAGTTTTTGCTCAGAGCTTGCGCTAATAATTCGTGGTATCTAAGTGTATTTTGGTTGAATTGTCGTGAAAAATACTCGGAAAGTTGCATTTTGAATATATTTTTCGTATGGGAGGTAGGCGTGTCCGTTGACCGATTTCGCTCATTTTCAATCTCACGAGCTAACTTTTACGACAAAGTCAACGTACCAAATTTCATTGAATTATCATGGTAAGTTTTCCCTTAAAAAATATTTCCACGTACAGCCAGCCAGCCAAACAGACGGACATGGCTATATCGACTCAGGAGGTGACGCTGATCAAGAATATATATACTTTGTATATCTGGCACGCCTCCTTCTCTGCGTTACAAACGGAAGGACAAAGTGAATATACCCTGGGTGTAGGGTATAAAAATAACTGTAGTTAAATTTCTTTGTCATCATATTTGATGATTTTTTTTGTCAAATTTTGCATAGTGCATGTTTTTGTTAGTGTTTTGTCCGAGCCAATCAGCATGCTGGGTTAAATTTTTTCAAACATCCCATCATTGATTTGTATCAATATTTATATGCAGTTATATGAAAATAATCTTACATGTTTATGTACATATAGGCTAAAGGGATATGTTGTAAAAGTGCGATAAAGCTACGGGATATGAAACAAAATAAAACTAACATTAACTTGCATGGTTTTTTATTCCTTATTTAAGAAAACTTTTATAAAAAGCTTTAAATTTTATTTATAGCCTTTTTTTTGCTAATTGGCTAAGAAGGCTATTAGCTGTAGTAGCTAAACTCTATTATTATTATTATTAAAACAAGGGATGTAAATTGTTCCGATGCAATTTATATATGTCCCAAGTCCCATTTTTATGCGTTAAATACTTTCAAAAATATGACGATATTTTTTAAGGGCGTGGCACCACCCATTTTTTCAATGCACATTATTTGTCCCGGTATTCTTAATACATATACCAAATCTCATCTTTTTCTGTTAAATATTTTTAGAGATATGATGAATTAATTTCTTTGGAGGCGTGGCATCACCCATTTTTTTACTGAAAATTATTTATCCTAAAGCACTTTATAGATGTACCAAATTTTAACTATCTGCGTCAAGTAGTTTTTAAGTTATTACAAATAAATTTTTAGAGGGGCGTGGTACCGCCCATTTTTTCAGTAAAAATTATTTGTCCTATTTCACTCTATACATGTACCAAATTTCAATTATCTGCGTTAAGTTGTTTCAGATCTATTAAGAATTAATTTTTAGGGGAGTGTGGCACCCCCCACTTTTTTAGCCTGTGACCTAGCTTTTTATAATTCTAAGAAATTGTGAAAATTTCATTCAAATCGGCTGTTAGTTTCCAAGTCCATAAATAACAAAAATACAAACAAACAAACAAAATCTCATTTTTATATATAAGTAGATATCTATTTCTCGAGAAGCTAAGCAGGTACGATTTAAAGGTTTGAAAATTTTGAATCTTAGGATGATTTCGAACAACTCTACATAGAGTTTTCCGAGGTCCAATTTAACAAAACCTGCTGCTCCTTGAGGAGGCAAAAACGCTTTCAGTATAGCGTTTTGAAGCTTTCGCTTATAAAGCAGGTGCCACGCCCTCTTGTCTGAATTTGCACGGTTTTTACTCAGAGCTTACGCTTAGAATTTGTAGTATTTATGCGTGATTTGGTTGCATTGTCGAAAAAAATACTTTTAAAGTTGCATTTTGAATATATTTTTTTGTATGGGCGATAGGAGTGTCCGTAGACCATTTCCAATACCACGAGCTAACTTTGACGACGAAGGCAGTGTACCAAATTTCATTGAATAATCTTGCTCAGTTTTCCCAAAAAATGTATTTCCACACACAGCCAGCTAGCCAGCCAGACAGGCAGACGAACATGACTATATCGACTCAGGAAGTGACGCTGATCAAGACTATATTTACTTTTCTATATCTGCCACGCCTCCTTCTCTGCGTTACAAACGGAAGGACAAAGTGAATATACCCTGGGTGTAGGCTATAAAAAACTCTAACTGTACTGCTTCACTACTCAAATAATGAAATAGTGCGATGTACCTCTAATCTAGTGAACCAGAAAAAAAGCCAACTATTACAGCTACAAATGTCTTACTTCTAAAAAATGCCGTTAGTTTTGAGAAAATTTTAATATTTTTATGAGCTTGCTCTTGAATTTTTTGAAAACCAAGTTTTGCTTACTCACACACAGTGGTTATTGTCACTTGCCTCGAATCAAGTGAACCGAACTGTATGTTTCGGCTATTACCACATATGTACATATTTATATATTTTCATATTCTCATCAGATCAGTTTAAGTAAATTCTTGTCTGAAGTCACACTCGAACTCTTGACTCGGTGTTTCTGATGATAGAAACGCAGTGCTTAACCATTTCGGCCACCGTCAAGGTCAAATGCCACCGTACAAGAACGCTCTATGTATAGATCATAAAGCTCACTTGGCGCCGTCTACTGTGAAAAATTGCTACTTGTTTTTAGTTGGTAACACACTCTGGTTTTGAGACATGTTACACTAGCTACAATTAAAACCAACAAGGGCGGATTTTTGTCCACATGCAATGTAGGCTCTCGAATTTACGAGAATTTTAATGATAGATAGGCAGGTTCCCCTAGATGATTTATGAAGTTAGTTTATTGACTGTTTTTGCTTGTATATACTATTGAAAAAACAAACGCGCTTTTTAATTTAAATATGATAAATTTGTATTGACTAATTAAACAGTCTCTTTTGCATTTTTTCAACTACAGACGCAAACAAGTGTTAACATGAAAATTGATTACATATCTGTGGACTTTTGACAAAACAACTTAACTCGAAATAAGACAATTTTCCAGGATTTTAATCATATACATAAAACTTAAATACGCTTCTTTTGGTGAAATCGCCATATCTCTCTGACTTTTAGTTGCAGAGATATAGAATCGAAAATCAACCTATCTCGATGTTTTATTTCGAATTGCATTTGAAAAAACATCTTATCTCAAATAGGCTAAAAAATTCAAGCATTTGCAACAAAAAAAAACTTTTACAAATGCTTTTCACAAAACAACTTAAATCGACATAAGAAAATGGTTTTTTCTTCAAAAAACATCTTAAGTCGAGATAAGATACAGGTTAAATGGCAAAAAAAAATTTGACAAAAGCACTTCTTCAAAATAAGTTCCTTTTTCTATGGAAAGAAGCAGAATTTTTTAAATAAAAAAGATTTGACAAAAACATCTTATTTCAATTTTATTAATTTCTTTTGACCTTAGAGCAAAAAAAAGTAATGGCAAATATTTGTTTAGTATTCATTTATAATAAAAAACTTTAACATTTGTTCCAATTCATACACAGAAAGAATTGAGAAGCACCAAAGTAGTTTTTTTGCTCTCCTGATAAGTTGGCAAAATCGAGTTAGGTTGTTTTGTTAAAAGTCCACAGATATGTTTCGGCTATTACCACATACATATTTATGTATTTTCACATACAAATATATAGCCTCATCAGATCAGTTTTAGTAAATTTTTAACAGAAGCCACACTCGAACCCTTGACTCCGTATTTCGGATGAGAGAAAAACGCAGTGGTTAACCATTTCGGCCACCGTCAAGGTCAAAGGTCACCGAACAAAAACGCTCTATGTATCTTCTCTTCTTATACGAGCTAAAATTGTATGTTTGTTTCTTTGTTTCTTTTTACTTATTTCTGTGCTAAATATTTTTCTCGAAAACGGCTACAGCGATTTTAATGAAACTTGGAATAGTGGTGGATATAAGCAAACAATAAAGAATGAACTAAGTTTGAACTTTGTAAACGCCCACCAGAGGGCGTAGCGCTGCCCTGAATTTTAAATTTGATTTAGTCATAACTCGCAAACTATACAAGATATTTTGATGAAATTTGGTGAGCGGGTACGACTTAATAATACCTTGTAACAGAAAAAAAGTGGGCGGGGTCGAAGAAGTGACACGCCCATTTTTCAGCCCTTGAAAGTTTTGATTCAATATTGCTCGAAAACGACTCCAACAATTTTAATGAAAATTTAGGAGATGTTACCTCTGCGAACAAGGATTAATATGTGATACACCACTATATTGGGAAAACTCGTTGAAATTGAATACGGTATAAAAATAGAACAAATAAAGCAATCATTCTGAATTTAACTGTGGAGAGCCTACTTGCTATAAGGCATCTCTGATTTGAAAGTGGGCGAAATATCGCAGTTGCGCGTGGAACCTCCCATACAAAGAAAATACGTTAAATGCTATTTCTTGCAAATGTTACAAGATGTTTTAATGAAATTTCGTATGTAGGTACTGCTTATTAATATCTTGTTATAACCGAAAAGTGGGCGGTATCGAAGAAGTACCACGCCCCCTTTTTAACCATTGAAAATTTTGATTTAATATTACTCAAAAACGACTCCAACAATTTTAATGACAATTTAAGAGATTGTACCCCTAGAAACAAGTATTAATATGTAAAATGCCATTATATTCGGAAAACTTATGGAAGGGCGTGGTACCGCCCACAAGAATATAATACGCTATAAAAAGAAAACCACTAAAGCAATCTTTCTGAATTTAACTGTAGGGAGTCTACTTGCTCTACAAACTGAAAGTAGGCGAAATTCGCCGGTGCGCGTGAAACCTCTCATACAAGTAAAATACATTAAATGCTATTTTTCGCAAATGTCACGACATATTTTGATGAAATTTGGTACACGGATCTGGATGATGAGTATCTCAACCATATCGAAAAGTAGGCTTTGTTCAATAATTGCCACTCCCACTTTTTATCAAAGTAAAAATTTTGGTTAGTAACTCAGTCACAAAAAAAAGGAATGAACTTTTAATTCTTAAATGCAGTCTTATGCTCTTTTTGACGCTGAATCCGTCTTCATCAGCAGAACTGTAATTATACCTGCAGGATTTTGAAATATCCTTGCTTGAAGTTGAAGAAAACACTGTGTTCAGTCTTACAGCCTAGCTACAAGAAAAAGTGAAATTCTTTTTTATTAATAGCATTAAATAACCACTCTCTTCCTCATCAAAAAATCGTTTCTGATTTTTCTAATAGGACTCTTATTTTCTGAGTTATGATTCTTTGATGATAAGATATTTCAGCCCCCATACAAAAGGCGAAATATTTTGGGTGCGTGGCATATCCCATTTATTTATTTTAGGGCATTATATTTCACCAAAAAAAAAATTTGAGTTTTTGATATTTTTCTATACCTACCATTCGATACTTTCCGAATTTTTTGTTATTATTATTCTCATTGGTTAATTTATCATTTTGAAAGCATAACCATTAGAGGTGAAAAGGTACGAGTTTCATAACAAAAAATAGCTATGAACATCGACTAATGTTGACCGAGCAGGGATCGGTCTCCAGATACTAGATCATAAAGCTCACTTGGCACCATCTGTTATGAAAAATTGCTAATAGTTTTTAGTTGGTAACAGACTCTGGTTTTGAGCTATGCTACGCTAGCTACAATACGGTGGCATTTGACCTTGACGGTGGCATTTGACCTTGACGGTGGCCGAAATACTTATTTAAGCACTGCGTTCCTCTCATCAGAAACAAGTGTGGTTTCTGACAAGAATTCACTAAAACTGATCTGATGAGGCTATATATATGTTTATAAATGAAAATATATATATGTATACATGATTATAAATGAAAATATATATATCAAGCAAAACACGCCAAGTGTACCAGGTTTAAAATTTTTTGCCTCCGATTTCGCTCAAATTTGGCAATATGGTAGATTCGGTGTGCAGGAACAACAATCCGGGAGGATTTAGTCCTAGTACCATTTGTTGTTAAAATACAGGGTGTTGAAGTTGGCGTTTTTAGTCATTTAGCTTACACTAAAATTTATAAATCTAAGTTACTGGTCCCATTCATTTTGAAGTGTTCTTTTTATAAAAAAATATTTCTTGGAGAAAAAATTTTTTTTTCACCAAAATTTTTTACACTTAAAAATACTTTTAAATTTTTTTTAAAAAAACCCCCCCCTTAGATTTTTTTTAAAAGTACTTTAAGTTAAAGCATGATTTATAAGCTTTAAAATGATGTATGACTCAAGATGGGATTCGGACGCTACTTGGGTGTTTTTGGCTTTTGAACGCCCGCTGAAGGCAAAAATCTTTTTTTACTCGAGAGGAAAGCATCTTACGTAAAAAGTGTAATTGGCAAAAATGCTTAGAATCGTCTAAGGAATACCTGTAAATTTTTTAAACTTTTTTTTTTTTGAATAATTTTTGAAAATTTTTTTTTATAAAAAATTTTTGCAAAAACTATTGAAAGGAAAAAAAATTTTTTTTATAACTTTTCAAAAAATTCAAAAAAAAAACCACACGTATTGCTTGGTCGATTCCAAGCATTTTTTGCCTAGTACACTTTTTACGCAAGATGCTTTCCTCTAGAATAAAAAAAGATTTTTGCCTTCAGCGGGCGTTCAAAAGCCAAAAACGCCCATGTAGCGTCCGAATCCCATCTTGAGTCGTACATCATTTTAAAGCTTATAAATCATGCTTTAACTTAGAGTACTTTTAAAAAAAATCGAAGGGGGGTTTTTTAAAAAAAAAATTCAAAAGTATTTTGAAGTATAAAAAAAATTTTGGTGAAAAAAAATTTTTTCACCAAGAAATATTTTTTTATAAAAAGAACACTTCAAAATGAATGGGACCAGTAATTTAGATTTATAAATTTACAAACTTTAGTGTAAGCTAAACATTTTTGAAAAAACACCCTTTTCATGAAAATGACTAAAAACGCCAACTTCAACACCCTGTATTTTAACAACAAATGGTACTAGGACCAAATTCTCCCGGATTGTTGTTTTTGCACACCGGATCTACCATATCGCCAAAATTGAGCGAAATCGGAGACAACAAAATTTAAACCTGGTACACTTGGCGTGTTTTGCTTCATATACATTTTTATATATGAAAATATATACATATGTATGAATGTAAAAATAGCCGAAACATATGTAATCAATTTTCATGTTAACACTTCGCACTGCTCCTGAAGCATCATTAAGTTCATCTAAAATGGCAACGTATACTGAATGTCTCCGAGTGTTTGTAATGTTATTCTGATGAAATATCACTTTGAATCAAAATCGTAGCTGATTCCTTTTTGAAAATATCTCGATTTTTCCAATTGAGGCATTTTCCCATACAAAAAAGAAAATAAAAATTTTTTTAACTACATTAAACAAAAATTAAAATAATCACAATCGATGTGTTTTGCGATGCTAAACGCGAATCCAACCTCAGGATTGCTCTATCGTGTATAGTTTATGAGATATTGTAACCTAAAGACCAAAAAAAAGTAGTTTTTTGCCATTTTTTGAAGCTTTATAACCATGTAACATATCATTTATTCGTCAAATGTGGCTCAAATACTTGAAAGCCCTAATCTTTTCCTTTGAAACCTAATTTAAATCATGTTGATATCTTTTTTTTCCTCAAAGATATCCTAACCTAAAAAGACACAAAAGTGCAAAAAACCCGTTTTGACAATATTTCGGTCTACGATATCTCTTAGAAGCATGAAGATATAGATATAATTTAAATTAGTTTTTAAAGGAAAAGATTGAGGCTTTCAAGTATTTAAGCCACATTTGACGAATAAATGATATGTTACATAGTTATATAGCTTCAAAAATGGCAAAAAACTACTTTTTTTGGTCTTTAGGTTACAATATCTCATAAACTATACACGATAGAAAAATTCTAAGGTTGGATTCGCGTTTAGTATCGCAAAACACATCGATTGTGATTATTTTAATTTTTGTTTAATGTAGTTAAAAATTTTTTTTTTCTTTTTGTATGGGAAAATGCCCCAATTGGAAAAATCGAGATATTTTCAAAAATAAATCAGCTACGATTTTGATTCAAAGTGATATTTCATCACAATAACAATACAAACACTCGGAGACATTCAGTATACGTTGCCATTTTAGATTAACTTAATGATGCTTCAGGAGCAGTGTGACTTGTTTTCGTCTGTTGTTGAAAAATTTAAAAAATTACTGTTTAGTTAGTCAATACAAATTTATCAAATTTCAATTAAAAAGCGCGTTGGTACTTTCATTAGTATCATAATATACAAGCTGAATACTGTTCAGCAATGAAAACGCGTTGGTCTTTCGTGTAGTGCTCCGTTTTTATTAACCCTTACTGTCAAACTCTTTTCCTTTTTGTGGTTGGCAGCACTACCACACGACACCCTTTGATTTCAAAAAATGGTACAATTCTCTGGCACAAATCAAGAAATTTCAACACATGAAGTGAAGTAAAAAAATTATGCAACTAACGATTTTATATTTATTTGTATTATACATATTTGTTGAGTAATTATGTTGTTTTGATATTCTTATTTCGTTTTTATTTCTTTGTTCTTATTGAAATTTAAATTCTGCTTACATTCTAAAATTCTTAGTAATTTCGTGTGATTAAGTCTCAACTTTATCATTTTGAATTTCTGTTTTTTATGTAATTATAATTAATATATATATATATATATATATATATATTTATTTTTAATTTATTATTTTTTATACATAATTTTTTTTTTATTTTGTAAATTAATAAAAACAATCCTCACAAAAAATACAAATACGAAACAATTACCATTTTTTACAGCTTCATCAGTTAAGTTCAAGTAAATTTTCTGGTAGGTAAGATTTCAAATTGGATGGTGTACCGCGCTCCGGTGCAATAGCACCACCACTGCTGCTACCACCGGCGCCACCGCTTACATCAATTGCGGCCCACAAACTGTTATTGGGATTTGCTGTTTGCCAAACCGAGCCAGTGTTCCATGCATCTACATGTGTTGTTTTTTATTATCGAAAAAGTTATTCCATTAGGTTACGTAATAGTTACATTGTTCATTAGGAGTTTGAACAGTTTGTTTTTTTTTTCATTATGTATTTATATGTATTAATTATTTTTTGTTAGAATTATTTAACCATCGCGCGTAAAATAGAAAGAAAAAGAAAGAGAGGGAGCCATTAAAAAAAGCATGAGTTACCAAATATTTAATATCTAACTACACAGAACGACAAAACGTCAATTTATAGCAAGGGTGTCATCAGGACAAACACAATACATATTTCAAATTTTTTTTTAAATTTCTCGGAGTTACAAAACCCATGAAAAATTGTTTTTGCTGTATTTTTTTTCTACGTAACCAACATACAACAGCAACCAACATACAACAACAGAAACAATTTTCCATGGGTGTTGTAGTACCGAAAAATTTGGAAAATTTGAAGTATTGTATTTGTTGTAGGCGAGCCAATATTCTACGCTGACTGCGCTTGGCTGTGATTTATGAGTTAGTTTTAAACTGGCGATTGTCGCCATTGATTGTCGTACATTGGTTCACACATATCACACCTGTTCCCATGTGTTTCAATTAAAAAGTGCTTGCACCCAAAATGTTTTTTCGGGAAAATGTGTAGAATGACTCTTGGGTGAAACATATGTTGCCCTT
This sequence comes from Calliopum simillimum, assembly GCA_951812925.1. Lineage (NCBI taxonomy): Eukaryota > Metazoa > Arthropoda > Insecta > Diptera > Lauxaniidae > Calliopum > Calliopum simillimum. The sequence continues at coordinate 14,766,465 of OX638373.1, read as the reverse complement.
TTTTCAAAGTGAACGGCACTTTTTCAAAACCCATTTTTTAGCCCACGCCTCTGTACTTAAACCAAAAAAAATAGTTTGTCTAAAACGGATACAAAAAATTAGTATGCAGAAAGTTTCCTACTTGTTCGTCATAAAACTCGATAAGGTTTTTAAAAGTCCTATTCTTTTCCTTCAAAACTCATTTTGATTTATATCGTTATCTTTATTTTCCTTCGAAATATCCTAACCTAAAAAGAGTTCAAAAAATATAAAAAGTTGTTAAAAAATGATTATGGTAAATTACAAGAGACAATAATTAATTTTTACTGAAACATTCTCCATTCTTAAACATCATAATCATTTTTAACAACTTTTTATATAAATCAAGCAATGTTGCCCATTTGTGAATTTTTTTAACTTTTTTTGAGTTAGGGTATTTCGAAGGAAAATCAAGATATCGATTGAAATCAAAATTAGTTTTGAAGGAAAAGAATAGTACTTTAAAAAACCTTATCGAGTTTTATGACGAACAATTACATGGTCTTGTTATATAACCTCAAAAGTGGTGAAAAAACAGTACATGTCAAAATTGCAGGATATAATATCTCAAAATCCAGAAGTGGCAGAGGAATTTCAAGGTCGGATGCAGATTCAACATCAAAAAATACATTAGAACTGACTGTTTTCGTTTCTATATATTGATCGTTATTTTTTTGTTACGCAAAAATTAAATTTTTTAATAGAAAGTCAAAAAATTAAGTAAAAATGCAATATCTCGTAAACGATAATAGATAGGGTTTTCCAGTTTACTGTTTTTATACCCTACACCCAGGGTATATTCACTTTGTCCTTCCGTTTGTAACGCAGAGAAGGAGGCGTGGCAGGTATAGAAAAGTATATATATTCTTGATCAGCGTCACCTCCTGAGTCGATATAGCCATGTCCGTCTGTCTGGCTGGCTGGCTGGCTGGCTGGCTGGCTGGGTGGCTGGCTGTGTGTTGAAATACACTTTTTGGGAAAACTGAGCAAGATAATTCAATGAAATTTGGTACACTGCCTCCGTCGTCAAAGTTAGCTCGGGGGATTGAAAATGAGCAAAATCGGTCAACGGACACGCCTACCGCCCATACAAAAATTATATTCAAAATGCAATTTTAGGAGTATTTTTCACGACAATGCAACCACAATACATATAAGTACTACGAATTGTAAGCGCAAGCTCTGATAAAAAACTGAGCGAATTCGGACAAGAGGGTGTGGCACCTCCCATATAAGCAAAAGCTTCAAAACGCTATACTGAAAGCGTTTTTTGAGATATTCGAACCAACTTTGACTCAGACACTAAAAATTATAAATTAAAGCTCTCAGCAAAAATTGATTGAAATCGTACAAGGGGGCGTGGCACCTCCCATATTAGCAAAAGTTTCAAAATGATATACTGAAAAAGTTTTTTGAGATAATCCAACTAAATTTCACTCTGACACTAAAAACTATAAATGCAAGCTCTGAACAAAAACTGGGTGTACTCGCACAAGAGGGCGTGGCACCTCCCATATAAGCAAAAGCTTCAAAACGCTTTACTGAAAGCGTTTTTTGAGATATTCGAACCAAATTTGATTCAGACACTAAAAATTATAAATGAAAGCTCTCAGCAAAAATTGGGTGAAATCAGACAAGTGGGCGTGGCACCTCCCATATAAGCAAAAGATTCAAAATGCTATACTGAAAGAGTTTTTTGAGATAATCCAACAAAATTTCACTCTGACTCTAAAAACTATAAATGCAAGCTCTGAACAAAAACTGGGTGTACTCGGACAAGAGGGAGTGGCACCTCCCATATAAGCAAAATTTTCAAAATACTGCAGTGTAGGGTATTTATTTTTTGGCCAGGCCAAAATTAACACCCTTACTAGTTTAATCTTCGGACAAGCAGAAAACTTTGTGCATACTAATTTGTATCTGTTTTAGTCAAACTTTTTTTTTGGTTTTAGTACAGAGCCGCGGGCTAAAAAATGGGTTTTTTTTTGGCCCTGGTTTGAAAAAGTGCCGTTCATTTTGAAAAAAGGTCTATATATGTATGTTTCATCCTAGAGTTATTTTACACATTTTCCCGAAAAAACATTTTGGGTGCAAGCACTTTTTATTTAAAACACGGGGGACAGGTGTGATATGTGTTACGACATGTTAAAAAAAAATATGATTTTAGGAAGTTCCACGATTACCCCCAAAAACCTGAGATAGGGTCTGAAAACAGTAAGCTGATAATTTTTTTAAATTTTTTGAATGTCATTAGCGAAAGATATGTCACGAACTTTAAGTAAACAATAAATGGTTTTTTCAGCTACAATACCGAAAACAGTCGTTTTGTCGAAATTTCACCCCAATAAAAAACTCTACAACTACATTGTGGATAAAACTATTTGTCCCAAGAACAAATATAGAACACTATACCGATTATATTCTGTTTTTATAAGTTTTTAACTTGTAACAAGTAGCGTTAGGACATATGTTTTGACGTTTTTTTGCCATTCTTATGTTTTTTATTAAATACCTTCAAACAATTTTTCAGAATATTTTAACCCGTTTTATGGGTCTATTTGTCCTTCTTTTTATTTATCTCCAAAATCTTGATTGTAATGAGTTAAAACTTCTACAAAAATATTCTATGGAAAATTTCATCACAGACATGAAATGCTTAATAGCCCAGGAAAATTAGAATTTTTCTGCGAAATAATTCCAAGTGAATTTTTTTCACCGGAATAATTTTTATTTATGCATGATAAATAAAGTGTGAAAAGTCCATTGCAAAGTCGTGTGCGCATAAAAAGTTATTAAGGCTCAAAGGTCGCTCAAATCTATTTTTTGCAAATATCTTGCTTATGCTAACTTTTGCAAAAAAATTTTGGTCTTCAATTTTGTAGCACAGGAAATTTCGTACAGAAGTACGTAAAAAATGTTTTCGTACGACTTATAGTTTAGGAGATCATCCAATTTTAAAAGTTGTGCACAGTTGTTATATTTAAATACTTACTACGCATAAGTTCATATTGAAATATCTTACTTCTTAAATTGCTATAACTCTTTAATGAGGAGTCGTACAAACAAAATTAAAATACCGTTTAAAAGATTGTTTGATTTTCAATGTAGCGTACTTATTTTTTTTTTTTTCGAACGACTAATGGCCTTAAAAAGAAATATAGCTAATACAAACTCCAAAAAATTGCTGCAGTGCTTCTTTGCGTCTCTTGATTATATACCTAATTTTAAGAATTTGATATAAAAATATTTTGATACATGTAATTCATGGTAATTCAAGTTACCAACTTTTTACGTGTTTTTTCGAAATCTGCGCATCAGATTCCACCTTTTGGTGAACTTTTGCAAAAAAATTTGATTGGTTTTAATGTTTATAATTTCAATGGTCTACATATTTCGACTGGAGAAGAGGAATATGTTTTTTTAATAATTTGGGTGTGCTGAATTCAAATCTGGCGCCAGAAATGGTCTAGGTCGCTTTATGTAAGGTTATTTATGTTCATTGATAATGCTCATTAATAAATAAAAAAAACAAAATTTACAAAAAATTCACTTCGTATGCTGGGAGAGTATTGCTGGACCCTTATATGTGAAACGGACCCAACAAAATACAAATCATGTTCAAACACTGCCATTCACTTTTGAATTGTTAAACATTTTCAAATAAATTAACGATTTTTCTGGAAAAAAAATTTGTTATTGTGTTTTGAAAACCTGACCTGATAGAGAAAAACCGATTGCAGAATCGAATTCAGCGCACCAAATAACCCTAGGAACACTATTTGGTTGCTCCAGTCGAAAATCGTGTAGACCAGTGTTATGCAAGGGACAAAAATTACAAGTTGCGTTGGTAACTAAACTTACAAGGTTATTAGTAAATTTTTATTAAAAAATCAGTGGCTGTAAGTCCTACATACCAACGTAATGCTCGCAAAATACTTTTTAATGCTAGTTGGAAAGTTTATTTACCAACTTGTCTCATGGAGCTTTGTTTGCTGAAACAGAAAAACGTTTTGGACCAAACTGAACATACTTGTCTTAAACGAAAAAAAAGGCTTTCCCAAATGCCTCCAAAAACCAAGTACGAATTCCAACCATGTATAATAAGAATATAATGTGAACAAAATCGGAACTCATCCTTCTTACGATTTTCTATGTTTATCTTTTATATTGCGGCATTATCATCATATAAAAAAAACTTAACATCAGTTGGTAACTAGAGTTACAATTCATATGTATTCATTTTGTCCAAATTCCAAATTATAAGATGAAATTGTAAATATCTCCGTTAATCAATTTGGAATAGTGACAACGATTTAAAAGGTAAAGAACCTTTATTTTATCTACAAAATTCAAAAGAATTTATTCAATTTTAATTTTTGGAATAGATTTGTAATGGTAAGACTGATTTAAATTTGTATGGAAAAAATTCAGAATGCTTGGAATTTCGTTCCCAAGGCAGCATAAGTTTCCTTTTAATGTAAATAAGCACCATTTAAATTTTGGTCCATTTCAGAGAACATTTGATGGATCCCAAACCATCTCAAAAAATATTTTATATCAAAACTTGAACTGTTCAACTTTTTGTATAGATTTTGAGCCGCTAAATTCAAATCTGTAATAGGTACTTTTGGAGACATTAGCCATTCCATTTTGAATCTTAATTTTCCAGCTTGAATGGACAATATTTTCACAACTACAGTGTTAACGGAGACATAAATCGCAGATCCGAATTTTTCGGCTTAAAATGCATTAATGAAGTAGAACAGATAAATTTAAAGCAAAAAATGTTCCCATATTTAGGAGCATTTTTAGGTTTATAAAATTATTTGGGATTCATCAAATGTTTATAAAATGGTGTAACTAGTGATTTAAAGATTTGAAACAACTAGAGAGTTTACCCAAGTGAGTATTTGCACTGACTTTTCCACTTTAAAATGGATTTTACCATCTCTGTAATATCTCCGTTTCACCGCATCAAAATTTGCGGAGGCGGAAGCGGAGGTACGATTTCCGCGAAGTTCCGTTACAATCCCGATCTTTTTATTAAACGTGCTGAGCTATAGAAATGTCGAACAACATTTTTATGTAAAGGTAATCATAAAACTCTGACTATACGACCTTTGAATATTTTTTGCTGCAGTGATCTCGTTCTTGATTTTTTTTTTAATTTGTTTAAAACATAAAAATGAATCCATTAAAAAATATTAACGACCTAATTTGCTATATCAGAAAAGTCTGATTTCACTGGACTATTTTGGAAATCGCGCAAAATTGCATATTTGAATTGTTAGAGCTATGGCGAACTTAAAAAATATATATATGTAAGCATAGTACACCAAGTTTTACATAAATAGGGATAAATAAACACGAAAAAGTCGTCTCCCTAGTGTGTACGTAGTAATATTCCCATAATATTCTATAAGTGTAGCATATATGTGTATTACCTTACAAATTATGTGATTTAGAGCAATGGCGACGCTGATGGGCAGTTTATGATATCAAAACTATCTCTTATTTGCCAAATATATATATTTATTTAGGGTGATAGTTAAAACACCCTTTCAGCAATTTTGACGTGTCAAAGACTCTTAATAAAATAGAAAATATCCCCTGAAAATTCCAGCACTCTATTTCAATTTTTAAATGTGCCTCAAGAGCCCTGTTATTTCCCATAACGAATCTAAAATACTTTCCATTGTCTGCAATTAAAAATAGAAGGACGCATGCCGGACAAAGCTTGAGACTAAATAAAAATTGGTGAAAATTCACTCTTCGTATTATTTTTGTTCTCATAGAATATATTTTCTCATGAGACATATTTTTCTCCCGTGATATGTTTTAGACTCATAGAATATATTTTCTCATAATATAATTTTCTCCCGTGATATATTTCTCACTCGTGATATATTTTTCTCTAGAGATATATTTTTCACGTGGATATATTTCCTCGGATACATTTTTCCCTCATGGAATATTTTATGTATAAATATATTTTTGATATATTTTCTCTCACGGGATATTTTTCTCGCATGATATATTTTTCTACCGTGATGTGTTTTGCTTTCATGAAATGTTTTACTCCATTACATATTTTTCTCCCGAGATATACTTCTCTCTCGTAATATCTTTTTCTTACATGAAATGTTTTCTCTCATGACATTTTTCTCCCGTCATACATTTTCTCCTGATGAAATATTTTCTCTCATGAGATATTTTTCTCCTGATATATTTTTCTCACATGAAATAAATGTCCATAATGAAAAATTCTCTGCGATTTGTATGGGTAAATACAGGGCTCTTTGGAGCGCGTTTAAGAATTGAAATAGAGAGCTGAAATTTTCAGGGGATGTTTTTTAATTTATTAGGATTCTTAAGAGGGAACGGGATCAGGTATTTTAACTGTCACCCAAATATACTATATATATGTTTTCAAAAAAATTTAATTTAAGTTTCTAAGTCCAAAAATCGACGAGCACAAGGTTCTACTTATGCAAAAGTAAAATCTGAGTACATACAAGGTTTTGTGTAGTTTTTTGTTGGCTTACGTCTGAAGCATAGAAAAAGATAGGCACTCTTGAAATCAAGAGCGAATTTCAAAAGTTGCTGGAATTTTAAGTCTTTATAAATAAAAATCATGATTCAAATACTTATGATATATAATAATGGTGAAAAAATTTATAGGAAATCATAGATACTTCTATATAAGGTTTCATAAACAAAAAAATTTATATTTTTTTTAAGTCGCTAAGTCGTTAAAATGGTTATTTAGCCTAAAATTAATTTTTAATTTATACGTAGTCAATATATATGTATATATATTTTGTTAAGTTTATAACCTAGCCTGTGTTCTAAAAATTATTTGATATAGTTTGATAGCTGTTCTACAACAAAATAACCTATTTTATATTGGAAATTCCTTCCACGCCAAATCGCGTGGAAAAAACTTTATTCCGTTAGTCATAAAGAAATCTCCCAAGGAACATTTTTAAGGACATCTTAACCCATTAACCGTTATCGTAAATGAAGAGCTGAGTGGAAGAACATATTAAGTAACAATTTTATAATTTTGAGATGATCAGCTTTAGAGTTAATAGCGTGTTCTTTTTTCTCAGGCGATGTTATGAAGAAATAACAATCACAAAATCGAGGTTTTATTGACTTGGTCGTAGGTTTACGATAGCAGATGATAATCCTAATTTTGTATGCGCATAACATGATCTTCCACAATATTACATCCATTTCCTTGATATGTGGATAGAAGAACATGTAATGCGCATAAGGGATTTTATATCATTCTGATCATTTTATTGATGAATTACACTTTTCAGGACTTAATGTAGACCCATGAGCAATTCAAGCTTCTAATTTGATTAATATAGATTTTAAAGCAGTGTGTGATAGAAAAATTAACAAAAAATTTTATATGGTATCCAAGCATATTTTATTTTTAGATTGTTCACTAAAATATCTGAATATTCAATGTAAAATCTATGCATTGATTGCAAAATTATTGTAAGTAAATAAATTTTTCCTTTTGTTTTTGAATTAAAAATTTGTAGAAATATGAAGTGTACTTCATAACATGTTCTTCCACTCATAAATTCAGAAAGCTGTGTATGGGTCATTCCACGGAGGATTTTCATTCAAAAAATTTTTTGACCCGAATAATTTGTTTTCGCATTCTTTGACTCAAAATAAAAGACAAGTATTTTTTCTTTTCGTCAGGATATGCACATTTCTCAAGTTATGAATTTTTCAATTTTTCAGGTTCAAAGAAAGTTCCCTTTATACTTGCTAATATGCAAAAGAAATATTTAATTAACAATGTATCGAACCATGATGAAATGTATGCTTTTTTCTCAGCTTTCGAATGAAGAATATTACAAATCGATTCAAGATTGTTTATAAAAAAAATGACAGTTTCCTAAACAAATTAATTTTTTTTCAAATTCGGGACTGTTTTTTTTCGATTTTTTTGCGGGAAAATGTTTTTTTAACACTTTTACAGATACCCTCAAAATATCAGAATGGATCGTCAAGAATTGTGGCTGCAAGGAATTTTTAAACTTGTGCGTTCGCGCTGGGAAATGCGCGCGCTCGCTCAGGTTCGCGTCAAGCGTATTCATTCCTGTCGCCTTTGTCTGGTTTCCTGCAAAGAATGCGAAAAAAAATTATTCGGGTCAAAAAATTTTTGAATGAAAATCCCTCGTGGAATGACTCGTATGTAACATGCTCATCCGCTGAACTACCTTATGATAAGAATTAGAAGAACCAATGAATGTCCAATATTTAATGCATATTTTAACATGTCCTTCCACCCGAATATATCAATTTTTTTGAAAATGTTACTTTACAAGAGGCAGCATTTGCAATTGTGAATATCTCCACAATGGAAATTCCATTTCCAGCAAGGATGCTTTTTTCTTTTAATATGTTCACACCAACAATTTTACCTCAAGACATAGGTTTCCATTTGATCCCAGCTTGAAGGCCATTCACACGAACAATTTTATCTCAAGACTTAGGTACCTGCGCAAAACAGTTTGTCGTTGGACCCGATAAAAAAAGTATGCGCAAATTATCTTGTTTACAAATGCCGATAACCTTATTTTTCCAGTGAATTTTGAGCTACCAGAAAATTTTTTATGCGATTGCAAGCCGGGGAATATGAGCATAAATTCTAGAGAATAATTATTTACGATAAGGCAAATTATATTCAGTCTTTATTGGTCTTTTTGGCACCCTTTTTCCAAAAACTATAGCGCGTGGGTTAAAGTATACTGAAAATTTCAGTAGGGTTCACCAAAGAGAGGTATGTTTAATACTTAAGAAAAATGCGTAAAAAAATGTAATCAAATCCAAACTTTTCCAATTAAATACGATCACACGTATTTCAGCCTGCAAAAGCTGACCAACAAAACTGTATTTACATATTTATTATTATTTGAAGGCTACGGATTGCACTACTACCTTAAAGATCTTTTGTGCAGGCTCTCTCCCTATCAGAACAGTTCTAGACTATTTAAAAATCTCGTCATTGCTGTAGGATTAATGTTATTTAAGTCATTGGGAAAACTACATACATAGTGTACTTTGATTTTGCTGTTACTTAAGTTCACATTTGGGCTCATTTAAGAAACCCGTGTATAATTTCAAATCATATTGGAAAAAACATACTCGGGAACTTTTTCTTCGACTGTAATGGAGCCTTATTCATGATAAGGTCCATTATATTAGACGTTTTCTTTTTTTTAATTATAAGTATTTTTTTTTTACTCCTTAAAAATTAATAAGAACTATTACTTATATATAATCACAACCCTAAATAATTACAAAAATTCGGTATCATAACTCAAAAACTTTTTTTGACTAACTTAGGGTGCTGATTCCGAATCTGGCTACCATTTTTCTTTATCAGGTCTAAGATCGGAGTATTCCTTGCTTTAAAGTTCAGAGCACGCTTTTTTCAGAAATATGGCGTACATTCAGGAAGTGTGCAAATTGGAAAAGATTAATAAGACTCGATGTATTGTCTGTATTATTAGGTTTTTTAATAAATAATAAACATATTCGATGTTCATTGTAATAACACAATGGTTTAATGCAACGTACACCGAGAAATGCTAGTCTCTATATAAAAAAAAAAAATATATAAAAATAGTAATTTTCGACGTATTTTAAGATGCTGAATTCGAATGCAACATCAGAATTGATCTATCTCTGATGGTTTTTGAGATACCTAAATGTCGAAAAAACACGGTTTTTTTGCTGTTATATAACAAGACAAGGCAATTTCTTTACATAAAACTTCATATAGTAGTCAAAAGCACTAGTATTTTTCTTTAAATCCTTATTTAAATTATTTCGATATCTAAATTTTTCTCCGAAATATCGTAAACTGAAATATTGAAAAAACGTTAAAAACTTATTGAAAAAAGATATCGAAATAATTTAAATAAGGTTTAAAAAAAAAAAAACACTAGTGCTTTTGACTACTATAACAAGTTATATGCAAAGAAATTACCTTGTCTTGTTATACAACCTTCAGGTACATATATGTATCTCAAAAACCATTCGATGTCGGTTCGAATTCAGCGTCGCAAAATACATCGAAAATGACTATTTTTTTTTTTTATATAAAAATATAAAAAAAAATAACCGCCTAGTATATTTTTAATTTTTATCTTGTTTAGGGCCTACATATGAATTTCTAAGTTGCAGATTGGAACTACCTCAAAATTTTATATAAATCGACTCAGGAGCACCGTGCCCAATGATAAAAGTATTTTGTTGGTACATAGCCTAAAATTAAACAATGTAGGGTGGGTGGCATTTTTCATAAAAAAGAAACAAGGAACCATATATAGGAAACGATCAATAGATGTACATAATGTATATTTGAAATTATAGGATTATTTTTGATTATTGCGAGTTAATAATTTTTAGTGTCAAGGATTCCCGTGCGCACGAGCCTGCTTTACAAAAACAAGAAATGATTATTTGAACTCTCTTAAGAGTAAATCTTCTGACCCAAAGTCTATCAAATTGATAGACTAAAGAAAAATTGAGTTTTAACATTTTCTTATTAAAAAAAATATCAAAAGGAGCTAAAGAGGTAAGGCCGAGTATTCATATTCAATAAAGCAAACAATATTTAATGCAGAACTTTAAAAAAAAAAAAAAAAAAATACAACATAAGGTACACCGTCGATTTTAGATTAAAAGAAGTAAAGATAACGCTAAACTGAGAAACTTGTACAGCTTTTGTGTATATATATATATTTAAATATATATTTTTAAATATTCAATTTATATATCTATGTTTGCTTTGAACAAGTTTTAATTCAATATATTTTTTTTTAACTTCTAATTGCATAGGAGTATATCTTAATAATGAAGATGAATTTAAAAAATAAACAAATGTTATAAACTATAAAAAATTATAACATATTTGTTTAATATTTCTAGCTTAAACAATTTCACTTTATACTTCATATATTAATTCATAATAATACATTATTAAACATTAATAATTCATGATTAAATAAAATGGCGAAGCTTTATCTATTTATCATGTTTTTTTTTTATATCGTTAAAACCCAATGAAACTTGACATGACTCAACCATACATAAAAAATGTGCCGGAACATTTAAGAAGAGAATTAACGAACAGCACACATTCCGCTTAACGCATTATTACTTTATTTTTATTGTGTCTCCTTTTACTACCGTAAATTATATTTTTAAAGTTATATTTAAGCTTTCTGTGTACCATGGAAGTTATTTTTCCTTTAAAAAGTTTTTTAATTGACTCTAGCCTGTCGTGGCACTATATATGAAACAAAAAATAAAAAAACTACAAACAAAACTCATCTCTTCCACCTTCGTCCGATCTTGAATGCGTCAAAAGATAAACTTTTATTATGCTATTTAAATCGTAAGTTGGGTATTGAGTAATTTGTTGCGAGCATAGTATTCAATACTATTTAGCGAACATGGGCAAAGGTAATATGTTTTTGGTTGATTGTTGTTTATATTATAACATAATTAATAATGAGCATCACCATTAACAGGCCACACAAATTTAACATCACGCAGTAGAATAAATGTATAAGGTATTGTATTGTATAACATTACATTTTTAATAATAGTTTTTTTTTATTTAAATTGTATAAGCTGTTTAAAATTAAAACTAAAATTTAAGTCCTGACCTGTATACGGGAATAGATAAACAATGTTTTGTATTTGAGTTCGTCTGTACTTTATTGCAAATGCAAATGTAGGCTTTTTATGAGTTTTGGATTCAAATGTATTCAAACAGTCTAAAAGTTAGGAGCAACACAACAAACCCAAAAGTTGATATTGGGTTTTATTACAAAAAATAGTTGAACTGCTAAATGTAAAAATGAAACAATTTGAGAACGATTATGAGTATTATTCCTACAAATCATCTCTAAGTCGATTCGTTCTTTTTCAGTCAAACAACAATCTTATCGCATTTCTAGCTGTTTTGTTTTTCTGTTTTTATTTAAAAAAAATTGTAGTTTAATCATCCACAATGGAACAAACGTATTTGGAAATATAATCAAAGTCTGCTTCCCTACCCGTTTGCCTAGATTGATTTTGTGGGTGTTGATGTTGGTTTTGCGTTTGACGCCAAACGGCATTATTGCCACCAACACCAACTGGATTTGCATTAACATTCCCACCAGTGCCGCCATTGCCGACAGCATTGCTGCCATTACTACCATTCGAATTGTTGATGTTACTGCCAACTGCTGTACCTGATTGGCCTTGAGCTCCTGAACTGTTACTTCCGGCAGCTCCGTTTACGCCAGTGTTATTACTATTGCTGCCACCAATATCATTCACACCATTGCTGGAATTGTTAACATTGCCTGAAATACCATTATTTCCAGCACCAGTGTTGCTATTGCCTCCATTACTTCCACCGCTGCTATTTCCACCAACGTTATTCGCATTATTAAGGTTGGATCCACCGCTACCACTATTTCCAACATTTCCACTATTGCCACCACCACCACTATTGCCAGCACCTGCAGTACCGGGTTGATTAGAAGTTTGAGGGGGTAAGTGTTGTAAAATGTTTTGCATTTCGTTTTCACTTGGCGATTCAGCGCATATAGCTGTATTTCCAAGAACACACTTATTTAATGTCATTTGTGCTTTGTTAGCTTCTTCTCTGGTATTATATTTAAATAAGGCAATTCCTAATTTGAGATATAAATGGAAAGTAATAATTGGACCATGTTGCATACACAAGGTATGTAAAGTTGGGCCATCAACCTGCAAAATAAAGGTGTAAATAAAATAATATCAAAATAAAGATTGTTTGTATACCTGTGAAGGCAGATTTTTCAGAAGTAACCAATTTGAGTTCCAGCTAGAATTTGTACCAGTCCAAGTTGCGTTTGCGTTATGACCACGACCACCAACTATCCAACCATTTGAACTTCCAGTTACAGTGGATGGATTCGTTACAGAAACAACATTTGGAACAGAAACAACGCCAGTTTTAGTAGAACCAAGTCCGGGTGGTGGGCCACGTGATGTTTTATTCATGGGAGAAGACCATAATTCAGATGTTGTACATTGTTGTGTATTATCAGACCAACTATAATAATTTAATGTTCAATATTTGAGAAACAATATGCATATAATAACGTCTTCAACTCAAAAAAACTAAAGGATTTTGATTGCAAAACACGCCAAGTGTACCAGCTGAAAATTTTTTCGTCTCCGATTTCGATCAAATCAGGGTGTTGGCGTTTTTAGTCATTTTCATGAAAAGGGTGTTTTTTCAAAAATTTATAGCTTACACCAAAGTTTGTAAATTGATTTATCTTAGTAACTGGTCCCATTCATTTTTAAGTATTCTTTTTACAAAAAAGTATTACTTGGTGAAAACATTTTTTTTCTACCAAAATATTTTAAACTTAAAAATACTTTTGAGTTTTTTAAAAAAAAAAACCCCTTTAAATTTTTTTTAAAAGTAGGGGAGATTGGGGAGTTTTGCAACAGAGGGAGTTGTGCAACACGTCGATGAATGTCAAATGACAGTAGTTGTCATGTGTCCAACTACTGTCAATTGTTTGTCTCGCTACGATCTAACTTTTTCACCAGCACTCGTCACGTCGATACATATTCTTCGTGACGCTCTTCATTGTGCGTTGAAAAATATTTCGGAAAGTTTTATTGGCCCCTTGTGTTTGCGGTGTTTTCACTTACTTGTTGAAGCTGATGATAAAGGTCAATATATGCAAAATATTCCTTTGTGAATACCCTTTCAAGGCATGAAAGTAATGATTTATAAAGATTCGATGTATCGATGACGCGTTGGCCATTTCGAATATGTAGAAAGTGGGGAGTTTCGCAACAAAATGCACATTTGATAGTTTATAACCCGAGTTTGCATTTTTCATGCGTATATCGAATTATTTATGAATAATTCGTATGTTTCATGCAATTTTGTGGACTTTCTTTACACAATTTAGTATTTTTCTTGACTTTATTCGTCTCTTTTCGTGATTTTTGTTGATAGTCACCATGCCACGTCGTACGTATTAGTGGATGCAATCAAAGAGTTAATTCATCAAAATATGTAATTTTTAAAGCTGTGTTGCACAACTCCCTCCGTGTTGCACAACTCCCCAAAAACGCGTCTTTTGCGCTAACAAGCATAACTTTAAAATTTTTTTTAGTTTCAACCGAACCCTTTAGCCAGAAGTTGTGTTTTGAGTCATACTAGAATTCTATATACTGAGATGCTAAAAAAAATTAATTTCATAGTTTTTTTCCCCTGAAACCAAACCTATCGCACAACTCCCCATTCTCCCCATCATTAAATTAAAGCATAAACTCAAGATGGGATTCGGTCGCTAGATGAGAGTTTTTGGCTTTTGAACGCCCGCGGCAGGCAAAACTCTTTGTTTACTCAAGAGGAAGGCACCTTACGAAAAAAGTGTACTAGGCATGAAATACTTAGAATCGTCCAAGGAATACGTGTGAAATTTTTAGGAGTTTTTTTGGAAAGTTCAAAATAATTTTTTTTTCTTTGAAAAACTTTAAAAAAAAAAAATTTCAAAAATTATTAAAAAAAAAGTTTAAAAAAATTCACACGTATTTCTTTAATGATTCTAAGCATTTTATGCCTAGTGCACTTTTTTCGTTAAATTTTTTCACCAATATTTTTTTTGTAAAAATAACACTAAAAAATGAATGGGACCAGTTAATATCAATTTACAAACTTTGGTGTAAGCTATAAATTTTTGAAAAAACATTCTTTTCATGAAAATTACTAAAAACGCCAACTTGAACACCCTGTATTTTAACAACAAATGGTACTAGGACCAAATCCTCCCGGCATATTGTTCTTGCACACCGGATTCACCGTATTGCCATATTTGAGCGAAATCGGAGACAAAAAAATTTTCAGCTGGTACGCTTGGCGTGTTTTGCTTCATGTACTTAATAGTCCGGGAGCGAATTAGCTCGCCCGTCACGGTGTCGAGATCTCAAGTTATGTCGAGTTCTCAAGTTAAATCAATTTCTATGCAACCTCATTTTATATTTCAAATGTTTTCTTTTAAGCAAAACTACTTAATAAAACTGTTTTTAAAATTGTTTATTTACCATTTTTTTAAAAAAAGTGAAAAAACGGTATGGTTTTTGAGATTTTCTAACCTAAAGGCTCTAAAACACGAATTTTGAGGTTACGTGGGCTGCTATATATATTTCTAGCCTAGGCAACACTAAGTGTTGCCAGGCGCAATCTGACATTTCCATTGGAAAGTTTGACATTTTTAAGCATAACTTAGTGTTGCCAGGTGCAATCTGACATTTCCATTGGAAAGTTTGACATTTTTTATCATAAACGTACTCAGAATGTTTTGACGTACGACCATCATTTGTGTTGTTTACAGTGACTTGAAAAAATCAATTTGGCAAAAAAAATTTAATTAACTCGTGAACATTTTCGTGCGATAATTTTTCACAACTTTCGACGTGGATTATCACCCGGATTATTACCCGTACCCGTTTGTTGGGTACACCTATAATTCTGACCAATCGAAATTGTTTGTTTTTTTATGAATTAACCAAACGTTTAGTTATTTTTAAAGTTTGTAAGGCCTTTTGTTATTTGTTTTGACGCTGAAGTATGTTTATGTTGAAAACTGCTTATTCTTTGAGGAAAATTAAGAAATATATGAAAAACAACCTTTTTTGAAAAAAAAAAAAAAAAAAAATATACTCACATCTTTTGTTTTGTCCAGCTGTGTACTTGAGGTACAGCAATAAGATTCGATATCTGAGATCTACAGATTCGTGAAAAATGGGCGTGATCGGATCAAATACAAGCCAACCTCCTATATACATTAATATTTGAAATCGGCATAATTTTGTGAATATGTGATGAACAACAATAATATTTGATATCTGAGATGTTGGTAACATCTACTCAATTATTAAAATTGGTCGTGATCGGATCAAAAATACGTCCACACCAAATATAGCCCATATAATAAGATTTTTGAATAAAAAATATTGATTTTAAGGAAAAAATGGGCTGGAAGGATAATAAGATGAGGATTTTTGTTTTTAAGTTTAGTCGTTGCTCGCCGCAGATCCTTAGAGGAATATTTGTACAAAAAACATTTATTTTTTCAAATTGGCCATCAAACTAAGCTATCGAAAGTTCACTATGTTCCAAGCGGAGGCTGTCTACAAAAAACAAAAAAAAAAAAAAACTAAATTTGTGGGCAAAAGTGGACCTCTTAATTTTGCTAAATAGCTCACAATATTTAAGAAACAATTAAATGTGAGCAGTCGTAGGCATTTTTTTGAAGGCTTACTAACGTAAACTTAAAAATAAGGAAAAACAAAAAAATTAAAGTGCCATCTGAAACATGAGTTTTTTCATTACGAATGAGCTTTCACAAATATTTTACAAATGGTTTGAAAGTACTCACTTTCCACTTTATTTTTCATATATTGTTTTATTTTTCTAACTATTAGTTTTCACAATACAATGTTTTGAAAAACTTAAATAAAAAGCAGAATGCGCGACATTATAACCCTCCACTTATGTTTGACAATTTCGACAGCTTGCTAATTAACGGTAAATTAATTTTTTACAAAAACAAAATACTGTTTCGCAAGGTCTGAAGCATTGTCTATCAAATATCAACAACAACAAAACCGGTTTTCAGCACATCGAAATTTTGAATTGTTCTCGAAAATTGGGTAAAATTTTCCAAAGTGCAATGAAGTAAAAAAATCAATTATCCACATACGATTTTTCACTCCATGGTGTCATTTTTAAATGGTCATAACTTTTTAAAGGAAAATCATGGAAGACCAACTCGAAGCTTAATTTGAAGCTTAAAAATAGTACTTAGTTCTGCATTTGGTAAAAATAGAGCGAAACAGTTGCATACGTCCTCTATATAACCTCAAAAATCGTGTTTATTAACTTTTGGGTTAGAATATCTCAAAAACCATAAGCGATACAAGAGTTCTGTGATTGGATTAGGATTTAGCACCGACAGCTACATCAAAAACGACTATTTTTGCTCTGGTTTGTTGTTCTTTTAGGTGTACCGTTTTTCGATATTTGTTTAAAAAATGGTAAGCAATTAAAATATATTCTAACACTACGTCAGGCAAAATATCCATGATGCAAAAACTCATTCGAATCGGAAAATAGATATCGTGTTATAGAGACGCAGAAAGGAGGGCAGACGTTGTATTTTATATAGAAAAAAAGTAGGACTAGTTAGCCCAGAAGGGGTTAAAGTGTACGATATAAATGTTACTAATACGTATTTGTGCAAGGTAATTTAATAATTTCGAGGAGGGGGCTAGAACCAACCCCCAGGCTACTCCATATATACGGCCCTGTGTAATAGTATTACATTCTTCCGGGAAATTGGGGGATGCTTAACATTTACAAGAGAATAATTTAATAGTTACCTTGGAAAATTTTGATTACTCGATGAAGGATTAAAACTCCATGTTGATGATGATAAGCTTAAGGGTGGTAAATCAGTCGGAGAACTTTTGCTCGTATTGGCAAAAATGTCAGCTTCTTTTGGCGTCGGATTGATAGACAAAGGAGATCTGGCAACACTACCGGGAGTTATACTTGGATCGTCTTCTATACTCTTAATTTGTGAACCCTTAGTTTCGAACAATAATAAATAAATTTTAATTTTTAAGTATAACAGAAGTTTTTTTTTATGTTTCACCCACCTTCCAAGGTTTTCCAGGTTCAAACTCCTGCACTAAATCAGTATATGCCGTTGCAGATGAAGGCTGTGCAACTGACCAGTCTTTATTCTCATTATCATTTGATGGATCCGGCCATCCATCGCCAATATTTCGACCAGTGGACCAGGTTCTATATATTTTATCTAAGCGTTAATTTCCAACAGAAAAAAAATAATCAAACCATATACCAAACTCATCTTACCCATCTCCTTGCATGCCAAGCGGTCCCATACTATTAGCATTTGCTGATGATAAGCTTTGCTTTGTTGCTCCAGGTGCTCGAGAAAAATCTGTGCTATCTGAAGTAACCTCTTTATCTAATACTGGAAGCTTCCATTGATTTAATCTAGATTGTTGGTTTGGAGTGCCTTGATATCCCCCTGGCTGCTGAATTAAGCAATTGGTTATGAAACTTTAAAAAATCTATTAAATATTTCATACCTTGTTTAAATTTATTTCAGAAAAATTTCCTTGAAGGGCATTTATAGCATCGTGTTGCCCTCTCAAATACTCAGCATTTGAATTACCGACATGGGATGAACCTGGATGTTGTTGCGGATTTTGTTGGAGATTTTGTTGTTGCTGTTTGATATAAATGGCTTGTTGTGCATTAATTTGATTTTGGAGATTTTGAATTTGTTGCTTATATTTTGCAATAGCAACATTAAGTTGTATATTAGTTGCGTTGTTGCCTCGTGCTAATGACTGTTGTGCTCCTTGAAGATGCTACAAATATATTTAGGTTTAAATATGAACTCATTATAGAAGTATAGTGTTCAATCATACGTACCTTTATATTGCTGAGTAATTGATTTAATAACAGAAGTGTCGCTGGCGCTAGAGGTTGATTTAGAATTTGACTGGACAGGTAGCCGCTGTGCACGGCCAATTGAATTTGATGTACAAGCATACGCAACTGTTGTGCTGATGGTTGACCAGAACTGTTGGAGGCTGCATTAACAGCAGATGCGGCAACATTCGCGCCTTGCCCAAATGCGACAACAGCAGTGTTAACAGATTGCGGTCCACTAGTAACATTCTGAGGCCCTCCTTGGTTTAAGTATTTTTGTACATGCAAAGGTTGCATTGAATTAAGCGCAGTTAAGCCTGGATTGTTTCCTCCACCACTAACGGCGTTACCCATATTGTTTAGGAGATTATTGTTCTAAAATTGGAGTGAAAGAAACGAAACGATTATATATACAGACAGTGTCGGCAAAAACCTAAGCACTCCCTAACGAAATTTTTTCTTATATCAAATTTTTTTTTGCGAAAACGACGTTATTGAGTTAGTTTGTGTGTTTATTTTATTTACTTATACGTTTGAAAAATTCTGGGTTTTATAAATTAAGAGTTAACATTTAATAAACATTACAATTTAGAAAATTCATCGGACAAAACTAAAGCACCCCCTTCTTAAAATTTAATACAATAAAAACTTAGAATTATTATTTAGTTGAAAAACCTTTACACTGGGTGACATTTGCACATTTTTAAAGCATAGAGGACATTAAATTAAATTATTACTGATATCTTGCGATATACTTTCAAAGCTTCAAAGAGATTTTTCGTGGTTTTGCAATTTTCCTTGTAGATTTACGTGTTAACGATCTCCCAGAGGTTCTCAATGGGATCCAAATCTGGGGACTGGCCAGGCCAACCAAGAACTTGTATCCCATTGCTCTGAAACCAGGCTTTACAAACTTAAGCGGTATGTGTTTGGATCGTTGTTCTGTTGGAACCTCCATTTAAGTGGCATCTCTTGATCCGCATTAGGCAGCATCACATCATTTGGTATGTCGAAGTGCATAAAACAATCCATAATTCCTTTAGTCTAATGAATTGGCCCACTCCCTTGACCAGAGAAAAAACCGAAGACCATTACAGTCCGTCCTCCGTGCTTTACAGAGACTTTACAAAACTTTGGTTTCAATCTATTTCATTTTGGTCTGCGAACTCGCCTTATTCCATCCGAATCTTTCATAATATACTTGAATTTGTAGAACTTGAATTTGTAGGACTTAGGTTCGTAGCATGGTATCAAAGATTCGGATGAATTACGCAGACCAAAAGCAAAAAGATTGAAACCAAAGTTTTGCAAAGCCTCTGTAAAGCACGGAGGATGGAGTTTTATGGTCTGCTGTTTTTTCTATTGCTAAGGGAGTGGGCCAATTCTCTAGACTAAAGGAATTATGGATTGTTTTATGCACTTTGACATACCAAATGATGTGATGCTGCCTAATGCGGATCAAGAGATGCCACTTAAATGGAGGTTCCAAAAGAACAACGATCCAAACACATACCGCTTAAGTTTGTAAAGCCTGGTTTCAGAGCAATGGGATTCAAGTTTTTGGTTGGCCTGGCCAGTCCCCAGAATTGGATCCCATTGAGAACCTCTGGGAGATCGTTAACACGTAAATCTACAAAGAAAATTGCAAAACCACGAAAAATCGAAAAATCTCTTTGAAGCCTTGAAAGTATCCTTTTTTTTTTTATTACTTAAACCAACGCTCAGGGGATAGCCCCTATAAATGCAATGCACCGTGTTGATTTGTAGAAAAGGAAATTGGTTAGAGGTATAGGGGAAAAGAGGAGTAGTGTCGATGAACATTTTTCTTAAATCTACCGATGTCACAACTGTCGGGAAAAACGCTCGCAGGGAGATTATTCCACAACTTAATCGTACGACCAAAGAACGAATTATCACGATAGTGCGATGTTATGTTAAACACCGTTGCAATGCAGTAGGGATGGGCATTATGGGACGCCCGAGTGCTGCGAGAAAATATACGAACTAATGGAACCAGCCCATAAATTTCTCTAGAGCATATCCCATGGTAATATCTATAAAAAAAGAGTAACACACCCAACTTTACGTCGGTGTTCAAGAGAATCAATAGAGGATACAACATCCGCATCCCCAATCAACTTCATCGCACGACGTTGAACTCTGTCTAGCAGCTCCAAAGTAGTTTTTGGAGCCCCGGCCCAGATGTGCGAATTGTACTCTAGCTTAGGTCTAATATAGGCGAAATAGACAGTCCGAAGATCAACAGGAGTAAAGTATTTCTTACACCGTTTTAGATAACCTAAACACTTGGCCGCTTCTTTCGACACATCGAATACATGGTCTGTCCACCTCAGATCAGTTTGAATCGATATGCCCAGAACGTCAAGAGTTGCTGATCTCATAATGTCTACGCCGGCCATATTGAGGGGTGGAGTTGGACAATCCACTTGTCTGTGAGACAACAGACAGCATTGGGTTTTGCTAGCGTTGAATTCGACCCGATTAGCTCGACCCCACTCGGAGATTGTTTTGAGGTCATTTGTGAGTGTGACATTCATATACCGCCTTTTTCTCTCAATCTCCTCAGAGCTTGGACGCTTTTTGAAGCAATATGAATGGCAAATGCTGCTGTCATCCGCAAAGGAGTGGATTGGATTAATGGTCGATGACAGAAGGTCATCGATGAAAACAAGAAAAAGAGACGGGGATAGGACCGAACCCTGAGGAACTCCAGCGTTAATGGAGTATTCGCTAGATGTGAAACCGTCTACGACAACACGAATAGAACGGCCACTGCAAAAGCTCGTTACCTAACGAGCGAAGGAATCACCGACGCCATATGCAATTAGGAAGGGATATCGCAAGATATCAGTGATAATTAAATGTCCTCAATGCTTTCAAGATGTGCAAATGCCACCCAGTATAAAGGGTTTTCCACTATATATTAATTTTAAAAGTTTTTATTAAATGTTAAGAAGGTGGTGCTTTAGTTTTGTCCGATGAATTTTCTAAATTGTAATGTTTATTAAATTTTAACTCTTAATTTATAAAACCCAGAATTTTTCAAGTTTTTGTTTGTCAACAATAAACGTATAAGTAAAAAAAATAAGCACACAAACTAACTCAATAACGTAATTTTCTCAAAAAAATTTGATATAAGAAAAAATTTCGTTAGGCGGTGCTTAGGTTTTGGCCGACACTGTATATGGGACGTTTCACGTCAACCATGCCATCTCCGTCGCCAGAATAGGTATGGACGGAAAATCAAGTTTTGGATACCAACATTTTTTGGAGTTTTTAAAAATTTCAATAGGGCGACGTTGTAACAGACCACGGTGCTCTTGAACAGTCGATATGTTTTTTGAATATGTGGATAAAATCTGTGAATGGGGTTTCATTTGTATTAGTTTAGTGGTCTGAAAAATGCAAACCCCGAAATCGTAGCTGATCATCCCCGCGAAATATCGCAAAAATACATATCCCATACAAAAAATAAAAAAATCAGAAAAGAAAACGCAACAAACAATTATAAAAACAGGTATATTTAATGTATTTTGCAATGCTGAATCCGAATCCTGCCTTGAAATTGCTATATCTCATACGGTTTTTGAGATATCTTAGCCTAAACATGGAAAAAATACCGTTTTTGCTACTAGAATATAGAACGTTCATATGCAGAATTCGTTACATTATCTAAAAGCTCCAATCTTTTTCTTTGAAACCGCATTTAAATTATGTCAAAAACTTAATTTTTCTCCGATGTATCGTAGACTGAAATAATGACAAAACACGTTTTGTGCACTTTTTAAACTTTTTAGGTTAAGATAACTCCGAGAAAAATAAAGATATCGACATTATTTGAATTAGGTTTAGAAGATTGATCAAAGCTCTCCATTTCTGCATCAGAAATTACGGATATACGTCCTGTTATATAGCTCCAAAACACAGCAATAAGATATAGCATCGCAAAACACATCGAAAATTAATGGGTGTTTTGTTGAATACTTATGCATTGCGATGATCGAACAGAATTGTGCGACATGTGGCGCAAATGGGTAATGGAAACTTTTCATCGTCAATACTGAAATTTTTACTCACCAGACTTTTAATAATATCTTCATAATTTTTATTAATGAGAAAGAAGTGAGAATTTTTTACCCGAATAAAATTTTCATCCCACAAGGCGACAAATTTTTTTTTCTATTTTCTTCGTGGCAACATTTAAAAGTAGGCATTATGAAATAAAAAAACCTTAGGTTCCTCCGAGAGAGATTTTACGGGTGAACGATATGTTGAAAAGCTGAATGTGGCAACACATGCGCAGTTAACAAAGCACCCATTAATTTTCGATATATTTTGCGATGCTATGTTTTATTGCTGTGTTTTGGAGCTATATAACAGGACGTATATCCGTAAATTCTGATGCAGAAATGGAAAGCTCTAATCAATCTTCTAAACCTAATCAAAATAATGTCGATATCTTTATTTTTTTCGGAGGTATCCTAACCTAAAAAGTT
Source organism: Calliopum simillimum (assembly GCA_951812925.1). NCBI lineage: Eukaryota > Metazoa > Arthropoda > Insecta > Diptera > Lauxaniidae > Calliopum > Calliopum simillimum. The sequence goes on along the minus strand of OX638373.1, from coordinate 14,743,350 downwards.
TTAAAAGTGCAAAAAACGTGTTTTGTCATTATTTCAGTCTACGATACATCGGAGAAAAATTAAGTTTTTGACATAACTTAAATGCGGTTTCAAATAAAAGATTGGAGCTTTCAGACAATGTAACGAATTCTGCATATGAATGTTCTATATTCTAGTTATATAGCTTCAAAATATAGCAAAAACGGTCTTTTTTCCTTGTTTAGGCTAAGATATCTCAAAAACCGTATAAGATATAGCAATTTCAAGGCAGGATTCAGCAATGCAAAATACATTAAATATAACTGTTTCTATATTTGTTAATTGCGTTTTCTTTTCTGATTTTTTTATTTTTTATATGGGATATGTATTTTTGCGATATTTCGCAGGGATGATCAGCTACGATTTCGGGGTTTGCATTTTTCAGACCACTAAACTAATACAAATGAAACCCCATTCACAGATTTTCTCCACATATTCAAAAAACCTATCGACTGTTCAAGAGCACCGTAAGACGTTGTAATTTTTTTCAATATTTTGGCGTAAATTTCATCACTCGGGGGTTTTAGTGGTCGCTGATCACGAATCTGAAGTCAGAATTTAATTCCTAAATCCAAGATGGCGAATGGCAATATGGCGTCTCACATTTTGAATTATTCTGGTTACAAGTCGAAAAAATAATTCTAGAATTCTCTTAAAGGAAACTTCAGATTATATATACATAAAATGAGAGAACATATTAAACAAGTACATAAGCATTAGGCATGCGCTAATTTTACGATTTTCTGATTTTCGTTCATGCCGCCCCCTTAAATCCTTCTAATGGTCATAAAAACAAATACTATGAAGTTTCACGGCGATCGGATAACGATAACCCGGCCCGCAAGAGAGGTCAAGGTCAAGTTGAGGTTTCAGGCAAAAAATAATGAAAATTTTTTTTAAACTTAATTAAATTAGTCAAAGCATAACTTTATCTTATAGCAAATTGAAATACCTTTCCAACAAGCTATAATTGTTTAAAATCGGGTGATAAATACGAATTCTATGAATTTTTCTTTTACGGCATTAACAAAATTGCCGCAAAATACCATTTGTAGTAGAATAGCATTTTGCGGCAATTTTGCTAATGTCGATAAAAGAAAAATTCATAGAATTCGTATTTATTACCCGATTTTAAACAATTATAGCTTGTTGGAAAGGTATTCAAATTTGCTATAAGATGAAGTTATGCTTTGACTAATTTAATTAAGTTTAAAAAAAATTTTCATTATGTTTTGCCTGAAACCTCAACTGGACCTTGACCTCTCTTGCGGGCCGGGTTATCGTTATCCGATCGCCGTGAAACTTCATAGTATTTGTTTTTATGACCATTAGAAGGATTTCAGGGGGCGGCATGAACGAAAATCAGAAAATCGTAAAATAAGCGCATGCCTAATAAGCATGTTCGAAAAATATGAAAATATTACAGAATAACACTTAGAGAAAATATTGTGTTGCAATAAATTCATGACATTTTTAACACTATGCACACTTATACGAGTACGCTGCATGGATGCATTACCACTTTTTTAATTAGAATATCTCCTAAACTAAATGTCGTACGAAAATTAATCTGAGGTCTTTTGTATTGTCTTGCACTATTTTTTTGAAAAAGTAACCGTTAGCACGATATTTGCAAAAAAACTGATTTTTGCAACCTCTGACCTTGAATATCTTTTCATGCGAACACGGTTTTGCAATGGAATTTTCAGTTTATTTACCATGCATAAATAAAGATTTTTTTTAGTCACTTGGATCTTTTTTCCACAAAAATCCGAGCTATTTTATGTTCAATTTCTAATTGCAGTCGCCATTTTGAATTTTAAAATTAACTAAAAAACTAAACTTAAGATCATGAGCAGACGAAAATTTATTTAGAGATGTTAAGCGCATTTTTGTCTCGCTTTTCCTTCTGGAGACAGAGTTGCCGCGGTTGACATGGAACGACCCATATATATTTTCAACTGTTATACGTACCGATGGGAATGGTATAGTAGGTTGTGAACCAGCCGAAGGATATCTCGATTGAAAACCACCACTAGCATTGGAATGATCACCATAGGAACCAAGTGATTCATCATGACGTCTCCAAGAATCCATAGTCATAGTAGCGTTTGTCCGAAGAATGTCTGCAGCCTCTTCAATGTTCATGTTGGCGTTGATTAAAGCTCTTTCGACATCATCTTTTTTGTATCCAGTATCAACAAGCATGCGATACTGTTTACTATTTTTAATAATTTCGCTGTTTATTCCACCAACACCAATACCAACGCCGCCAATTTTATTTTGTTGTGATTTTCCAACAATGCCAGTGTGAGCCCAATCGTTAGCTAAATCATTATTATCGGAGCTTGCGGCGCCCCAGCCACCACCTCCACTTGATAACTTTGTTGGATTTTTGTTCCATGTAGCTACAGCTGATGAATCAGTCCATGCATTTCCTCCGCTCACACCAACACTAGCACCAAGTTGACTTATGCTTCCTGCAGATTTTTCATCACCCCAGTTAGCACCGGAGTTAGCAGCGACATTATGGCTTCCATCATCACCCCAAGATCCGGCATTCCTACCACTACCGCCTGCCGCACTTGCATGCATCCACATTGCTGTGTCAGGTTTTAGCTGTCCACCGACAGCAGGCCCGACCGCAGATCCCACACCTAAACGGCCTTGCGGACCGACGCCACCAACACTACCCATAGGATTATTAGGGTTGCCAGCGACACCAACACCAACAGCACCAGGTGCTCCAAGACCACCCCCACCTCCAGCATTAAGTCCGCCGACACCTGCATTAGCAGTGTTTTGGCTACCTATGGCACTACGTATCAAATGGCTTCGATTCATTGGATCGGACATTTCCTTCCAGTGCGAGCCACCGCCAGGTACACGTGATTGTTGTCCCCAGAGAGACGTCCCATCGTCATAATTTGGTATATTGCGACGTTGTGGAGGAGGTGAAGGTTCCTCCCAACCAGATGTTTGTTTCCCAGTCATTGAGGCAATATCTTTTGGACCCACGACAGATTGTGCAGCACCCCACTGAGCATTTACATTGCCTCCAACACCACTGGCTCCGCTAATACCTCCAACACCAGCACCTATGCCCCCAGCTACCGCAACAACCGCTACATTTGCTGACGCATTTCCACCTGGTCCAATCATTTTATTTAGTGGAATTTGTCCATGTGTTACGGGATGATGTTGACCCCACATTTCGGAAGTACCATTCAGTCGACCAGAGATGCCACGAGGATCTCCACGAATTGGATCACGAGGATCAATCATACGTAAATCACGTGGGTCTCCACTTGAGGCAGCACGCATTGCTTCTCGAGGATCAACATTTCGAATATCAATTGGGACCATTGGTCCGCTTCGAATATCACGAGGATCACCCCATCCATTGCCACCTGTGTTACCTGAGGCACCAGATCCGCCGGCAACATTTACACCACCAGCGTTAACAACGCCACTATTACCAGCAGTCGCTACAATTGTAAAATGCAAAAATATCAGACTTAATCCGAATTCGACTTTAAAATATAGATACTTACTTCCACCTGATCCAACAATAGTTCCCATGTTACTGGCAGCTGCATTTGACGAGTTGCCACCACCGGACGCAGCAACACCGACATTACCTTGACCCCATTGTGGACCGCCAACTACAGATGTAGCGCCACCACCGACACCTGTAACACCACCAACCCCAACTCCGCCACTGGCGCTTGGGTTTGCTGATGTTCCAGTCCAAACATTACTACTGTCTGTACCATCATCGTCTTCACCCCATGTACCACCCAAATTTGAGGAAGGTGTGTGTCCCCAAGGGGTTTTCTGGACAGGTTGTGGGGGTGGTTGACCACCATTTCGTAAATTTGATTCCCATAAATCAGTACCATTATTTATATTAGGTTTCCACATAGGCGGGCCACCCGAAGGATCTTTATTGGAGGGTTCGGGCGAACTGGGGACTTCCCAGTTTGTATCCTGATTAACATGCTGGCAACCCCAGCCTTCCTGAGAAAATAATGCCTCACGCATTGTGTTTAATTGCTCCAGTTGATTTTTTGCAGCTGCAGCAGAAGTACCACCGCCCACTAGGCCACCACCAACGACCACAACGTTGTTAGCATTATTGCCGCCATTATTATTACTGTTATTATTGCTTAGTACGCCGCCTACACCGACGCCAATACCAGAGTTTCCAGTGTTACTTTGTCCAGACTATAAATACATAAAAAAAAATATAATAAAGATGCAGGTAACTTTGCTCTGATGATTACGAACTATAGTTATGATTACGAACTATAGTTATGATTACGATTTCTTGAACCATGCCAATAACGCTCAAAAAACGAAATAACGCACGCAAAAAAAGAATAATTAATTGAAATGAAATATCACAATAAGGCACACATTAAAACAAAATAAAGCCCAATAATTAAAAAAACCAAATAATTCCCACAATTAAAATCATGAGAATGTGGCCGTTATTTTATTTTCTTTTTTTTTTTCTTTTTGTGGCGTTAGTTTATGCTTCACTTTTCAAAAAATTGGCATACTTCAGATTTGATTTGTCTTAAAGACTGTTATAATAATCGCTCAACATACAAAGTTTGTTGCTAAGCCAGGGAGTAGAACCCACAGAGCAGTACTAAACTTTGTCTTTGAAGAAAAAATCCAACAAACGATAAAGATGTAGAGGAAAATCGAAGTCATTGCAAAATATTGTATTCAATGGAGAAGAATTAGCAAGGGTGTTATCTTTGGCGCAACATCGCATAAAATAAAAATACCAAATAAATACATATTGTCTAGCTTCGAAGTTTTTATACCCTACACCCAGGGTATATTCACTTTGTCCTTCCAGAGAAGGAGGCGTGGTAGACATAAAAAAGTAAATATATTCTTGATCAGCGTCAAATCTTGAGTCGATATAGCCATGTCCGTCTGTCTGGCTGGCTGGGTTTGCGTGAAAAAACATTTTTTGGGAAAACTGTGCAAGATAATTCAATGAAATTTGGTACACTGTCTCCGTCGTCAAAGTAAGCTCGTGGGATTGAAAATGAGCGAAATCGGTCAACGGACACGCCTGCCGCCCATACAAAAAATATATTTAAATTGCAACTTTAGGAGTATTTTTCAGGACAATGCAACCAAAATACACATATATACTACGAATTTTAAGCGCAAGCTCTGAGAAAAAACTAGGCATATTCAGACACCTCTCATATGAGCAAAAGCTTCAAAACGCTATACTGAAAGCGTTTTTGAGATAATCGAACAAAATTTTACTCAGATACTTAGAACTATAAAAGCAAGCTCTGAGCAAAAACTGGGTGAAATCGTGGCACCTCCCATATAAGCAAAGTTTTCAAAATAATGCTGTGTAGGGTATTTAATGTTTGACCAGGGCAAAGGTTATACCCTTAGTAGTTTATATTACAAGCATATCCCGGTTTGCGTTGATTCACCTTGTCTTGTATGTGGGGCGTGGCATCACCAATTTATTTCAAAGGATGTTATTTGTCCCGACGTTGCATCGCCCACTTTCCCAGAGAGCATTATTTGGCCGGGCGCACTTTCCACGTATACCAAATCTCATTCTTCTTAGTTAAATACTTTCATACTAATTTTTCCATTGAACGTTGTTCATGTGCTCTTCACACATATACCAAATTTCATTTATCTGCGATGAGTGGATGCAGAGATGATGATTTAATTTTTTTTTTGGAGGGCGTGGCACCTGCTTACTTTTCAGGGCTATGGCCTAGAATAGTGCAATAGTAATACACTGTGAATACATACATACAATACACTGTGAAATTTAAAAGTGGTGGAGTAATTTTTGAGTCCAGAAGGAACAAATAGTGGCCAATAATGTTTTCGTACAGCAGCTGTTTGAAAATTAGGTGATAAGAAATAATAAACTGGGGCAAAAAATTTTAAAAAGTTTTAATGCAGATTTATTTATTAAATATTTATGTTCAATTCCTCGTCAAGACCACAATGCATCTTTTTCATTTCTAACTTGAACATAAATATTTAATAAATAAATCTGCATTAAAATTTTGCCAAATTTCTTGCCCCATATTGTTTTTTATCACTCACATAAGTTTCAAACAGCTGCTGTACGAAGACATTGTAACACTGTATATACGTACAAATAAACAAACAAACAAAATGAAATAGTTGATATAATTTCAATGCATTGCGGTCAACCCACCTTATAGTAAAGCGTTTTAAAGTTTTTGTTTGTATGTTGTGTTGCTGCGGACTTTAGAAAAAATCATTCAAAATTTAAAAATGTATAAAAATTCCAAAAAACTATCTAAATAAATTAAAACAAGTTTTATGCAAAAATTTTAAGTATTTCAAAGTCTATCTTGTGAGCTCAAAAATGATATCAGAAATCCTCTACGTGAAAAACACGACGCTGACCAAAAAACGATACACCTCCAATTTTTGGTCCAATTTTACATTACTATTTTGAATTTTGTGAAAGAACTCCAAAACTATTCCCAACGGACCCAGACCTCTAAAAAAATTATCGGTTTTCGAAAATCCCGGAGCCAACTTCACATAAGTCGGTTCCGATATATACCCTAAATCATCTCGCCACCTACAGCAAAGGACAGAACAACGTTTGCTGGACCAGCTAGTCATCATACTACTATATAAAATACAAAATCTGCAAAATCCAGTTTTTTGACTTGTGTCGTTATTGTAGCAAATGAGCGATATGTCGTCCTTTAGAGTGGTTCAAAAACCGGAAGTGATAATACAAAGATGTGCGCAACAAGCTTGAATTCCTTTTTAAGGACCTTTTGAGTATTTTTTCCAATTTATATACTATATCTTTTGATCAAGTAAAGTTGTTTGCACAAATTAAATTGCATTTTTTTAAGAATACTTTCTGCTATATTTTACGTTGAAATTTATTTCTTTACTCTTTGCCAGTTCTGTTCAGCAGCTTCTTAAAATTCAAATTTGGGTTATTTTTTTAAAAGATCTGAACTTTCAAGAAGTGATTTTTTTTTTCTACACCCAGGGTATATTTACTTTGTCTTTCTGTACTATGCAGTGAAGGAGGCGTGGCAGGTATATAAAGGTATATATGTATATTCTTGATCAGTGTCACCTCCTGAGTCGATATAGCTATGTCCGTCCGGCTGGATGGCTGGTTGTGCGTGGAAATACATTTAAATACCCTACACTGCATTTCAAGTACATTATTAAACACTTAGTTGATAAATACACCATGCGAAATAATTATAAGTGCATTATGAAAATTTTTATTTCAGAATATAAAATGGGGAATTTAGAAAATGCAAAAATGTAGAAATATTTTGCAATATGGTCAGTCTATAAATAGCATATGTATTTATTGTTACATTGCGATTTGGAGTACCGTTAACTTACTTAAGCGTGGCGTGAGCTGTTGTTAGAAGGAAATAATTATAAGTGCATTCATTCTTTCGGCGTCACCTAGTGAAGAACATAAGTTTTTGTTTATTTTTTAGTAAAGAAAAAATAAAATCATAGGTAAGCAATGGGAAATAAAAGAAAAAAAGAATTTGTTTTGTTTATATACGTGACTTTTAGACCAAAATGCCACGTGGGTGCACTTTATCCAGGGAAGAGCGAGGAGCAATAAATGCTTTTAGAGAATCTGGCTTAGGAATAGTAGAAATAGCTACAAGAAAAAATCGGCATAGGAATACAATAAAAAATTACTTGAAAGACCCCCAAAATTACGCTACAAAGAAGCGAAGTGTAAGAAAGCCCACGGTTGATGAACGAGGTAAGAGGGAAATTCGCCGTCTCGCTGTATTAAAAAATGTAAGTCCATTACAAATCGAAGGCAAATTGGGCCTGAAAGTTACTAAGCGCAGAATACAACAAATTTTAAGCAAAAATAATAACGTTCAATATCAAAATCGAAGTGCCAAACCTAAACTTCAACGACGTCACAAAGAAGCTCGGCTCAAATTTGCTGAGAAATACAAATTTTGGGGAGAAGAGTGGCGTCAAGTAATATTTAGTGACGAAAAATAATTTAATATGAAGGGCCCTGATGACTGCCATAAATATTGGCGAGATTTGGGGCAGGAACGAGAGTCACGTTACTTACGAAATTTTCAAGGAGGGTCGCTAGTGGTATGAGCTGGTTTTGGATACCGTGGAAAGACCACAATCTGTTTTATATCTTACAAAGACAACGCTACAATGTACGTTGAGTTGTTGGATAATGTGCTCATAAATTTTGGAGAAGAAATTTACGGAGAATCCTGGACTTTTCAACAGGACAATGCATACTATATACATCATACTATACATCATGCAAATGTTACGAAAGAGTTTTTTAAGCGAAAAACATACTACTATTGGATTGGCCTGCTATTAAATCCAGTGGAAAATCTATGGAGTATTGTTTCATCGCATGTTTATAAAAATGGAGGCAGTTTGACACGCTTAGAGAGCTAAAAGCGGCAATTACCAAAACTTGGGAAGAGATTGATGACTCTACGCTGCAAACATTGATAAACTCAATGCTATTTAGATTATGTCAAGTCGTTTACAAAAATGGAGGGTATACTAATTACTAATATTGTTATTTTCTAATGTTTTTGTGCTTTTAAAGTTGAATACTTAATTTTGCACATATAAATATTTCCTTTGAATTTCCAATAAAGAATACTATAGTTAAGTTAATACTAAAATCTTATTATTGCCAGATACGTATATTGTATGTGTCACGCAAAACTAATACAGAAAAAATATATTTTTAAATTAATTTTAAGAACTTGCTTTAAAAATCGGAAATAAGGGTATGCACATATAATTATTTCGCATGGTGTACTATGCAATATTCTTGTACATACAAGTTTTTATTAAAATAAATTGTTTTATTCTTCCATAACTCCCAGGAGAGTATAAGAACAAATTGCTTATATGGGGAGTGCCACGCCCTATCCGAGTTTACCTAGATTTTGCGTAGATCTTGCATTTTATGAGTGTTTGAGTAAAATTTGGATAAGGTTTCTTTAAAAAATCTTTCAGTATGGCATTTTCAAACTTCCGCTTATATGGGAGGTGCCACGCTCTCTAGTCTTAATTCGCCTTCTTTTTGCTTAGAGTTTGCAATTAATGCTCTTAATACTTGAGTGAAATTTGGTTGGGTTATCTCAAAAAACACTTTCAGTATATCATTTTGAAACTTTTGGTTAAATGGGAGATGCCACGCCCTCTTGTCCGAGTTCGCTTAATTTTTTCTTAGAGCTTGCATTTATTGATCTGAGTGTTTGAGTGCAATTTGGTTGGGTTATCTCAAAAAACGCTTTCAGTATAACATTTTGAAACTTTTGTTTATATGGGAGGCGCAACGCCCTAGTCCTAATTCGCTTAGTTTTAGCCTGAGCTTGTACTTACTATCTCTAGTATTTATTTGTATTTTGCTTCTGTTATTGCAAATAGTGCTGTTATTATTGCATTTGAATATATTTTATGTATGGGCGGTAGATGTGTCCGTTGACACGAGCTAACTTATTTCCGACGGGGGCAGAATACCAAATTTCATTGAAGTATGATGCTCAGTTTTCCCAAAAAATGTATTTCCACGCACACCCAACCACCCAGCCAGACAGACATGGCTATTTCGACTCAGGAGGTGACGCTGGTCAAGGATATACAGTAAGAAGCAAAACTGTCAACATGTTTACTATTTTTGACTTAGTACTGCTATAGCGTCCGTTCTGATTACATGACCAACAAGAAACATGAACCAAACGGAAGCCTAACCTTTCATCTATTCAAATATATAAGCAATTTTACCAAACTTTAAACCATAAAAAAATAATGAACAAAAAACCATTTCGAAAACATGTTGACAGTTTTGCAACACTTTAAGTGATGTGCGTACAAACCTGGAACGTGAATTTGCCCTAGTTTAAAAAACGATTCCAATAGATTCTGTTCTGCTGATTCTAAAACTGGCCACAGAATCCCTCTACCTCGTCAGAATTTCGAGGTATACTAAACTTAAAGTGCTATTTTTCAAATTAGGTTCAAGGTCGCAAGGATTTTTTCTGCTCTATTCCGTAAAATAAACTTGAACATCTTGCTTTTTCCCTTTCCAAAAAAGTGATAAATGGTCATCTACGATTTTTCTTTGCAAAGTTATGCCTACTCTAAGATGACATCATGAAATACCCAAAATTCATACTAAGAGTAATTTGGGTAATTTTTGGCCATATTTCTCCAGAAGGATATATTTATAAACCATTAATACTAATTGAACCATATTAAGATGACATAAATCCAAACCCTGCCGCTATATCCGTTTTATAAGATCTTATGATGTCATCTTAGAGTAGACAGAACGGACACTATATCAGTACTAAGTCAAAAATAGCAGACATGTTGACAGTTTTGCTTCTTATAGGGCTATTCTGGCTAAGACAGCAGAAAGTCTTTCGGGTTACATGTCAGAATTACTTTCTAAGATTTTATAAGACTCCCGAAGACATTTGGTATTCTGGCGCAGAAATCTTTTAGAAAAAGCTCATAAAGTCACCACACAAAAGCTTTTGTGGTGAACTTGTCAAATTGTGCAAAATAGCATGGTTGAATTACCTGGTTGCAGCGATAACAAATGCTGCTTCTTCTTATAATTTTTAAACTACGAAAATGTCAAAATTCTGTTTTGATTCTAGACTTTTGACAGATAGCAAGGCAAGATGCCGGGTTCCATTTTTTTATTTTGACAACTTGCCATAACCATTGTTATTGAATCATGCAAAATAAGTTGTTCTTGCGCGCCGTCATATAATATTGTGCAGAAATCGTTGCTACACGTTTTTACACAAACTTTTCTTTTCTTTTGTAACTATTAGCACAAATATTAAACCAAAATAATTATAATTTTGTTTTTCACTTTTTCACAAATAAAAATTTAACAACTGACAAATTTTAGGCAACAATTTTACTTTAAAAACTGTTGTTGTTTTTTTTATTTTTTTTTTTGCCCCAATAAGACTCTGAAAATTAATTATAACAACAAAAAAAATTTCTGGTCCAATCTACTTTTGGAGATATAGCCATCGGAAGATCGGGATATAGCTTTTATGAAAACCGGTAAAAGTTCAGAACCCCATGGTGGATTTTAATAATATTGATATCATATGAAAGGGATTTTAACTGGCTATAAAACTGTTGTGAGAAAGTTTTAAATGCGAGTCAAGGTTTTCGAGATATGGCGAATGTTCGAAAATTTTTACGGGTTTTTTGTTTTTAAAGCACTTTTTTTCCAAAAATGTCTAATTAACAAAAACGACTGGATTGATTTTAAAAATTTTTGAAATCTGGCTCGTAGTTTTCGAGATATTACGACTTTTCTGAAATTTGGGCCGATTTTTTTCCCACAGTAATTTTGCATAAAAGTAGGGGTAAGTGGGTGGCCTGCGGCCGCAGCACAGGATTTAAAACTCCCAAAAATCCAAAACCGGCTTCGCGGCGGTATTCGGCCACCTGATTTGCCAGCAAAATTCCAAATTTCCGTTATTGTTGTTGTTCATGAAAATTTATTTGGCTTACTTTTTTGTTTTCCTATAAAAAACGTGCTAATGAAGAAAATGAGGTATAAATTGCATACCAAATCGGATGAAATTGATTAGGATTCCATAATTTGTTACAAAAGCTATAGGTTAATCAGACTTTTTTTGGAAAAATAGTGCTTTAAAAATAAAAAACTGGTCAAAATTTTTGAAAATACGCCATATCTCGAAAATGTTGACTCGGATTTAAAATTTTTGTACAACGATTTTGTAGTTAATTAAAACACCTTTTATATGACACCAATATTATTAAAATCCAGCAAGGGGTTCCGAACTTATACCGGTTTTTATTAAAGCTATATCTCGATCTTTTAATGGCTATATCTCCGAAAGTAGATCCGACCAGACATTTTTGATAAAATATTCTTTCTTAAAATTAAAAGCTTAATAAATCAAATTAGGTTTTAAAAAATAAAAACAGTCGATAATCTAATATTAAGCCCAGCTGTTTTATGATCAAAAACTATAAACAAGCAATAAAATAAAATTGTTGCTTAATTCTTCACTTTTCAACTAATAGCTTTAAGGGGGGCTTCTCATGTAAAATTTTCAAAAAAACGATTTTTTTTTTTTTTTCATAGGTTGATAGAATAACGTCTTGGGAGTATATTCCCAAAGTTTCATGACTCAACTCTAAATATTATAGAAAATATGATTGACCAGCGCGCTCGGGCGAGCTTTGTGTGCGAAACTCAAACTTTAAATCTTTTTTTCTCAAAACTATGGTTTTAAAATCGCGGTACACGATTGCGAAAAAACTACTTAACCGATTTTTGATTTCTAAAAAGTGTTTTGCAGATTATAAATTGAACGAGTGCATGAATGTCTGAAATTGTGGAAAAAAAGTTATTTTATACACTTTTTAGCCCCATTTAGCGACAAAAAATGACGAAAAAATAGCACTTTTTTTAAGACGTGATTTCAATATTGTAGAATCGAATTTTTTGGAGTTGCAGACATTCACGCACTCAGGGGAACCCTGCTGAATAATAAAAAAATTTTGTTTTATGTTTCAGATAAAAACTTTGGGCTCCACAATGTACCGCGATAAATCCGTCAGCCGCGTCACGCCACACGCGACATTTAATAAGTCCGCCATTTTGTCATTTTAGTTTTTGAAAAAATGCTTTTTTTATAGTTCAAACATGTTCTTAAATATATGCAAAAAATTATTTGTGTGTGTTTTTATTTTCCGAGTGAAAAAAAAATCCCGAAAAACAACTACTTTTTGACGTGCTACATGAGAAGCCCCCCTTAAGATCGCTCTAAGACGTACTACGTAGCAGGTATTAAAAGTCGTATTCATAAAGACGGAAAAGAGCTTTTTAAATGCTACCAGAATACCAGAACATCTTCCTTACTACTTTCGTAGCAGTGAAGACTGTGGTGAGCTGTCGCCAGAACAGCCCTATTACTGTATATACTTTTCCATACCTGCCACGCCTCCTTCTCTGCTTTACAAACGGAAGGACAAAGTGAATATACCCTGGGTGTAGGGTACAATGAGCGAAATCGGTCGACAGGCACGCCTACCGCCCATACAAAGAATATGTTCAAAACGCAATATTAGGAACATTATTTGCGATAACGCAGGCAAAACACACATAATATTTAAGGACGGCAAGCTTAAGCTCATAGCAAAAATTAGGAGAATTCGGATTAGAGGGCGTGGAACCTTCCATACAAGCAAAAGTTTCAAAATGCTGTGCTGAAAACGTTAATTGATATAATCCAATCAAATTTCACTAAAACATTAAGAACAGTAGGAGCAAGCTCTGACAAATAACTGCCCGAATTCGGACAAGCGAGCGTAGCACCTCCCATATAGGCATAAGTTTCAAAAAGGTGTACTGAAAACGTTTTTTGAGATAATCCAACCAAATTTCACTAAAACACTAAGAACAGTAAGAGTAAGCTCTGATAAATAACTGGGCGAATTCGGACAAGCGGGCGTGGCACCTCCCATATAAGCAAAAGTTTCAAAATGTTATACTGAAAGTTGTATTTGAGATAATCCAACTAAATTTTACTAAAACCAGTAAAAGCAAGCTCTGACAAATAACTTGGCGAATTCGGACAAGAGGGCGTGCCACCTCCAATACAAGCAAAAGTTTCAAAATGCTTTACTGAAAACGTTATCTGAGATAATCCAACCAAATAAAATAAATTATCTTATCTTTATTATTAAAATTTCACCCAAACACTAAGCACTATAAATGTACGCTCTGAGCAAAAACTAGACAAACTCGGACAAGAGGGCGTGGCACCTCCCATATAAGCAAGCTTTAAAACGCTATACTGAAAACCTTTTTTGAGATAATCAAACTAAATTTCTAAGAATCACTAAGAATTGTAAATACAAGCTCCGAGCAAAAGCTTTGTGAACTCGGACAAGAGGGTATGGCACCTTCCGTACAGACAAAATTTTCGAAATACTGCAGTGTTGGGTGTGTAATGTTGGGCCAGACCAAAGGTAACATCCTTACTAGTTTTTCTTATGTAAAATAAGAAAGAAGAATATGGGATTTTTTTTTTATTTTTAGGTTTGAATTTATCTTTAAAATGATCCAAACAACTAAGCTTTGTGTAAAACTTTACTTACAAGATAACCGTATAAATTATTCCAAAAGAACCAAAAAAAACTAGTAAGGGTGATATCTTTGGCCTGGCCAAAAACTAAATACCCTAAACTGTATTTCAAGTATATTATAAACACTTAGTTGATAAATACTATGCAATCTAAATTAGGGGTGTTTTAGTGCACGAATTTTGGATTTTGATACTCGACACCCCTCAATTTTGTGAGGTTGGAAATAAAAATGAGTTTGCAAAAAAAAATTTGGAGGTGGGGTGAGGGTAAGGGTTGGCGCATCGAGGTCAAAGATGAGAGAAAAGGAGAAACAATTTACTTACAGCCCTACAATAGGGGCCACCTCTAGAGGGTTCAAATGTATGACGGACCCACATTATTTTTTCTCCTCCAACATTTTTACCACACATACCCACCTCTTAGCTCTAACCCCTAAGGGGGCTTCCATACAAAAATTACATTTTTAGGAAATCGACCCCCACCACTCCCAAGGTGCCCCTAGGAGGGTCAAATGTATGACCGGCCCCTAATATTTTTTCCTCCGCAACATTTTTTCCCACCATACTTACCCTCTATCTCAAGCTCTTTAGGGGGCTCCCATACAAAATTGACGTCATAGACATAAAAGATATGGAAAGGAAATCGTCAAATAGGCCCATAAGTTTCTCCTAGAAGAGTCAAATATATGACCGACCCTCATTATCCCCCCTCCAAAGTTTCACAGCTTATCTACCCCCTATTTCCAATCCTTAAGGGGGCTCCCTTACAAAGTTACGGTTTTTTTCAAAATCTGCCCCCACTGCCCTAATTGGACCATGGGTACCCCTAGAAGGGTCAAATGTATGACCGACCCCCATTATTTTTAGGAAAATTTATAAAAAAAAAAATTGTATTGCAAGTAAGTGTGGAAAAAATATAGGTCGCGAAAAAATAATGGGGGTTGGTTATACATTTGACCCTTATAAGAGTACCCGTGGGCCATTTAGGGCAGTGGGAGCATTTTATATAAAAACAGTAACTTTGTAAGGATTGGAAATAGGGGGTAGGTATGCTGAGAAAAAACTTTGGAGGGGGGCTAATGGGGGTCGGTCATATATTTGACTCCTCTAGGAGTGACTTCTGGGCAGTTATGGGCCTATATGACGATTTCCTTTCCATATTTTTCATGTCTATGACATCTATTTTGTATGGGAGTCCCCTAAAGAGTCAGAGATACAAGGTAAGTATGTTGGGAAAAAATGTTGGGGAGGAAGAAATATTAGGGACCAGTCTTACATTTGACCCTTCTAGGGGCACCCAGGGAGTGGTGGGGGTCGATTTCCTAAAAATGACAATTTTGTATGGGAGCCCCCTTAGGGGTTGGAGATAGGGGGTAAGTATGCTTGATAAAAATGTTGGAGGGGGAAAAATAATGTGGGTCGGTCATACATTTCACCCCTCTAGAGGTGACCCCTAAACATTTGTAGGGCTGTATGTAAATTTTTTGGCCCTATGCTCCTCATAGGAGTTAAAGGAGAATACATACATACATGTAAATTTTTTCTCTTTTTCTCCCACCTTTGACGTCGATGCGCCAACCTTTACCCTCACCCCACCCCCAAAATTTTTTCTCCAAACTCATTTTTTTTTTCAACTTCGCAAAATTGAGGGGCGTTTTGAGAGCGTTTTGCAAAGATGACTCATATAAGAATTTTATGGTCATTTTTGCGATTTTAAGGCACTAGATGAATTTTTTTCGGTTAAGTTTGTTCGGCATTTTTTTTCTTCTATACAATAGCTACAACATTGGTGAAGTCATCAAAACAATATCTCGGCTCGTTACCGAGATATAGCCATATGAAAAAATCGCTCAAAATCCTCAAAATCGCTCAAAGTTGCAATTTTTAGATGGATAATTATAATGCTGAAAATTGCAACTTTTTGCCTCAAATTGGATTTTGAGTGATTTTTCTTTTTTTTCATATGGCTATATCTCCTTAAAATCGCAAAAATGACCATAAAATCCTTATATGAGCCAACTTTGCAAAACGCTGTGGCAGAATTACTTGTTTCGGCGAGTACTTCGACGCCTTATAACGGATTTTAGTTCACTTTTTATGTGTCGCACTGTGTTATGAAAGTTGATGAACTTACGCATAATGTACATATCTACCACTCACCATGCAAAACTTGGGGGATATTGGGTGTAGGAGAATTGCATCCACTTTTCAAAAATACCCCAAATGCTATATTTCTTCACATATCGCAGATATCGTTATAAAACTTGGTACATGCATGAATATTCTATCTACCATTTACTTTGAAAAACTTGGGCAGGGGGTGAGAAGGGGGAGTTGCACCCTTCATACAAAAAATATATAAAAGGCTATATCTCTGTACCTATGTGAGCAATGATTACAAAAGTTAATGCATGGATCTTTAAAAACCTTGGTGATTGGAAGAGAGGGACGATGGAGATGGATGGGACTTCGTACGTAAAGGCATCGGGAATGGGCGAACGAAGTCGCAACCAGGCCAGCTAGTATTCTTATATATGCATACAACTTTTTATTAAAATAAATTTTTTTATTCTTCCATACCTCCTCGCAGAGTATAAGAACAAATTTCTCATATGGGGAGTGCTACGCCCTCTCCGAGCTTACCTAGATTTTGCGTAGAGCTTGCATTGAGTGTTTGAGTAAAATTCGGTAAGGGTTTCTTAAAAAATTCTTTCAGTATAGCATTTTCAAACTTTCGCTTATATCGAAGGTGCCACGCCCTCTAGTCCTAATTCGCCTACTTTTTGCTCAGAGTTTGCAATTAATGCTTTTAGTACTTGAGTGAAATTTGGTTGGATTATCTTAAACAACACTTTCAGTATAACATTTGCTTATATGGGAGATGCCACGCCTTCATGTCCGAGTTCGCTAAATTTTTCTCAAAGCTTTCATTTATTGATCTGAGTGTTTGAGTGAAATTTGCTTGGCTTATCTCAAAAAACGCTTTCAGTATAACATTTTGAAACTTTTGTTTTTTTTCTAATACAGAAAATTTTACTGTAATATCGCGTGACTATACGAGGGTTGCCTTTTATATTTCGTGATTGGGCAACACTAATGTCAATAGCTAAAATCTGGCAACACCATAATAAAGTTTGACATTTTTTAGCATAAACGTACTCACAACGTTTTGATGTACAAGTGCTATTTGTTTTGTTTACAGTGAGTTAAGAAAATCAATTTTTCCATTGAAAATTTAAGCAGTTGATAAATTATGGGGTTTCCAACGAGAACAAACGTTTTTTACGACCAGGTGTTCATGCAATATTGAATGTATGCTGGTCCCACTAATGCCTAAGGTTGTCTCAATCTCACGATAGGTCACATGACGATCTTGCAATATCAGTTGGCGCACAGCATCAATGGTTTCCGGAACAACAACTGATTTTGGACGACCTTCACGAAATTCGTCTTGGAGTGAACTACGACTTCGGTTGAATTCACCATACCATCGATAAACACTGGCCCTTGATGGAGCTTCATCGCCAAAAATTGAATTAAGTTCATCGATGCACTGTTGTTGAGTTAATCCACGTCGAAAGTTGTAAAAAATTATCGCACGAAAATTTTCACGATTTAATTCCATTTTTTAGGCGAGATGAATCTTTTAAGTTACTGTAAACAACACAAATAGCGCTCGTATGTCAAAATGTTCTGAGTACGTATAACCTCAAAAATGTCAAACTTAACGATAGAGCTGGCAGTTGCCATATAGCAACACTAGGTTTGCCCAATCCCGAAATATAAAAGGCAACCTACGTACAATCGTACGGTATAATTCTCAAACGGTAAAAACATGCACATTTAGACCATGTGGTTTCAAAAAAAAATAAAAAAAAACTCATTAAAAAAACGCGTCACTAATTTGTATGGCTACAAATTTTTACAGAGTAACATCAAACATTAAAAAAAAAAAAAACACATTAAACAAAAACGCATCACTTATTTGTATAAAGTCTATAAATTTTTTAAGCACAATAAGGGCGACTTCCTAAACGTCCGTTGCTTTGTGTTGAAACAGCATTTTCGTAAAAAAAATGTCGCATAATTTTAGGAATTTTTTGACTTAAGAGCAAAGTTTACAAAAAGCATCAACTTTGTTACTGATGCGCTGATTGCTATGCATTGTCAACGATTTGTAGTTAGGCGTTATGAAATGCAAGAATGATGCAGTAAAAAAATAAGCTCCTAAAATTATCCGACTTTTTTTTTACGAAAATGCTGTTTCAACACAAAGCAACGGACGTTTAGGAAGTCGCCCTAACATAGTTTATATTTTTCTTTTAATTACACTAGTCTACAAATGATTAAAAATTTTTTCCCCAGTGAATGCCATTATTCATTTTATATCTAAAATGGGCTGCTGATTCCGAAAATCGCATTATTTTTTTTTTTTTATTTCGTGTCGTTTTCGAGATATCGGTCATTTTCGGTTTTCGGACCAAAAAAAAAAAGATAGTTCAATTTAAATACAAATATCTCAAGAACTAATGTTTGTATTCAAACGTATTAAATGCCATATTATATGTAATTAAATTACCTACAAATAATATTCACATCACTTTTTGCTTGGTTTGTTAGTTTCGGCGAGATAAATTGATTTCTAAAAAAAATTTGTTTTTTCGAAAAAATTAACAAAAAATCAAAATCAACTGCAGATTTATACAAGAAATAATTTTTTTATTATTTTTTTTATTGTATCATAGATTATATATTTGTGAAGAAAATAAGATACCACTTAAAAAAATCGATGGAAAAATGCAAAAGTTGTATACAATTCATTGAAAAGTTACCAAAATGCGTTCTTCCCTATTTTTTTCGTTTTTTTGTAATAAACTGTTCGATAATTTGAAACTTTTTGTAAAACCCATGAGAAAATCCAAAAAATTCTTAAAGTAGGCGTTAAAATAAAATACCCGTGTCTCGTTGTTTTTCTCCAGCACGTCAGATTTTTTTTTAATCGATTTTTGAAGTTTTTTAATCCACTGCACATAAAAAAACAAAAATAACGCATTCTTGTGTTAAATCGATGAATCTAACTATATGATCCCTACATCTGAGGTGTATCATGTGTTCCGTAAACTTATGCAGGATATTACGAGGAATATTTTTGTAGAAAATTTTAACCCGCTAAGACCCTTACAAGTGGGTCATTTTGACCCCCCACATTTAGGTCAAAATGACCTAAACTGCATTTAAACAAATGTGAATATTCTGCATTGTCGGTTTTTATACAGTTTTTTTGTGTTCCTGAACAAAACCAAAAATGTCAATTAGGGCCGTTGTACAAGTGAGCGACGATATATTAGACTAGCATTTCCCGATGTCCGTTTCCTCATCTTATCTTTTACATGGGGCCAATTTTGTCTACATTTTTTTAAATTAACAAACAGTTATTGAAAGAGCACTAAAAAATTTCACCGTTGCCGGGAGAGGGTCGGTGAACATTTTTTAAAAATTTTGTATGAGAGCCCCTTTAAGAATTGGAAAAAAAGGGGTAGTATGTTTAAGAGAAATGTTGCAGAGGAAAAATTAATGAGGGTCGGTGAACAGGAATTTTTTTGATATGGGAGTCCCCTTAAGAAATGGAAAGAATGAAGCAGTATTAGTACAATTCAAGCTGAAAAATTCGTCAAATAAACGGAGTTAGCGGTTACTAAAAACTAACTCTTTCAAACAAATATCAATGGAAAGTACATCATAGGAGAAGACTAAATAAAGGAAAAAATAACTAGAAATTACTGTGGCGGAATATGACCAACTTCATGGCCAAAGGTCACGAAAATCAGTTTTTTTGAAATAACTCGCAATCGGTTGGGTTAGGGTTAGGTTAGTGTGGCGGTTTAGCGATGCAAGCTAAAAACTTTAAGTAGCACTAAATGGGCCATTTTAATAAAAGTGCGATCCGACAGAAGATTAAATTACCACTAGCGATATTTATAACCAGTTATTACAATTAAGGCATGTGAGCAGCGAGCCGATTTCGATGTCGCACAGTGCGTTGGCCCATGGACAAAAATCAAAATTTTTTGTGACTCAAAACCTAACAATATTGGTATCAATTGACAGGTAATTATATCAATAAAATAAAACCAAAATATTCAGCGGAAAAACTCAGATTTGGCTACGCTGTGACACTTCAAAGTTGAGAAATTTTTCAAAAAAAATCATGTTTTGTTCAATTCGTTTTGGGTTCTCTTAAACAAATAATTATCAAAAATTTGTGTTTTGATTAAACTAAGCGAAGTAAAGTTTTTTATTGTAAATAATATTTTAGTAAATAAATAGAATTAAAGAATTTTAGAAAATATATAATTTGATATATATTGTACTGATTTTAATATATGATATTATCAAACGAAAAACTTCAGAAATTGACAAATTTCGATTTGGCCTGACCAAAATATAATATATGTACTTTACACTGCAGTATGTACTTTGAAAATTTTGATTGGATTCACTTAGTTTTTGCTTAGATCTTGCACTAACTATTCCAAGTATCTGCACGAAATTTCGTTTCATTATCTTAAAAAACGCTTTTAGTACAGCTTTTAGAAACTTTTGCTTATATGGGATGGGCCACATCCTCTTTTCCGAGTTTGCCTAGTATTTGGCAAATTAAGGGTGGATCTTCAACATTAATGGCTCATCTATATATTAATACGTGAACAGTTTTTTTTTGCCTCCCTTTTGCGAGCCAACCATTTAACCGATTTTCGAAATTTACTGTGGTGTAGAATGCACAAAACAAAAAATTATCCTCATAAGTTGCCATTAAGGCATTTAAAAAACAGGATCGAAGTTTCCCATATAATTACAACATCAGCACCCACAGAGTTATGCTGTGTCGTTAAAAAAGTGAATGAGACAGTGGAGTGAGAGAAATTTTGTTGTTGTTGTTTTTCTCTTGCTTGCACGAAACATGTTTCGTTGCGCTCTGTCGACGTTCTGCACCGATATTTTGGATGTTTTTCGATACATTTGGACTTTTACCGATATTTTGGATGTTTCTCGATACTTCTGGACATTTACCGATATTTTGGATGTTTCTTGATACTTTTGGACTTTTATCGATATTTTGGATGTTTCTCAATACTTTTTGACTTTTACCGATATTATGGATGTTTCTCGATGCTTTTGGACTTTTACCGATATGTTGGATATTTCTCGATACTTTTGGACTTTTATAGATATTTTGGATGTTTCTCGATACTTTTGGACTTTTACCGATATTTTGGATGTTTCTCGATGCTTTTGGACTTTTATCGATATTTTGGATGTTTTTCGATACTTTTAGACTTTTACCGATATGTGGGATGTTTCTCGATACTCTTGGACTTTTATCGATATTTTGGATGTTTCTCGATACTTTTGGACTCTTATCGATCTTTTGGATGTTTCTCGATACTTTTGGACTTATACCGATATTTTGGATGTTTCTCGATACTTTGGACTTTTATCGATATTTTGGATGTTTCTCAATGCTTCTCGATATTTTGGATGTTTTTCGATGCTTTTGGACTTTTACCGATATTTTGGATGTTTTTCGATGCTTTTGGACTTTTACCGATGTTTTGGATGTTTCTCGATACTTTTGGACTTTTATCGATATTTTGGATGTTTCTCAATGCTTCTCGATATTTTGGATGTTTCTTGATGCTTTTGGACTTTTACCGATATTTTGGATGTTTCTTGATGCTTTTGGACTTTTACCGATATTTTGGATGTTTCTCGATACTTTTGAACTTTTACCGATATTTTGGATGTTTCTCTATACTTTTGGACTTTTTGTCGATATTTTGGATGTTTCTCGATACTTTTGCACTTTCATCGATATTTTGGATGTTTTTCGATACTTTTGAACTTTTATCGATATTTTGGATGTTTCTCGATACTTTTGGACTTTTATCGATATTTTGGATGTTTCTCGATACTTTTGGACTTATACCGATATTTTGAATGTTTCTCGATACTTTTGGACTATACTTTTGAGATCTTTTCGATATTTTGGATGTTTTCCGATATTTTTTGGCACAAGCACTACACCAATTTTTATGTTATTCGGTTTTAAGATATACTGAGCCGGCTGCATATAAAAAAATGTTTCTACGATTAATGAATACTCAATGTTCTGGCTTCTTTTTTACCAAACGATACTCGGAAAAAGTGTATCTATCTCAAAGTAAAAGGCCAAATTTTGGCCACCGGCGATACTAGTAGTCCTTAAAAAGCTAATCAAGTAACGCAAGTAGTGAAATCACGTGTTAAAAAGGTTGATGGAAATATTTGTGCGCATTGCCGTGGTCCTCATCGTACAATGACGTGTCCATCGCTTATTGCTTTAGCACCGGCACAACAATTTGAAGTGCTGAAGGGATACAACTTGTGTTTCAACTGCTTACGCGTGGTATTTATCGCTTACACTGTCACTTTCACTTAATCAGTGCGCGTATGACAACTTTAGTACGTAGGCTGCTATATATATTTCTGGCCTAGGCAACACTAAGTGTTGCCAGGTGCAATCTGACATTTCCATTGGAAAGTTTTACATTTTTTAGCATAAAAGTTCTCAGAACGTTTTGACGTACGACTATCATTTGTGTTGTTTACAGTGACTTGAAAAAATTAATTTGGCAAAAAAAATGGAATTAACTCGTGAACATTTTCGTGCAATCATTTTTCACAACTTTCGACGTGGATTATCACGACAAGAGTGCATCGATGAACTTAAATCTTTGTATGGCGATGAAGCACCATCCTATAGCACTGTGAAAAATTAGTTTAATGAATTTAATCGTGGCCGACGCTCGCTCAAAGACGAATTCAGTGAAGGTCGTCCAAAAACGGCCGTTGTGCCAGAGAACATTGATGCCGTGCGTGAACTGATAATGCAAGATCGTCATGTGACATACCGTGGGATAGAGGCATCCTTGGGCATTAGTTCCACTCCAATACATTCGATTTTGCATGAACACCTAGTTGTAAAAAACGTTTGTTCTCATTGGAAACCCCATAATAAATCAATCGCTTAAATTACACAGGGCCACAAAAAAAAAAAGTCCTGTAGTAGAAAGTTGAGGTACCATACGGTATGGTTTTCAATGTGCTAAAAACGAATCCGAGGTCAGAATTTAGCCATCACCCTGAGATTTTGAGATATCCCAGCTTAAAGTTGCAGAAAGCGTTGTTTTCAGGCTTATGGTGCAGTTCCAGGAAATGTGGTAGCTCCATTTTTTCAATGACATCGAATAGCCACAATCTACCTCAACTTTCTACTACAGGACTTTTTTTTTTTTTTGTGGCCCTGTGTTATCAATGGAAAATTAATTTTCTTAACTCACTGTAAACAAAACAAATAGCACTTGTACATCAAAACGTTCTGAGTACGCTTATGCTAAAAAATGTCAAACTTTATTATGGTGTTGCCAGATTTTAACTATTGACATTAGTGTTGCCTAGGCGTATTATTGCATTTTGAATATATTTTTTGTATGGGCGGTAGGCGTGTCCATTGACCGATTTCGTTCGCCCGAGCTAACTTTTACGACGGAGGCATAATATCAAATTTCATTGAAATATGTTGTTCAGTTTTCCCAAAAATGTATTTCCACGCACACCCAGCCAGACAGACAGACATGGTTATATCGACTCAGGAGGTGACGCTCCACGCCTCCTTCTCTGCGTTACAAACGGAAGGACAAAGTGAATATACCCTGGGTGCAGGGTATAAAAATTCAGTACATTTAGGGTATTTCTTAAAACGTGTAAATATCTGGAAAACCTCGTTAGCTCGTAATAGTTGTCAAAACCCATACGAACTTTGACAGTTTTACGAGTTACGAGATTATCGAGGAATTTACACGTTTTAAGGAATACCCTCATTATATTCACGGCGAAACAGAACAGTAAGTCATTTCTAATGTATTTGGTTATGCTAATTCCAAGTCCGGTCTCAAAAGTGCTATATCCTGTACAGTTTTTGAGATATCCTTACCTAAAAGCACAAAAAACACCGTTTCGCTTTACCGTGTTATCTCGGTTGTATCGTCGCACTAGAAAATAGAAGATTTGATTTAAAATATCAGGAAATTAAGTTCCAGATTATTTTTAATTTTTTTACGTTTGTTATAACAGTAATTAGCTATTGCAACTATTTACACCCGCAAAATAAAACTTTTTTTTTTTCGAGTGAAAAATTAGTTTAGAAATAGCCATTTAAGTATATTTCTTTAAAATAAATTTATCTAACATTGTTTGTTTCTGTGGAATCTCTTTGTATTGCATCTTCCTGAAGCTCTGTTACCAGAACCATCTTTGTGGAATCAATATTGGTTTTGCTTGCATTTATTTGAGCGTTTTTAGATGTAATAAAGGGGGCCTCATAATTCACGCAAGATTTGAATTAAATGGGAAACTTTTTTTTTTTAATATTATTTTTCTTTTTATTAACTCAGATATGCCTAAAAAATATTGTGAAGGAGAACAATAATTATTTCTGCAAAATTTAACTTAAAACGGATCCAAAAATACATTTTAAGCTTCAAACAAAAAATTTTATTCAATTTCATTACTTTTGGAGCCGTACTATATATAGGCCTTTATGCATGTAAGCCATGTATGAAGGTATATCATTTGTATGTGTGAAATGTTGTAGAATAAAGCACTTATCGTGCGCTCCAACAGTAAAGGAAGTTTATTAATAATAAAATCTACCATTTTTTTATTGCGGTTACACCAGATGGTCCGTACAGTCGTTGTGCATTTCCGCCCCCTGCGGGAAATTTGTTCGGCTTTTTTGGTATGTCAGTCGATTTTGTGTGAATAACTCTGTAGCAACATCTATTCTAGAGCTTGAATGATCGAGGTGTCTTCCTTACATATCGATACCTTAGAGCGCTATAGTCCTATCTCCATTTTTCCAATTGTTGGGAAATGCAAAAAGAAGATTTCAAACAGTGGTTATTTAGAATTGGCTACTATTTTGATATAACGATAAATGCAATAATTTTACCTATGGTACATTTTAACATAATTTAATGTTTTTAACCAATTTAATTAATTTCTAACGAAATCCCAGCCAATTTTTGGTATGTCATTACTTTTGCCCTTTTATAGAATTCCACAACTATTAAAATAAACGACACATTTAGTCCTTTTTTTGATTTTTTTCCACTAAAATGTCGTAAAAAGTCATGAAACGCGTGGAAAACACGAAAAGAACGAATTTTTTTTTTTTTTAATTTCTGGTTCCGACAAACAAGAGTGGACCCTTAGGGTAACCAAATTTGTTCACTAAACTGTCGCAAAAAGTCATGAAACGCGAAGAACACGCGAAAAAACGAAAAATTTTTTTTAAAAACGTGACTTATTTGAATATTCAGTGGAGATAGGACAGTAGCGCTCTTCAAAAAATTACAGTTTGGAGATAGGATTTTTCTTAATTATCGAAGATTTTGGTATTTTAGTGGTATTTTGCCATCACACAGTTTTCCACACGGTAAAGAAGCCCACAATGATGCCATAACTGCAAAAATCTCAAAATCGCAAAAAGTGGAGATAGGACTATAGCGCTCTAAGGTATCGATATGTACATAAGCTCCAAGCGTTTTGGGGCGCAATATCATGCAGTGAATCAACAAGGGACAGTACCATTTTTGCCTTTGATGGGTGCTTTTCCCGCAAAATTGGAAGTAAGGGAGACCACGTTGTTATCATTTCATGCTGGAAGCTTAGCTTGGAGTACGCACAAAGGCAAATTGTAAACTAACTTATCTGATGATATATTTTCGTAGTTTTGGAGCTTGGATCGTTATTTCTTCATAAATTTGCAGTTGCGAAGTGGCTAGTTTGTCCATACGAACAGTTGCATCAGCTTCAGAATCTTCATCAGTGGCATTACAACGACAGTTTTAGGAGAAATTATCCTTAAATTTTCGGACCTAGCAGCATAGCCATGTCTCATGTGGATTCTCTTCACTCCAAATGCGGCAATTTTGCTTGTTGACGTAGCCATTCAACCAAAAATGAGCCTCATCACTGAACAAAATTTTGCGATGAAAATCAGCATCGAGATCAATCTCATTTTCGGCCCATACACTAAAATCACGACGCATTGCATGGTCTCGCGGCTTTAATTCTTGCACAAGCTGGATCTTGTAAGGTCGCAAGCCAAGATCTTTGCGCAAAATCTTCCATAAAGTTGATGGACAAAGCTCCAATTGCTGTGCACGGTGGCGAATCGATTCATTCGGGTCCTCTTCAACATTTTGCTCTACAGCGGCAATTGTTTCTTCGGTGCGCACTGTTCGACGTCTCTGCGGATGCGTATTATCACATAGAGTAAACGTAGTGCAAAAACGACCCATGGCTAACCGAATTAATTGCTCTGATGGACGATTATGTCGACCATAAAATGGACGGAGCTTGCGGTAAACTTCGCGAACTGAACCATTATTTTCGAAATAAATTTGCACGATTTGCAAGCGTTGTTCTTTTGTCAACCTGTTCATGATGAAATGGCAAACCAAACTGAACATAAATGACATTAGAGTTGCCAGATTTGACCACAAAATGCCAGTTTTATCTCTATTCGAAAAACAAACCTCTAAAAAAAACACCCTTTACAACAAAAATCCTCTGCAATTTGACATAAGTAGATATATATATCTGACTGAAGTACTACATATAGGACGCTAATTTTTAATATGTCTAATGAATACCAAATTACTAAAACTAAAAATATTATTTACGTACGAAAACACGTTTACTTTTCTTTACTTTACCAATAAAAAAGAAATAAAATTTGACCTTGATTATTTGTAAATAAACTGACCTTTCAAAGCGTATGCGGTAATTTTCCATTCTTTGAATTTCACGAACTTCACTTTTAACCCATTAATGCCGAACGAGAACCACAGTAGATACGATGCTGAAATTTTCAGGAGCTAGCCTCCTGGACTTAAGCCATGTTTATGAAAAAAAAATTTAACTAAGTATTGGTTAGAAACGGCTCAATGAATGGGTGCCGTATGGCACCGCTGGGCATTCATATACATTTAATTCTTTTTTATGTAACAGGAAAATTTTCTGTTTTTAGTAAAAAAATGTCCTTATATGTACTTCAAACAATTAAATTATATATCTAACTTTATCACTCACTAGTCAAAAGAAAGCTATAAACTTAGATTATAGCATAATTAAAGAGAAAAGTAATAGTATGTATGTTTGACTGCAAGGATTAAATGCTGCTGAGGCGAAAGTCTTGTTAGCAATTGCAATAAAGCATTCATATGGGTCTATAATTAAAACTTATTCCCTAAAAGTCAAAATTAAAAACCCAACATGTAGATTTTATACTGTACAAATTGTATTGTGATGAGAGTTAACACCCACTAACACACACAATGTATTGTTGGCTAATGCCCAGCGGTGCAGTACGGCACATAGAGAAACAATAACTTTCGTGCTAGGTAATGCCCAGCGATGCCATACGGCACTTAAATCAACACTTCTTTAGCAACTTTAAAATTTTATTTTAAAATGTTTTACAAAACTTCAACTTTGACAGCGTAGTACGAAGCTGTAGATTGATTTAGATAAAATCGGGTCCCAGATTTCTTTAGTTTGGAGTATTAGCTGTATAATAAAAAAAAATTTGAATCATTTTGGACTAATTACAAAAATTCGTTTTTGACCAGCTTTTCGGGTTAAATCTCCCTATGTGCGGCACTTAGAAAAAAATTGCTGGCCAGTGCCCAGCGGTGCCGTATAGCACTTCAGTTTTTCAAATCATCACAACTCGTTTATTTTAAAACGGATTTTGTTGATTTCTACTTCAAAATACTCATTAGTCTTTTTAAAATTAAACTGCTTACAAAAAGTTTCAAAATATATGACTAAATAACGATACAAGGTGATTCCTTACCTCAAGTCACACGGTATCAACATATTTTTCACTTTTCTGCCAACAAGCAATCAAATAACGATAACTACCACTAACACTTGACATAAACAAACAAAAAAAAATTTCCAATAGCTGGAAAAATATCCAAATTCATACTTTTCTAGTTTTAAAAGTCGTATCTTGTTTTGATTATTTTTAAATCATTTTTGAAGTTAACTTAGTTTTGGGTGCCGTATGACACCGCTGGGCACTAATGGGTTAAACATCAAGCTTTTTAATTCGAATTAAGTCACTGAGCACTTTCTATCACGAATGCACAAGCTTAACTGAATGAAACGCAACGGTTACTGCGTTTGTTACCCTTCTCACGCATGCCCGATAGGACATGATCTTGGCGTCCTACAAGTAGTACTTCAGGCATATCTGGGTTAAAACATGCAAGTAGAAAGGATAGGGTTATGTATGGAATAGCACGTCGGGCAGATAACCTTCATGGCTTACCTGGCACAAGCGCACGAACTCTTGTCGTAATTTTCCATGGCCATTTTGCATAAATGTGCCGGAAAACCACTGATGCAGCATTGAATCAATGGAAACGCGCTGTTGTTTGGTGTAGTGCTCCAAACCAAGGGTGTTAGCGTAGAACAAAAGTGAGGCAATTTTGGCTCGCCTACAACAACAAGAATATTGTTGTTATTTTTGAGCTCGTAAAAATTTCAATATTTCTGAGGACTAGAACACACAAAATTTAGGGGTATTCACGCATTGATGCGCGATTGCGAAAATACAAGTCTTTTTCGCACTAACGCGTGAGCGCTTAATGTAAATATTTCCATCTTCCGAAATTGCAGAAGTAGTGCGTAATTTTCAGCAATGTGTTTATTGTTTTACAAATGCCAAATTTTCGCACTTTCGCAAAGACGCAAGGGCATTTCGCATCACAGAACTTTTAAAAATTGTTGAAATATTATTGTTGTTGTAAATGAGCCACAAAAAAAAAAAAACAACAAAAAATAGTTTTCAATTGTTGTCCTCCGGGGAATTTGAAGCGAAAGTTTTGCGCTTGGCTGATTTTAAAACGCTGACACTCTTGCCCCAAACTGTCAGCTGTCAAACTGTTTTCGTTTTTTGGTTGGCAACACTTTGCCGCACATATAACGTCAACACTATGCCGCACATATTGCGGCAAATTCAAATCTTGCGTGAATAATTATATCGTCATTTCCACAGAAAGGTAAACTCTGAAATTATTTAGCGTACATGGATGAGATTAGGTACATATGTAAATGGGGGTATCACGCCCCCACAAAAATCACTTCATCATATCTCTGGAAATTTTTAACGCACATGAATGAGATTCGATATACATGTACAGAGCGCCAGGACAAATGGGCGATGCCACGCCCCTAGAAAAAAAAATTGGTGATGCCACGTCAACTTAACAAGATAAGGTGAACCAACATTCTCTGGGAAATCCTAATTTTTTGAAAGATTTTCAATTTAAAATTTGTATGGTGGAAAATATGTCCGTGCGACAATGATTAAAATTAAATTTAAAACAAAGTATAAACTGTTTTTGGGTAAATTTAAAACAATTTTTAAGAGACATCAATGCACAGCATTCTAAAATTAGTCACATTGAAATATTGCCTCAGGTTTCCCCGAAATCGTCGTTTGAATTGTTGGCCACGAAAACCAGTTCTGTTTTTGACCCGTCCAACTATCTTGAAAGCGAACAATTGCACAAAATCAAACTTAGCACCAATTATAGGGCTAATTACGAGTTATAAGTTAAGCCCACTGTCAAAATAAAAACCAGTTTTAGTTTGACTTTTTACTTCAAATGTGTTCGACGGTCACGGCGACACCATGGATATGCCCATATATATGGGGGATTCTATGCAAAGTTTTTCGACGAAAAACTTTTACCCGATATATCCACTGAACAGATTATTGTGCAGACCGACCGACTTTCGCTTTTCATCATGATTTTCAGGCGTGAATAACTAGAAATAAGTGCGTTTTCAAGGCATGATGAATGATTAGGGAAAAACTTATATCCGTGACAAAAAAATGTTTTCGCATGCGCAACGTGATTTTTTTCCATTTACAAGTGTTCTTCTACTTACTTTTCATATTGTGGGACCCGAAATTTTTTTAAACTCACTTGGTCTCAAAATGTCCGCCAAAGTGTCCTTGGGTAGTCACAAAATTTTTAGAGTGGAGGCTTCCATATTGCCTTAGGAGATCGATATGACTAATGCGCAGGAAAATCAAAAACTCGATTTTAAAGGTAATCTGCACGCGATTCCTCATTTTTTATTATCGGATGACTTCGTATGCAGTATTTCAAAAATTTTGCTTGTACGGGAGGTGCCAACGCTCTCTTGTCCGAGTTCACCAAGTTTTTTCCCAGAGCCTGCATTGCATTCACAATCCTTAGTGTCTGTGTGAAATTTCGTTTGATTATCTCAAAAAACGTTTTCAGTATAGCGTTTTAAGCCTTTTGCTAATATGGGAGGTGCCACGCTCTCTTGGCCGAGTTTGTCTAGTTTTTGCTCAGAGCGTAAATGTATAGTCCTTATTGTTTGGGTGAAATTTGGTTGGATTATCTCAAAAAACTCTTTCAGTATAGCCTTTTGAAACATTTGCAGCATAGAAATTTTGTTGTATGGGAAATGCCACGCTTTTTTCTTAGAATTTGTTTTATTTTTGCACAGAGTTTGCCTTTTAGTATTTGTATAAACTTTTCTTGAGTCTCCGTGAAAATTGCCCTAATAAAACGTTTTTAATGTTACTTTGTATGGGTGGTAGGCGTGTCCTATAACCGATTTCGCTAGATTTCAATCACGCAAGCAAACTTTGCCGACGTAAGCTACTATGTAAAATTTGGTAACATTAACTCCAAAAACGCTTTAAAAATACCATCTTTAGTTTTTTGCTTGTACTGCAGGTGCCACGCCCTCTTGTTCGAATTTACCAAGTTTTTTGTCTGAGCTTGCATTTACTGTTTCTAGTGTTAAGTGCAATTTGGTTGGGTTATCTCAAATAACGTTTTCAGTCCGAATTTGTCTAGTTTTTGTTCAGAGCTTAAGCTTACCGTTCCTAATGCGTATTTTGCTTGTGTTATCGCAAATAATACTCCTAATATTGCGTTTTGTATGGGCGGTAGGCGTGTCCGTTGACCGATTCCGCTAATTTTCAATCCGTCGAGCTAACTTTGACGACGGAGGCAGAGTACCAAATTAAATTGAATTATCTTGCTCAGTTTTCCCAAAAAATGTATTTCTACGCACAGACAGCCAGCCTGCCAACCAGCCAGACAGACGGACATGGCTAAATCGACTCAGGAGGAGACGCTGATCAAGAATATATATATAATTTTCTCTACCTGCCACGCCTGCTTCTCTACGTCACAAACGGAAGGACAAAGTGAATATACCATAGGTGCAGGGTATAAAAATGAAAATTAGCGTCCAGATTACTTTTAAAATCAAGTTTTTTATTTTCCCGCGCATCCGTCATAACGAGCTCCTGAGGGCAATATGGAAGTCTCCAAGTCTCTCGGGGCCAACGATATGAAAAGTAGAAGAACAAATGTAAATGGATAAAAATCTTATTGCGCATGCGCAAAAATTTCCCTTATCATGATGCCTTGAAAATTCACTTATTTCGCCTGAATATCATGAAAAAAATGGGAAAATCGGTCTACACAATAATCTGTTTAGTGGATATATCGGCACAACCGATTGTCGTAAATATTTTAATAGGTCACGGGAAGCACTTGAAGAACACATTTCCGAGGTAAAAATTTATTTTTAGTTTTCTTTATACAGTGCGGTCGCGATAATATAAACTAATTAAAACCAAGCCTTTTCATTTTTGCGAGAGGCAATGAGGGTATTAATTCAAACTTGCTATTGCCTCGAAAACCTCGTAAACTCGTAATAGTTGTCAAAATTAATTCGAATTTGACAACTATTAAGGGTTTAAGATGTTTTCGAAGCATTTACACGTTTTAAGAAATACCCTAAGTATGCTCGCGATAGTATGAACTACTATTTGTTCATATTTACGAAAGGCGCAACAATTATAGTTTCAAAATAAATATATTTTATTTAAAAAACTCAAAAGAAACTTTTTTTATTCATTTTGTTTGTGACACAGCACTATAGGTCAAGTCACACGTTTTTGGCAAAAAATCAATTTTTACACGTGTTGCTATTGAGTTTTTGTTGATGCAGTGTAACGGAGAATACTTCAAACCAAACAAGAATGTTTATTGTTTTAGGAAAAAATAATTTACCGTTCTTCGGCGATGTGTCGAATTTGATGAATTTGCATTTTACTGAGATAACGACGGCTGCGTGAAGTTAGCACCCAAAAGTCGGGAAAATTAAAAACGACTATTTTAAAGGATTGTACAAGGAATGTCCACGTTTATCCACCTTTTTTTTTTTTTTTTTGTTTGTCCACCCTTAGTTCAAAAATTATTAAAAAAATATGTTTTCTAACTTCACGCTAGCGCCAAAAATTTCAAAATTTTTCAAAATACCTCTTCCAATGGATTGTACAAGGAATGTCCACGTTTGCCATTATTGTTGTTTGTCCACCCTTGTTCCAAAAGATATTAAAAAAATTAATTTATGAGGGAACTGTGGAACTTGGCGCCAAAAATTCGGAAAAATTTTAAATTTTTATCTTGTTCGTTTGTCCATCGAATGCTTATGTTTATGCACCCTTTATTTTTGTTAAAAAGTTTTTTCCGAATAAAAATATTGAATTTTCAAAAAAAAAAAATTTGGTTTTTTTTTTTCGAAGATCGTGCTGTATAGGAATGTCTAGCCATTGTTCATGAATATATCCTATTTTTATCTTTATCTACCCTTGCTTTATAAGCGAGGAGCCGGCAATACTAAAAGTGCCGCCATCGCTGATTCTGAAATTTTTAATGAAAAATTATGTTTACACTAAGACGAATAAGAAAAGCTTGGTCGGCGTGGTTCTAGTTTGCCGAAAATATTTTTAAATGATTTTTGAATTATAAAATTTTCAGAATGTTTTTTTTGCCGAAAATTGCCGGCAGACCTATTTTAATGGTACGACTGTGGGTACTATTTCTCTGTTATCACGGAAATTTGTTATTTTTTTTTTTTATACCCAGGGTACATTCACTTAGCCCTTCCGTTTGTAAAGCAGAGAAGAAGGCGTAGCAGGTATAGAAAAGTACATATATTATTGATCAGCGCTACCCATTATTCGATATAGCCATGTTCTTCTGTCTGGCTGGATGGCTGCCTGTCTGTGGAATTCTTTTTCACGTAAAAACTGAGCAAGCAAATTTGATTAAATTTTGTACATTGGATTCGTTGCAAAAGTAAGCTCGTGCGATTGAAAAAGACCGAAATCGGTGTACTAACACACGCATACAAATAGAACACTAAAAGCGTAATTTTTTGAGCCAAATATGTAGATGTAAATTCTAGAGATAGTATGTGCAAGCTCTGGACAAAGACTATGTTAATTTGGTCGAAAGGGCGTGATACCACCCAGATAAGCAAAATATCAAAATGCTATACTGAATAATAATTTTTAATAATCCAACACTAAGAATTGTAAATTCAAGCACTGAGCAAAAACTAGATTAAAACGGACAAGACCGTCTGATTAATAGTACAATTAATAAAACTTGTACAGAATATAATGTTCAACTAAGGTTTATTTATTACTAATCATCCAAATCATTTATATCAAAATTATAATTTCTTTCCTCTACTGAATCCTAGCTTTCCTCCTCATTTGTTGATTGCTCAAAACTTCTTCTTTTAGTGGCTTATGGGCGAACATACCACAACGGTCAAGCTTACTGTTTTCGTTTAACTGCCATCCACATTCAGTTGGTTCATATACTATACAAATACAGGCCTGTTCCGTAATCCGTGTGTTTTCAATTACTTTTCATTCAGGAGGCTTTTTGATGGAAATGGTTAGTCACACGATGAAAAGTATTGGAATCTTTTTTGTAAGGAATTACAGGTTCTACAAATAACATTGATTTGCATTAACCAGAAAGTAACCGTTTAGGAAATGTTCTTAAAAAACCGCAAAAAGTCGAAAAATTCGACTTTATTAAATATTTCCGAAACAGTTACTTATCGTAAATATAAATCAATATTATTTGTAGAACCTGCTATTCTCCACAAAAAAAAATTCTAATACTTTTAATAGTGTGACTCAGCATTTTCATCAAAAAGCCTCCTAAGTGAAAAGTAACTGAAATCACGCGGAACAGGCCTGATAGACTCAGTACCGTTTTGCCACATTTTATTAACTAATATGGTGCATTACAAACGGAAGAGCTAAGGGAATATGCTCTGGGTATAAAAACTGGTATGCCCGATACTTCCGGCAGTTTGTAAGCCCACACACCAAGATGTTTTTATATTTGACATTAAAACACGTAAATTAAAAAAAAAAAAACGAATTTCTGTGATAACAGAGAAATTGTACCCACTGTCGTACCATTAAAATAGGTCTGCCGGTCATTTTCGGCAAAAAAAAAATTTGGTCGGCCGGATTTTTTTTGAATGGTTATGAAATTTAGCATCGATAAATATAAGATTGATCGAAATCTGCGATGACGTTAAAACATTCTGAAAGTTTAATAATTCAATAAGCATTTAAAAATATTTTCGGCAAACTAGAACCACGCCGACTAAGCATTTCTTATTCGTCTTAGTGTAAACTACCATTTTTCATTGAAAATTTCAGAATCTGCGATGACAACACTTTTAGTATTGCCGGCTCTCGGACTATTAAACGATATTTTAAAATTTAGATCCTGAGGGACAGTGAACTTGGCGCCAAAAAAATCAAATAGATTGAAAATTTTTATTTAGTTCAATACGCCGTCAAAGACTTATGTTTATCCACCCTTTATTTTTGTCTGTCCACCCTTAGTTCAAAAGTTATTTCTTAATCAAAATTTTCTATTTTGAAAAAATTGTGTTATCTCTTGCTTTGCTAAAGAGTAAAAATTATAAACCGTTCAGAAGTCAAGTTCACACTAACATCATCAAGACGGTAATATCCTCATTATTCTTTCACAGTTTTTTTAAATTCAAATGCAGTATTCTATTCCAAAGTTCATATACCCTTCGTGTAGGGTATAAAATGATATGTAAGGAAGCAGCATGACGTAATATCTTTAAGGAGAAAAAATGCCTGCACAATTGTGGCGCCTCTTTCTTACCGAAAAGCGCGAAAAAATTATATAGCATATATTACGGCACATACCAATGATGCCATCATACTAACCAAAAAAGCAGTGACGCCAACTTGGTGATTTTTCCACCAGATTTGATGCTTTTTGAAAAATAATACTCGAACAAATAGCGAGTTGGTGCTTGGTGTGTTCTTTAGTGAACACTTTTTCCTTGCCATTCACTACTCCAAAATATGAACTTTGTGCAAAGGCTCTAAAATATGGATATAATTTTTCTTACAATTGAAACGGAATATGAATTTATTTCTAAATCTTTTTGTTTATATGGGTTTTGTGTAACGAACAAAATGAAGAAAAAATGTTTCTTTTGAGTTTTTAAATCAAAAATATTTATTTCGAAACTAATGGAACTTAATTTTTTTTTTAGTTCTTGCACCTTTCGTAAATATGAACAATCTTGCATATATATGAGGCATTACATACGTTACCTGATATCATCGCCGATTTTTTTGAAACTTTTTTGTCTAGGTGAGACTAGCATCTATGATTTTTTTAAATATTTTTTATCAAACCAATTCAGGGATATAAATTTGTAAAATACTGAAAAAGCTGCAAAAACGACATTAATTAGTTTTTTTAAATGCTCATAACTCCGCCAATAGTCGGCCAGGCCAAATCATAGTTTTTTTAAAAGTTTTATTTTTTTATGAAAATTTTTATAAAAAATTAATAAATCGAAAAAAAAAACCATTGTTACATTTCCGATATTTGTATCATTTCTCAACATGTTTGGCCATGGGAAGTTTTAGTTTCGAAAAAATTTTTAAAAAAGTCAATGGTATACTTCAGAGTTTTGGTGCGCTTCTGGAACTTCTGATTTTCATATCAGTTACTATAGGACAGGAAACAATAATTCTGGCGCAAGGAGAGCCCATAATATTAATATTTACAGGTGACTCATTTTATTTCTTCAGTTTTAGTATGTTATATGGTGCAGAGTACTTTTCTTAATAGTTTTGTGTACATATATCTCGTGAAAGAGAAAACTTAGACGAATGGAGCTGATACTGTTAGAAAGTACATAACATTCATTTTTCATAAAAAGTTTATAATAATTTTTTTCGTGAGGATGCCACTTCATTAGTTTTTTTGTTTTTAAAGTTTAGGACCATTATAAAAATTAAGAAAAAAATTTTATAATAAAAAAAACAGAAATTGTGGTCTCTATTCTCTTCTCTTAACCCATTAACGGTGCCTGCTTGTCAAAAAATATCTGCAACAAGTCTCACAACTCGTTTTGCTCAACAGCTAAATAACTAACGAATTCACATCTTCACGAACAAAATTATTATTATCCAATGGCATTGGCTCCTTTCGTCTAAGTTTTCTCTTTCACAAGATATACGCAAAACTGTTTAGAAAAGTGCATTTTGCCGTGCAAGTAATGCTAAAAACGAAGAAGTGAACCTTAATATTATGGGCACTCCTTCACCTTTATTATCCTAGTAACAATTTATCCTGTTTGAAAGCAAAAAGCCAACAATATAAAATTTTGAAGTAGTATAGTGTATACATCCACATGTACTTACATTATTTCCGTTAAGACCAGAAATAGTTGAAGACAAAACACTAACCGGCTGTTGTTGCTGCTGTTGCTGCTGAAGTTGGTGCTGCTGAGCAATCACTACTGCTGAATTCGATGAGTTTCTGCGGTGGTGTTGTTGTGTAGTTGCTGCTGTTCCTGCTGCTATTCTATGAGTAGCTATTTGCTGTTGCGCTTGCTGCTGTTGATTTAGTTGTTCACCAATAACCATACCGACACGAAAACAAAATACTTTAAGCTTGTTTTTTTTTTATATATATAGTATATATATATAACTATAGATGTTATTTTATTTTAATAGCAATTGTTATTCTAACTGTAAACATTAAAATTGATTTAGTTTTTTATTTATTTTAAATGCGATATTTTTTTTATAGAATTATTTTTACAAACGACGTTTTGTATGCTTCTTGTATTTGTTTAGGTTTATTTGCTTTTGTTTTTTTTTTTTTCTAGGTTTTTAGCTTTGCTTTTATCACAAAAAAGAGAAATCAACAAAATATTTTTTACATTCTTAATTGCTGCAGTCGTTGCAGCACATTCCGGCGATTTTTACTACCGCGTTTCCGTTCTCGTGCTAGAGATTGATTTCCGCGACTAAAGCGCGTTTGAAAATATTTTAATCCAGTTTTTTTGGTTTTTTCTTAGATTTGAAAGCAGATTTGTCGTTTTTCTTTATAATTAAAAAAATAAATCAAATTGCAAACCCTTTTTATTTTTTTTTTAACGCGTGTGTGGGATGCCGTTCTAATAATTAATTTGTATTTTTTTTTTTTTTTTTTGTATAGTTCTTTATATTATTTTGTATTTTTTATTGTAATCAGTATTATTTTGGGATTCTCGGCGTAAGGCTACATATGTTTAAGATTTTGTTTATGCCCAAAACTCCTTTAGATATACATATATAAATATAAACATATATGTATATATGTATTTATATATATATATATTTTTTATTTTTTTAATTTCAATGTTATCAGTTTCTCCTTAAGTGATATTAAAGATTGCTAAAACTTGGTTCTGCACAGTCTGAAAGAAAAAGAAGGATCACTTCAACAATTGGCTATAACTTTAAAAATCCGAAATATGTCACCGTTAAGTTAGCAAGGTGTAATTTTTTAAATTTTCTCAAGACAGACATATTACTTGAAAACTATGCGAATTTGGAAGACCAATTTTTTAGCCATAATGTGGGCATTTTTTTATACCCTACACCCAGGGTATATTCACTTTGTCCTTCCGTTTGTAACGCAGAGAAGGAGGCGTGGCAGATATAGAAAAGTATATATGAATGGGTTTTTTTGAAAGTGGAATAAGTCCACTTTTTCATAAACTGAGATATTAAAGGGTTTGCGTACGACTCAATTTAAAAATATTGGCAAGCGTTATTAAACCGGTGTTAAGTGTTTACCACTGTAAATTAATCAAATTTTGTTATGCTGTAAAAATTTTTACAAGTGTAATAGAAAATAGTTGAGTTTTTTTGGTCTGAATGGACTTATTCCACTTTCATTTATAATAAATTTAAAAATTTGTTATACTTTTGTATGACTTATTCCATTTATACTTACAAAATATTTTGTAAACTAAAACAAAGGAAAATTAAAACTTAGAAAAATTTTACTTTAAAAACTGTTGTTGTTTCTTTTCTTTTCTTTTTGCTCAAGAAGGGCTCTGAAAGTTAGTTACAACAACAACAAAAACAAAAAGTTCTTGCCGGACCTACTTTCGGAGATATAGCCATCGGAAGATCGAGATATATTTTTTATAAAAATTATTTTAAGTTGGGAACCCCTGAAAGGATTTTAGTAATATTAGTGGCATACGAAAGATATGTTAATTTGCTACAAAATTGGTTTTCAAAAAATTTTGATCCGAGTCGTGGTTTTAGAGGAATTGCAAATTTTCAGAAATTTTGACCATTTTTTTTTTTTTTAAAGCACTATTTTTCCAAAAATTATATCATTGATGCATAGTTTTAGTAACATATTATAAAAGTCCAATTTATTTGCTTTCATTTGACATGTAATTTGTACCTGATTTCTTGCACTATCATATATTTTTAAAGGAAAACAAAAAAGTGCACCAAAGAAATTTTCATGAAATTTAGGAAAACATTACAAGAACAACAATAATATCAACTACAAAAATAACAATAACAGCAATAAAAACAACAACAACGATGTTTTTAGATAGTTTTCGATCAATTCCGATTCCTGTAGACTCTTCCGATGCTTTCCAATAACTTACTTTTTTGTTTTCCTATAAAAAAATACGTAATGCAAGAAATCAAGTACAAATTACATGTCAACTGAAAGGTAATAAATTGAGCTTTTATAATATGTTACTAAAACTATGCATCAATGATATAATTTTTGGACAAATAGTGCTTTAAAAAAAAAAAAATGGTAAAAATTTCTCAAAATTTGCAATACCTCTAAAACCACGACTCGGATTAAAATTTTTTGAAGATCAATTTTGTAGCAAATTAACATATCTTTCATATACCACTAATATTATTAAAATCCTTTCAGGGGTTCCCAACTTATAATAAATTTTATAAAAAATATATCTCGATCTTCCGATGGCAATATCTCCAAAAGTAGGTCCGACAAGAACTTTTTGTTTTTGTTGTTGTTGTAACTAATTTTCAGAGCCCTACTTGAGCAAAAAGAAAAGAAAAGAAACAACAACAGTTTTAAAAGTAATTAATTTTCCTTTGTTTTAGTTTACAAAATATTTTGTAAGTAAAAATGGAATAAGTCATACAAAAGTATAACAAATTTTTAAATTTATTATAAATGAAAGTGGAATAAGTCCATTCAGACCAAAAAAACTCAACTATTTTCTATTACACTTATAAAAATTTTTACAGCATAACAAAATTTGATTAATTTACAGTGGTAAACACTTAACACCGGTTTAATAACGCTTGCCAATATTTTTAAATTGATTTAAAAGCAAAATCTTCTGAATAGCAGTAGATGAAAAAATGGACTTATTCCACTTTCAAAAAAATCATTTTTGTAAAAATGTTTTTCATGAAAAATTCTTTTGAGTAATTTTTGATGAAATCGTGGTCTAACGAGTCTGTAATTTTCAAAATATAAAGAGGACATATATAGCTAGCTATAACTACCATAAACGCAATTTTTCCGGAATTGGACTTATTCCACTTTCAAATAAACCCATTCATATATTCTTGATCAGCGTCACCTCCTGAGTCGATATAGCCATGTCCGTCTGTCTGGCTGGCTGACTGTGTGTGGAAATACAGTTTTTGAGAAAACTAAGCAAGATAATTCAATGAAATTTGGTGCACAGCCTCTGTCGTCAAAGTTAGCTCGGGGGATTGAAAACGAGCGAAATCGGTCAACGGACACACCTACCGCCCATACAAAAAATATATTCAAAATGTAACTTTTGGAGTATTTTTCACGATAATGCAACCAAAATACACATAAATACTACGAATTGTAAGCGCAAGCTCTAAGCGAAAATAAAGGAAAATTTCAATGTTGGTTTTTTGTTAAAATTGAAGGATTAAATAGGCTATTTAAAAATGTAGTTCAAATTTCTTAAATTATTTTTGCGTACTTAGTTTGTTTGGTGTACGACTTTGGCTTTGACCAACTGTATAAAAATTGTGCAATCTGAAAGATGACGTCTGAATAAACACATCATAAACAAATTCAAACTTTTCAACTGTCATAAAGATTTGTATCGGAAAACACAAGGGCTATTATATTCTCGAAACTTTTAAGACACCCCTCGTATTTACAACGAGACATCTATGTATGTGTGTTTTAAAGCAAGGGTGTCAGCCTAGAACAAAAGTGAGCCAATTTTGGCTCGGCTACAAAAACAATAATATTTCAATATTTTGCAAATTTCCCAGAAGTACAAAAATCACAGAAATAATTTTTGTTGTTGTTTTTTGAGCTTGTCAAAATTTCGCGGAATTAAAATATTTATGAAAAATTGTATTTCTTGTTTCGCATAAAAATAACAACAAACAATTTTTCGTGTGTGTTGTAGTTCTCAGAAATTTAAAAAAATTTTTAAATATTGTTGTTGTTGTAAACGAGCAACCAAAAAAACAAAAAATAGTTTTTGTGATTGTTGTCCTTCGAGGAATTTGAAGTTGTTGTAAAAGCGAAAATTTTGCTCTGACTGCACTTGGCTCAGTGATTTGAAAACGCTGACACCCTTATTTTAAAGATCAGAGCAATGAAAAAAGTAATAGCCATTTAAACTAAAAATTTAAGCGAAAACTCGATTTTTGTCTTTTGTTAGAAGCATAAACAAAAAACAATTCTAGGAGGTCAATTTTTTTTTTTTTTTTTTTTAATTGCTAAAACAATAGCTGTTGCCTAAGGTCATATCTATTATAGTCCACAGTAAAATTCAGATTTTCCAAAAAAAAAACCTAGTTTTGACACCTTGCTATTTACAAAAATTTGTCTAACGGTTGGTTTAGATCTATGGAGTTGGCTACGCAAAAAATTCACCTGATCAAATTTAATAAGAAGTACCTGGAGACCGATCCCTGCTCGGTCAACAATCTGATCTTATTATTTTAGTCGATGTTTTAATTCATAGCTATTTTTTGTTATGAAACTCGTACCTTTTCACTTCTAATGATTATAATTTCAAAATGATAAATTAACCGATGAGAATAATAATAACAAAAAACTCGGAAAGTATCGAATGGTATAGAAAAATATCAAAAACTAAAATTTTTTTTTTGTGAAATAGAATGCCCATAAATAAATAAATGGGATACGCCACGCACCTAAAATATTTCGTCTTTTGTATGGGGGCTGAAATATCTTATCCTCAAAGGATCATAACTCGCAAAATAAGAGTCCTATTGGAAAAATCCGAGAAGATATTTTGATG
The DNA here is from genome assembly GCA_951812925.1 of Calliopum simillimum. Classification (NCBI taxonomy): domain Eukaryota; kingdom Metazoa; phylum Arthropoda; class Insecta; order Diptera; family Lauxaniidae; genus Calliopum; species Calliopum simillimum. The sequence goes on along the minus strand of OX638373.1, from coordinate 14,701,453 downwards.
AGGAGGAGCGTGGCTATTTGATGCTATTGATAAAAAAGAATTTGACTTTTTCTTGTAGCTGCGCTGTAAGACTGAACACAGCGTTTTCTTCAACTTCAAGCAATGTAATTTCAAAAGCCTGCAGGTATAATGACAGTTCTGCTGATAAAGACGGATTCAGCGTCAAAAAGTCCATAATAGCTTAAACGCAATTGGAGCGTACGACGAATTTCGCCTGACGAATAATCGCTGTCAAAAAAAATTCGTCGAATAAGTTTGCTTTGTTAAACACAATCAGAGGGACGACGGCAATAGTTGTTTTTATTTTAAATTATTGTTTATGTTCTCTGATGACAATTTTAATAAATAAATATTAAATAAAATTTCATATTCTTCGAATTTTTTCCAAGAAATTTAAATATTTTATATTAAAAACGTATTTTTCCGGTTTGACACATCCAAAAATCGCTGGCGCCTGCGACAAAATTAAAACTAGTTCTATTGCAACGAATATTCGTCGGGCGAATTTCGTCGTCCGGTGCGGTTGTGTTCAACTTCATATACTCTTGTGTATTTTAATTTTGACAGCGAATATTCGTCGGGCGAAATTCGTCGTACGCTCCAATTGTGTTTAAGCTATAAGGCTGCATAGAAGAATAAAAAGTTCATTCCTTTTTTTTTTTTTTTTTTGTTCCTGATATTTTGTTAAAAAAGGGAGTGGCAATTATTGAACAAAGCCTACTTTTCGTTATGCCATAGATACTCATGAACCAAATCCGTATAATAAATTTCATCAAAATATGTCGTACCATTTGCGAGAAATAACATTTAATGTATTTTACTTGTATGGGAGGTTCCACGCGCACCGGCGAATTTCGCCTACTTTCAGTTTGTAGGTGCCTAAGAGCAAGTAGATTTCCTACAGTTAAATTCAGAAAGATTGCTTTTGAAGTTTTCTTCTTATAGCGTATTATATTTTTGTGTGCGGTGCCACACCCTTACATGAGTTTTCCCTATATAACGGCATATCACATATTAATACTTGTTTTTAGGAGTACAATCTCTTAAACTGTGATTAAAATTGTTGGAGTCGTTTTTGCGTAATATTGAATCAAAATTTTCAATGGTTAAAAAGGGGGCGTGGTGCTTTTTCGATACCGCGCACTATTTGGTTATAACAAGATATTACATACCAAATTTCATTAAAATATCTTGTACCATTTGCGAGAAATAGCATTTAACGAATTTTGCTTGTATGGTAGGTTCCACGCGCAACTGTGATATTTCGCCCAAATTCAAATCAGAGATGCTCAATGGCAATTAAGCTCCTTACACTTAATTTCATAATGTTTGCTTTATTAGTTTTCTTTTTATACCGTTTTATATTTTTGTGGGCGGTGCCACGCCCTTCAACGAGTTTTCCCAATATAACGGCGTATAACATATTAATCTTTGTTTGCAGAGGTAACATCTCCTAAACTTTCATTAAAATTTTCAAAAAATCGATTTTTTTTTTTTCATAGGTTGATAGAATAACGTCTTGGGAGTATATCCCCAAAGTTTCATGGCTCAACTCTAAATATTATGGAAAATATGATTGATTGAACCAGCGCGCTCGGGCGCGCTTTGACTGCGATTTGGCGCACTAACTCAAACTTTAAATCGTTTTTTCTCAAAACTATGGTTTTAAAATCGCGGTACACGATTGCGAAAAAACTACTTAACCGATTTTTGATTTCTAAAAAGTGTTTTGCAGATTATAAATTGAACGAGTGCATGAATGTCTGAAATTGTGGAAAAAAAGTTATTTTATACACTTTTTAGCCCCATTTAGCGACAAAAAATGACGAAAAAATAGCACTTTTTTTTCAAGACGTGATTTCAATATTGGAGTTGCAGACATTCATGCACTCAGGGGAACCCTGCTGAATAATAAAAAAATTTTGTTTTATGTTTCAGATACAAACTTTGGGCTCCACAATGTACCGCGATAAATCCGTCAGCCGCGTCACGCCACACGCAACAATTAATAAGTCCGCCATTTTGTCATTTTAGTTTTTGAAAAATTGCTTTTTTATACCCTACACCCAGGGTATATTCACTTTGTCCTTCCGTTTGTAACGCAGAGAAGGAGGCGTGGCAGGTATAGAAAAGTATATATATTCTTGATCAGCGTCACCTCCTGAGTCGATATAGCCATGTCCGTCTGTCTGGCTGGCTGGCTGGGTGATGTGTGTGGAAATACACTTTTTGGGAAAACTAAGCAAGATAATTCAATGAAATTTAGTACCCTGCCTCCGTCATCAAAGATAGCTCGGGGGATTGAAAATGAGCAAAATCGGTTAACGGACACGCCTACCGCCCATACAAAAAATATATTCAAAATGCAATTTTAGGAGTATTTTTCACAACAATGCAACCAAAATACACGTAAATACTAGAAATTGTAAGCGCAAGCTCTGAGAAAAAACTGAGCGAACTCGGACAAAAGGGCGTGGCACCTCCCATATAAGCAAAAGCTTCAAAACGCTATACTGAAAGCGATTTTTGAGATATTCGAACCAAATTTAACTCAGACACTAAGAACTATAAGTGAAAGCTCTCAACCAAAATTGGGTGAAATCGGACAAGGGGGCGTAGCACCTCCCATATGAGCAAAAGTTTCAAAATGCCATACGGAAAGAGTTTTTTGAGATAATCCAAACAAATTTCACACAAATACTAAAGACTATAAATGCACGCTCTAAGCTAAAACTAGAGGAACTCGGACAAGAGGGCGTGGCACCTCCTATATAAGCAAAAGCTTCAAAACACTATGCTGAAAACATTTTTCACTCAGACATTTAAACCTATAAATGCAAGCTCTGAACAAAAACTGGGTGAACTCGAACAAGAGGGCGTAGCACCTCCCATATGAGCAAAATTTTAAAAATACTGCAGTGTAGGGTATTTAATGTTTGGCCAGGCCGAATTTTACACCCTTACTAGTTTATAGTTCAAACATGTTCTTACATATATGCAAAAAATTATTTGTGTGTGTTTTTATTTTCCGAGTGAAAAAAACAACTACTTTTTGACGTGTTACATGAGAAGCCCCCTTAAAATTTTCAGAGGCTGAAAAGTGGGCGTGGCACTTCTTCGATCCCGTCCACTTTTTGTCTGTTTCAAGGATCTATCTATCTATAGTTTGCGAGTTATGACTAAATCAAATTTGAAATTTAGGGCAGTGCCACGCCCCCTGGTGAGCATTTACAAAGTTTAAACCTAGCTCATTCTTCATTGTATGCTAATATCTAACTCTATTCCAAGTTTCATTAAAATAGCTGTAGCCGATTTCGAGAAAAAATATTGGCACAGAAATAAGTACAAAAAAAACAAACAAAAAAACAAACATACAATTTTAGCTCGTATAAGAAGAGAAGATATTCAATTAATACGAACTTTTCAGTCTAATTTGCAATGAACAACAACCTACGCTACAAATATTAACTTGGAAATTGGTGACGTATGTTTCGGCTATTTCCATATACTCATATATGACATGGTAATAGCAAAAGTGGGATAAAAAAGCTGGTTTAAACTTTTTTACGCGTAAAAGTGGGTTATCTGTTCCGCCACGGTTTAAAAACGAGACAACTTTTGTTCAGAGTAAAAACGATTTAGAAAATTAATACAGGTAAAAACGGGATATCTTTTTAAACCGTTTACCCGCAAAAAATATATAACCAATTTTTACTCGTAGGTCTTTTCTAACCCAGTTTTACTCCGATCAGATTCTTTTTTGGAAATTTTGCAACGTTTGAAAACTTACAATTTTTTTACTACAGGGTGGCTGATTCGAAGTGTTACCAATTCAAAAGACTATATTTTTAGTTTCCATGCACAGATTTTATTGATCAAACGCTATAGTTGTTGGGAAATGTTCAAATTTTAAGAATCTACTTGAGATTTTCGATATGGCCACCTTTGGCCTAAACTATGGCCCGTAGACGGTCGAAGAACGAGTCGCATGCTGCACGAATTTGATTTTGTGGAAGTTTGCGCCATTCTCATTGAAGGGCCACTTTTAGCGCATCAACGCTCTGGTATTTTTTAGTCAAGACCTTCCTGTCCAACATACCCCAGATTGAGAAATCCAGCGGATTCGCATCAGGCGAATTTGAGAGCCATTGTTGAGCAGAAATGAAGCTAGGAACGTTTTTTTCTAACCATTCTTGATTCACACGAGCTTTGTGTGACGGTGCCGAGTCTTGTTGGAATGTCCATGGCTTGCGACCAAAATGTTTGCGTGCCCACGGTAGTAAAGCACCCTCCAACACTGATTCACGATACACCTGGGCGTTTACTTTGACGCCAGCGGCCAAAAAAACGAGTGGTGAGCGCCTATCAGGAGTCACTGCAGCCCAAACCATCACATGCGGTGGTGCCTGCGTCCTGGTGGCCAAACGAACATTCAAATTTTCGTAGGACCTCTCTGTCAAGTAAACCCGATCATTTTGTTTGTTCACATATTGCTGGATACAGTAATTTTTCTCATCAGAGAAGACAATTTGTGACAGATTTCCGGCGGCGTGCAAGCGCAACAACTCCATGGCTCTATCGAGCCTAACTTTTTTTTGAGCAGGAGCGAGATCATGCGCCTTTTGGAACTTGAGGGCCTTTAGTCTGAGCTTGTTTGACAATATGTGTTGCATTCGTTCACACGATATTTTCAGCTCGGCAGCCATTTGTCTGCCACTGCGTCTCGGATTTCGCTCAATTCTGGCCTTCACCTTTCGAACCATTTCTGGTGATGTTGCAGTTATTTTCCGACCACCACCATGTCGTTTGGCAACGCTGCCGGTACCATTGTAACGTGTTATGGTCCGATACACAAACATTTTATTCACTTTTAAATGTTTCAGCTCACGAACAATTGCTGGTTGCGATTTTCCAGCCAAATAAAGAGCAATCACACTATTACGTTTGAATTCCATTTCGAAAATTTTTTATTTTCAATTAATTGACGCGCAAATGCTTTTGGTTACTTGTTGACAATAGAATGAACTAACATGCCAATTTTTAGACAGCTGTCATGTTCAATCTGTCAGATAAGTATATCTGAAGTTGGTAACAGTTCGAATCAGCCACCCTGTAAATATATGTTATATTTCTGCAGTTGCTGTCATGATTGATTTTTTTTTATGAAATATGTATAATATGAACTTTTGTATTGATGAGATGATTTGATGTATAGAATTTAAACGAATAACCGGAGAGCCAGCGCTTAAAAATGACTTTGCGTTTCTAAAAGCTGGTTTTGTTACAGTTTGTTATAGTACATAGTTGTGTCAGTCAAGCGAACTGTAGGACAGGCGGCTGATATATGGTCTCAAACATATCATGATTTCGATGGTGATCAAATTAATTTCTAAAGCCTGAAAATTGTTATACAGATTGTATAATGCATATAAAAAACAAGTATGTCGGTCAGTCAGTTAAACGTTAGAACAAGCCTGGTCAGCAGCCCCTTGGAAGGCACAACGCTTTTTTTACTCAAGAGGGAGGCATAAAATGCTTAGAATCATCCAAGGAACAAGTGTAAATTTTTTTTAAAATATATATATGGGTCATTCCACTGAGGATTTCATTCAAAAAATTTTTTGACCCGAATAATTTTTTTTCGCATTCTTTGACTCAAAATAAAGGACACGTATTTTTTCTTTTTGTCAGGATATGCACATTTCTCAAGTTATGAATTTTTCAGGTTCAAAGAAAGTTCCTCTTTATACTTGCTAATATGCAAAAGAAATACATATTTAATTAACAATGTATCAAACCATGATGAAATGTATGCTTTTTTCTCAGCTTTCGAATGAAGGATATTACAAATCGATCCAAGTAATTGTTTATAAAAAAAAAATGACAGTTTCCTAAACAAATTAATTTTTTTCAAATTTGGTACTGTTTTTTTTTCGATTTTTTTGCGGGAAAATGTTTTTTTAACACTTTTGCAGATACCCTCAAAATTTCAGAATGGATCGTCAAGAATTGTGGCTGCAATGAATTTTTAAACTTGTGCGTTCGCGCTGGGAAATGCGCGCGCTCGCTCAGGTTCGCGTCAAGCGTGTTCATTCCTGTCGCGTTTGTCTGGTTTCCTGCAAAATAATAGGAATGAACACGCTTGACGCGAACCTGAGCGAGCGCGCGCATTTCCCAGCGCGAACGCACAAGTTTAAAAATTCCTTGCAGCCACAATTCTTGACGATCCATTCTGAAATTTCGATGGTATCTGCAAAAGTGTTAAGAAAACATTTTCCCGCAAAAAAATCGAAAAAAAAAACAGTACCAAATTTGAAAAAAATTAATTTGTTTAGGAATCTGTCATTTTTTTTTATAAACAATTACTTGGATCGATTTGTAATATCCTTCATTCGAAAGCTGAGAAAAAAGCATACATTTCATCATGGTTTGATACATTGTTAATTAAATATGTATTTCTTTTGCATATTAGCAAGTATAAAGAGGAACTTTCTTTGAACCTGAAAAATTTAAAAATTCATTACTTGAGAAATGTGCATATCGTGACGAAAAGAAAAAATACGTGTCCTTTATTCTGAGTCAAAGGATGGGAAAAAAAATTATTCGGGTCAAAAAATTTTTTGAATGAAAATCCTCCGTGGAATGACCCATATATATTTTTTTTTAAATTTTAACGTCCATGCCTTTTCTAAATTGTTCACTTTTTTATACTATTATATAATATTTCACTTTAAAATCGCGTTTGGCCCTATCAAAACTTCGTATTGCACAACAAGAATGAAGCAAAAACGAAATTCAAAAACGTTTACCGTTATGACGGTTAATAGTGACCGAAGACTGCAACTATATAAGTTTTAACTTTTATTGTCATTGTATACATAAAATAAATGATATTTATTGTTTGGCCCTGTAATTTTTTCGCTGAATGTATATTAGAGCGCCCACAAGATATATGAAATGTGCAAAGTTGTGAATTTGTTTGCTCCCCCCGCCCATTTCCTGAAATTAGAGGTCAAAAAAATAAGATCTCAAAAAACAAATCAGGAATCGGTAGTGGAAAAAATCCAACCGGTTTTCGATCAAAGGTCAAAAAAATTGACTAAAAAGAAGCAAGTCACTTTGACTTCCAGTTATTTTGAAACTGTTAATCAAGACAACTTTTGTAGAGAATGACTAGGTCAACATTATTTTTTTTAGAAAGTTTTGGTCCAAAAACTAAATTTGTTGCTGTTTCGGTGAAAAAATTTCAATTTTTTAAGAAAATTTTCATGATTTTTTTCTATAAATTGGTTTTTTGTAATTTTCAAAGGGTGGAATATTTGTTCTGGAATTCTTATGTGGTAGGGAGTTAAATGTTGATTAATTAAACAAAAAATAATTTAAAAATATTAAGTGTTAAGGTATTGAGCCGGTCTCAAAGTTTGAAAAAAATTAAGTCTTTAATTTTTTTTTTCATTTAATTGCTACTTTATTGGATGCAAGAAAATGTATTGCTAGTTTCTATTAAATGCATAATTTAGAACTGCTTTTTGCCTTCATGAGCTATAAAATGGGTTTGTGCGATTTTTCTTTAAAAAGTTATGGCCATTTTAAAATGACTTCATGAAAGTTAAAAATCATATGTGGATTCTCTATAGCAATTGCCAAATCGTTTATGATGCTATTTAAAATGGTCATAATTTTTTGAACAAAAAGCATAGGGGAGATGTGTGTACCTTGGTCCAAGTGTACCTCGGTCAAAGTGCCGTTTGTGACTCAACAGCTGCACGTGTACGATAATGTTCTTCTATGGAATTTTCCACTCAAACCGCTGACTCATATTAGTTGACTTCAGACCGTCAAGCTGTATGCGTGTATAAAAAGCGACGGGAAAAGTGTTTTTTCTGTGTAAAAATTAGTTTTTGGTGTAAACTACGAAACGTTTTTTGAGAAACTTACTTGAAATATTTCAGTTTTACAACATCAGGAAGGAAGTTTAGTTATTGTTTTAAGCTTTAAGTGTGTTTTAGATGTATTCTCATTTATATATATTATGGGTGTTGACAGTTTTTAAAACATGCTGTCTGTGTGTACCTTGGATCTATGCTTATTGACCAGGAAGCCTTTTTCGACGGGTAACCATTAAGCCATGATCGCCTCTCAATATAATAGTATTATTATTACTTACGGGATTAATGTATTTATCTGCAATCATTTTTGTTTAATTAATTGTTTTTTACTAAATGCACTTTTTTGTGTTATAATTTTTGTTTATGATTAATTTTTTTTTTTTTACTGAAAAAAATGTTACTTTTGGTTACATAATAAATGGTTCTTTCATAATTTAATACCTAAAAACAAAGTATTCTTTTTATTTTTAATAGTCCAAGGTACACTTGCATGGTGTACCTTGGATCGTTTGAGATTGCAACGGAAAAAGTAATATTTCTACTCAATGGTAAGACATAAAAATATCATTTTCACGTCTTTTGATGCTGCAAGCATTGAAGAAATATAACTTAATCAAAAAACTAAAGAAACTTTTTTGGAAAATCCAGCACATTGAAAAAACTAAAAAGCAGACCAAGGTACACACATCTCCCCTACAAGATCACTTTGTAACTGATTTTGAAGAAGAAGAACAGTACTAAATGACCCATTTCATATGAAAGCCCAAAACGACTTCGTGCGTGTTCTACACTACCTCAAAAATAGTGTTTTTTGAACATTACGAGTAAGATATCTCACAAACCATAAGTGATTCAGCAAATTTGCTTCCAGTTCCAGATTCAACATCAATAAAACCATCAAAAATTACTATTTTAGTTTTGGTTTGCAGTGTTTTTTTTTTTTTTTTTTTTTTTAAATACCGTTTTTCGACCGCATTTTAAAAACCATTCGATGATTCGCTTTTAAAAACTTTTTTTTTTTATTCAGTAAATGCTCACCTGTAATTTAACATCTTTGTGCAGTTCACGACAGCATGGGCTGCGTGCACGAATTTCAAAATTTTCGATTATCTCTGCTGGAACTGCCCAAAAATGGACTAAAACGAAAATAAATGCTATTTTCGTGCTCAGCAACCCCAAATTAGTTTAGAAAATATGAATACCAAAATGGTTTCTTATCAAACTAAAAATTAAGAAGATTAACTTTGAAACGGGTTCCATTTCTTAAAAACTAATATTTTTTAATAATTTTTTAATTAGTCAAAATTTAATTCCCTCCAGCATAAGAATTCCAGACCAAATATTCCGCCCTTTGAAATTACAAAAAAACAAAAAACCAAAAAAGGCATACAAATTTTCTTAAAAAATTAAAATTTTTGTACCGAAACAGCAACAAATTTAATTTTTGGACCAAAACTTTCTAAGAAGATAATGTAATAATAATGATAATTCTCTACAAAAGTTGTCTTGAAAACATCACGAAATGAATCATCAAAAATGAATTGTAAACTACCGATTCCTAAATTTTTTTTTTTTTAGATCTTATTTTTTTGACCTCTTATTTCAGGAAATGGACAGGGAGCAAATAATATCAGAATTTCGCACATGTGGGCGCTCTAGTGTATATAAGTAGATAACTTATCGCTTTGATTTTTAAGGAAAAAAACATTTTTTTTTCGACCTCTAAATAAGTTCCTAATTGATTTTTTCGTATTGCTCCGCCATTTGACAATTAAAACGACAAGTATCGCCGGTGGCCAAATTTTGGCCATTCTCCTAAAGATAGATACAATTTTTCGAGTACTGTTTTGTATAAAAAAAAAACTAGAAAATTAAGTATTGACAGAATTCAATACTCGTAGTAAACTTTTTTGGATGCAGAAGGCTTAGTATATCTCAAAATCGAATTACATAAAAATTGGTGTTAGTGGCTTAGCCGTGCTAGCTAGCGTACTTCAGTTTGGGAGCGTGGCACCTTCTACTAAAAAAAAGATTAATATTCTTTTTCAAAAATCCGCTTATCTCCATTCCAAATTAGCCGATTACACCACTCGCATATAAATTTTTCTGAAGCTTTCTTCCTCAGGGCTTAGCATATTAAGGCATAAGAACCAGTGTTAATTTCAGCCATGACAGAGTATTATCAAACCGCATCTCACTGCAAAAATGGCACTAAGCCCTTATCTAAACAAAAATAAAAACCATTACACATTAATAAGCAAGGTCGAGAGTGTGGCCTCGCCATTGCAGAGCTGCAGTCCAAAAGTATCGAAAATATTAAACAATTCGAAAAAACTATAAAAGTCCAAATGTATTGAAAAACGTCCAAAATATCGGTAAAAGTCAAACGCATCCAGAAATACCCAATACATCGGCATATGTCCAAAATTATCGAAAAACATCCAATATATCGATAAGAGTTCAAAAGTGTCGAAAAACATCCAAAATATCGGTAAAAGTCCAAAAACATCAAAAATCATCCAAAATATCGGTAAAAGTCTAAAAGTATCTAAAAAACATCCAAAATATCGGTAAAAGTCCCAAAGTATCGAAAAACATCCAAAATATCGGTAAAAGTACAAAAGCATCGAGAAACATCCAAAATATCGGAAAAAGTCCAAAAGATCGAAAAACATCCAAAATATCGGTAAAAGTCCCAAAGTATCGAAAATCATCCAGAATATCGGTGAAAGTCCAAAAGTATCGAGAAAGATCCAAAATATCAGTAAAAGTCCCAGAGTATCGAAAAACATCCAAAATATCAGTAAAAGTACAAAAGTATCTAGAAACATCCAAAATATCGGTAAGGGTCCAAAAAAATCGAAAAACATCCAAAATATCGGTAGAGGTCCCAAAGTATCGAAAAACATCCAAAATATCAGTAAAAGTCAAAAAGTATCGAAAATCATTCAAAATATCGGTAAAAGTCCAAAAGTATCGAAAAACATCCAAAATATTGGTAAAAGTACAAATGTTTCGAGAAGCATCCAAAAAATCGGTACAAGTTCAAAAGTATCGAGAAACATCAAAAATATCGATAAAAGACCAATAGTATAGAAAAACATCTACAATGTCGGCAAAGCTCCAAAGTATCGAAATGCATCCAAAATATCGATGCAGAACGTGGACAAAGTGCAACGAAACAGGTTTTTGCAAGCAAGAGAAAAACAACAACAAAATTTCTCCCACTCCACTGTCTAATTCACTTTCTCAACAACACAGCATAACACTGTGGGTGCTGTTTTTGTTGTAATTATATGGGAATTCTATGGTCCTGTTTTTAAATGACTTAATGGCAACTTATGAGGATAATTTTTGGTTTTGTGCATTTTACACCACAGTACCTTTGATGTATAAAAAAATATCAAAAATCGGTTAAATGGTTAGCTCGCAAAAGGGGCGCAAAAAAAAACTGTTCACGTATTTATATATAGACTACATAGTATCGCCGGTGGCCAAAATTTGGCCTTTTACTTTGAGATAGATACACTTTTTCCGAGTACCGTTTGTAAAAAAGAAAGCCAGAACATTAAGTATTCATTAATCGTAGCAACATTTTTTATATGCAGCAGGCTCAGTATATCTTAAAACCGAATAACAAAAAAAATTGGTGTAGTGCTTGTGCCAAAAAATATCGAAAAGATCTCAAAAGTATCAAAAAAACATCCAAAATATCGAGAGTATCGAGAAACATCCACAATATCGATAAAAGTCCAAAAGTATCGAAAAACATCCAAAATATCGGTAAAAGTCCAAAAGCATCGAGAAATATCCAAAATATCGGTAAAAGTCCAAAAGTATCGAGAAACATCCAAAATATCGATAAAAGTCCAAAAGTATCGAGAAACATCCGAAATATCGGTATAAGTCCAAAAGTATCAAGAAACATCCATAATATCGATAAAAGTCCAAAAGTATCGAGAAACATCCAAAATATCGATAAAAGTTCAAAAGTATCGAAAAGCATCCAAAATATCGATAAAAGTGCAAAAGTATCGAGAAACATCCAAAATATCGGTATAAGTCCAAAAGTATCAGGTTAGGTTAGGTTTAAGTGTCGGCAAATTAGCCACACATAGACCAAAAAGGTCCGTAGTGATACCACATCATCCCGGACGTTGAGTCGCGTAGATGTAATTAATTAGATGTAATAATGGGGTTTCAGCCCTCTTCAGGCTTGAGCGTGAAGGCTTTAGAAGCCATTTGGAAGTTTTTTATTGGTTTTAGACCAGTATCTGAAAGTTCTTCAAGATTGTTAAAAAACATTTGTCCAAGGGTTTTAAATCTGATTCTGCAAAACGCTGGACAAAAACACAGTAGATGTTCCAAATTCTCCTCTTCGTCTTCATTACACCACCGACACCTACTATCCGCTAGAATGCCCATTCTATGAGCGTGATAACCAATAAGACAGTGTCCAGTGATGGCTCCCACAACAGTTCTACATGTTTTACGAGATAAAGAGAGAAGGTAGTCGGTTTTATCTTTACAGAAAGTTGGACAAAAATTTTTGGTTATTTTGCTAGTATTTGAGTTGATCCATTTTAGGTTAGCCTCACAGTAAAGCGATTTCTAATATATAACATTTTGGTGCTGTAAGGGAAGTGATACTCTTAACGGTTCACCATCGAGTAGCACTCCTGTCCAAAAGCATCGAGAAACATCCAAAATATCGGTAAAAGTCCAAAAGTATCGAGAAACATCCAACATATCGGCAAAAGTCCAAAAGCATCGAGAAACATCCAAAATATCGATAAAAATCCAAAAGCATCGAGAAACATCTAAAATATCGGTAAAAGTCCAAAAGTATCGAAAAACATCCAAAATATCGGTAAAAGTCCAAAAGCATCGAGAAACATCCAAAATATCGGTAAAAGTCCAAAAGTATCGAGAAACATCCAAAATATCGATAAAAGTCCAGAAGTATCGAGAAACATCCAAAATATCGGGAGTATCGAGAAACATCCACAATATCGATAAAAGTCCAAAAGTATCGAGAAACATCCAAAATATCGATAAAAATCCAAAAGTATCGAGAAACATCTAAAATATCGGTAAAAGTCCAAAAGTATCGAAAAACATCCAAAATATCGGTAGAAGTCCAAAAGCATCGAGAAACATCCAAAATATCGGTAAAAGTCCAAAAGTATCGAGAAACATCCAAAATATCGGTAAAAGTACAAAAATATCGAAAAACATCCAAAATATCGGTAAAAGTCCAAAAGCATCGAGAAACATCCAAAATATCGGTAAGTCCAGAAGTATCGAGAAACATCCAATATATCGGTAAAAGTCCAAAAGCATCGAGAAACATCCAAAATATCGTTAAGTCCAAAAGTATCGAGAAACATCCAAAATATCGGTAAAAGTCCAAAAGTATCGAAAAACATCCAAAATATCGGTAAAAGTCCAAAAGTATCGAAAAACATCCAAAATATCGGTAAAAGTCCAAATGTATCGAAAAACATCCAAAATATCGGTGCAGAACGTCAGAGCGCAACAGAACGCAATGAAACAGGTTTCGTGCAAGCAAGATAAAAACAACAACAACAAAATTTCTCTCACTCCACTGTCTCATTCACTTTCTTGACAACACAGCATCTCTGTGGGTGCTGTTGTTGTTGTAATTATATGGGAAACTTCGATCCTGTTTTTAAATGCCTTAAACTTATGAGGACCTTTCATATAAAAAAAAATTTCGAAAATCGGTTAAATGGCTAGCTCGCAAAAGGGACTGTTCACGTATTAATATGTAGATATACATTCTATACTACAAATGGCGGAGCAATAGGAAAAAATCAAATAGCGTATTAGAAGATCGAAAAAAATTTTTTTTTTTGCAAATTTGACTTAAAAGTTCGTATTAATTGAATATTCTCAAAAAAATCAGTCTCAAAAACAAATTAAAGATCATTAAAATTTGTGAAAATTATTTAATAAAAATAATTTAAAACGGCATGTTGGGATGAAATGCATTGATCACATAGCTCTCGTACGCTTAACTTTTATACCCTACACCCAGGGTATATTCACTTTGTACTTCCGTTTGTAACGCTGAGAAGGAGGAGTGGCAGGTATGGAAGAGTATATATATTCTTGATCAGCGTCACCTCCTGAGTCGATATAGCAACGTCCGTCTGTCTGTCTGGCTGCCTGGCAGGATGTCCGTCTGTGGAAATATTTCTTACGGGAAAACTAAGCAAGATAATTCGATGAAATTTGGTACACTGCCTTTGATGTAAAAGTTAGCTAGAGGGATTGAAAATTAGCAAAATCGGTCGTCGGACACGTCTACCGACAATACAAAACTAGTAAGGGTGTAAATTTTGGCCTGGCCAAAAAATAAATACCCTACACTACAGTATTTTGAAAAGTTTGCTTATATGGGAGGTGCCACGCCCTCTTGTCCGAGTACACCCAGTTTTTCTTCAGAGCTTGCATTTATAGTTTTTAGTGTCAGAGTGAAATTTAGTTGGATTATCTCAAAAAACTCTTTCAGTATAGCATTTTGAATCTTTTGCTTATATGGGAGGTGCCACGCCCCCTTGTCTGATTTCACCCAATTTTTGCTGAGAGCTTTCATTTATAATTCTTAGTGTCTGAGTCAAATTTGGTTCGAATATCTCAAAAAACGCTTTCAGTATAGCGTTTTGAAGCTTTTGCTTATATGGCAGGTGCCACGCCCTCTTGTCCGAATTCGCTCAAATTTTTATCAGAGCTTGCGCTTACAATTCGTAGTACTTATATGTATTGTGGTTGCATTGTCGTGAAAAATACTCCTAAAATTGCATTTTGAATATAATTTTTGTATGGGCGGTAGGCGTGTCCGTTGACCGATTTTGCTCATTTTCAATCCCCCGAGCTAACTTTGACGACGGAGGCAGTGTACCAAATTTCATTGAATTATCTTGCTCAGTTTTCCCAAAAAGTGTATTTCAACACACAGCCAGCCAGCCAGCCAGCCAGCCAGCCAGCCAGCCAGCCAGCCAGCCAGCCAGCCAGCCAGCCAGCCAGCCACCCAGCCAGCCAGCCAGACAGACGGACATGGCTATATCGACTCAGGAGGTGACGCTGATCAAGAATATATATACTTTTCTATACCTGCCACGCCTCCTTCTCTGCGTTACAAACGGAAGGACAAAGTGAATATACCCTGGGTGTAGGGTATAAAAATATATTCAAAACGCAATTTTATAAGTATAATTAACGATAACGCAACCAAAATAGACATAAATACTAAGGATATTAACTGCAACCAGTAGACAAAAACTAGGTGAATTCGGAAAAGAGGGCGTGGCACCTCCCACATAAGTAAAAGTTTCAAAATGCTATTCTGAAAGGGTTTTTTGAGATAATTCAATCAATTTTTGCACAGATACTAAGGATAGTATATGCAAAATCTTATCAGAAACTTGGTTGATTTGAACAAGAGGGCGTGCCACCGCTCATACTCTCAAAGTTTTCAAAATGCTGTAATGCAAGCGTTATTTGAGATAATGTGCCAAAATTTAGGACAGATACTAGGTTAGTATAGTTAGGTTATATATAGGTTAGTAGTTAGTGGAAGCTCTGATCAAAAACTAGGCAAACTCAGAAAAGAAGGCGTGGCACTTCCCATCAAGCAACATTTTCAAAATGCTGTGCAAGCGTCATTTGAGGTAATGTAATCAAATTTCGCATATATACTTGGAGGCGTGGACCCGCTACACAACAAAATTTTCAAAATACTTCAGTGTAGTGTATTTAATATTTGGCCAGGCCAAACGGGAAATCCTTACTAATTTGTTTTTAAAACCTACTAAATTTTTTTTTTTTTTATTTTTTTTTTTTTTTTCATGGAAACATTGTGCGTATTTAAAGATCAATTCTGTGTAAAAATTTAATTTAAATCGAAATAAGAAATTGCTTTGATTTTTTTATTAAAACTTGTATTATTTAAAAGAAATTTTTAAAATTTTTATGAAAACTTTATTTCGTCTATTGGGTGTACAACTTAAAAACCGGAATTTTTTAGCGAAATTTGATGCTTTATTGTGGAAAAATGTTACAATATATTTCATTCAAAGTATTGTCCATTGGAAGCTACAACATTTCCCCATCTTTCAGGCAATTTATGAATTCCATCCCAAAAAAATTGCGCCGGCTTGGCGGCCAAAAATGAATCTATCCAATTTCGGATGCCTTGCTCTGATGTGAAGCGTATTCCGGTGAGGACGTTTTGCATCGAGCGAAATAAATGAAAGTCAGACGGAGCAAGGTCCGGACTATAAGGCGGGTGAGCCAAAACTTCCCATCCACTATTTTCCAAATAGTTTTTCACGGGTCTTGCAACATGCGGCCGAGCGTTGTCATGATGAAAAATTATTGCTTCGTGTCTGGTCGCATTTTCCGGGCGTTTTTCGATGATGGCACGCTTCAAACGTATTAATTGTGTTCGGTACAGGTCACCTGTGATTGTCTGGCCCGATTTCAACTCATAACATAACGGCACCTTCTGATCCCACAAAATACACAGCATAACCTTGGCGCCATGGATATTTGGCTTCGAGGTTGATTTGGCTGGTTGGCCGGGATTCACGTATGACTTTTTGCGCTTGGGATTGTCATAATGGATCCATTTTTCATCCCCATTCACAATCCGATGCAAAAATGATTTGTTTTTATGGCGCTCAAGCAGCATTTCAGACATACAGAAGCGCCGTTCAACGTCTCTCGGCTTCAACTCATAGGGGACCCAATTACCTTGCTTCTGAATGTATCCGGCGGCTTTCAAACGTTTCGAAATGGCTTGCTGAGTCACTCCCAACGATCTGGCAAGCTCGTCTTGTGTTTGACACGAATCCTCATCGAGTAGCTTCTCTAATTCTTCGTCTTCATACTTTTTTGGCTGTCCTGGGCGTTCTTTGTCTTTGATGTCAAAATCGGCACTTTTGAAGCGTTTAAACCATTCAAAACACTGTGTTTTTCCTAAAGCATCGTTGCCATAAACTTCTACAAGCAAACTATGACTTTCCGCAGCAGTTTTCTTTGCAAAAAAATGACCCAACAGAACCTCCCGCAAATGCTGTCTTTTTCTCGAATTTTCGAAGTTATTCATCGTGAAAAATAATAATGATGCACACAAGATAAAATTGTTTTGTTGACTGATTTTGACAGCTGTCAAATGTACCTTCAAAATGACATATATGACTTAAATTTTTTGAAACGGACACACTAAAAACTAACTTGCTAAACTGAAACTTTTTTTAGTGGGTTTTTGAAGGGTTTTTGATCTAAATTATTGCCTTATACTTTTTTTAAAAAAATTTTAATTTTTTAAAAAGTTATAAGCATGTGAATTTTAATGAACGTCTTTTTTCAAATTGCAATTTCTCAGAAAACATTGAGCGAAAATTAATGAAACTTTTGTAGTAGGACTAAAAATAATTCAGAATTTAAATGAAATAAACTTTTCATAAAAATTTTTAAAATTTCTTATAAATAATGCACTTTTTAATAAACAAATAGATTGGGTGTACAACTTAAAAACCGGAATTTGACGGTAGATGTCCGTACTAACAAATATCGTGAAAGCTCGAACTTTATATATGACTTAAATTTTTTGAAACGGACACACTAAAAACTAACTTGTTAAACTGAAACTTTTTTTGATGGTTTTTTGAAGAGTTTTTGATATAAATTATTGCCTTATACTTTTTTTTAAAAAATTTTAATTTTTGTAAAAGTTATAAGCATGTGAATTTATATGTATGTCTTTTTTCAAATTGCGATTTCTCCGTAAATATTGAGCGAAAATTTATGAAACGTTTGTGGTGGAACTAAAAATAATTCAAAATTTAGATGAAATAAACTTTTCATAAAAATATTTAAAGTTTCTTATAAATAATGCACTTTTTAATAAACAAATAGATATTTAAGCTATACCTATAGCAAAATAAAAACAAAATTTTTATACAGAAATGTGCTCTGAAATCTGCACAATATTTCTGTGAAAAAAAATTGGAGGTACGCATCATTAATAAAAAGTTACGCGTACTTAAATGACTCTACATAGGTGCTTCGCCTATGCGATTCACACATTTACGCTCGCTGCGCGTTCTTACATGCATTCTCAATTTCTGCATAAATTATGATTTGTTGTTTTGAAACGGCATGCAGCGGTGAAATGCGAAAATCACATAGGCAAGGCACCTATGTAGAGTCATTTAAGTACGCGTAACTTTTTATTAATGATGCGTACCTCCAATTTTTTTCACAGAAATGTTGTGCAGATTTCAGAGCACATTTCTGTGTAAAAATTTTGTTTTTATTTTGCTATAGGTATAGCTTAAATATCTATTTGTTTATTAAAAAGTGCATTATTTATAAGAAACTTTAAATATTTTTATGAAAAGTTTATTTCATCTAAATTTTGAATTATTTTTAGTTCCACCACAAACGTTTCATAAATTTTCGCTCAATATTTACGGAGAAATCGCAATTTGAAAAAAGACATACATATAAATTCACATGCATATAACTTTTACAAAAATTAAAATTTTTTAAAAAAAAGTATAAGGCAATAATTTATATCAAAAACTCTTCAAAAAACCATCAAAAAAAGTTTCAGTTTAACAAGTTAGTTTTTAGTGTGTCCGTTTCAAAAAATTTAAGTCATATATAAAGTTCGAGCTTTCACGATATTTGTTAGTACGGACATCTACCGTCAAATTCCGGTTTTTAAGTTGTACACCCAATATATTTTGAATTATTTTTGGTCCTTCCACAAAAATTTCATAAGCTTTCACTTAATGTTTACGGAAAAATCGCAATTTAAAACTAGTTAGGGTGTTATCTTTGGCCAGACCAAAAATTAAATATCCTACACTGCACAATTTTGTTGCTTGTATGGGAGATGTTACGACCTCTGAGAAAAAACTAGGCAAACTCGATCAAAAGCTTCCACTAACTACTGCAAGTATCTGTGCGAAATTTAGCTTCACTACCTCTAATGAGGCTTGCACTAAGCATTTTGAAAGCTGTGGAGTATATGGAAGCTGCCACGCATTCTGGTCCGAATCGACCAAATTTCTGATCAGAGCTTTCATTTACTAACCTTAGTATCTAAGTGGAATTTGGTTAATTCTCAAAAAACGCAGTATATATAGCATTATGAGACTTTTGCTTACTTAGGAGATACCACGGGATTGTACTTACTATCCTTAGTATTTAATTGTATTTTGGTTGCGTTATTCGCGAATAGTGCTCTTAATATTGCGTTTTGAATATTGTTTTTGTATGGGCGGTAGGCATGTTCGTTGACCGATTTCGATAATTTTCAATCCCACGAGCTTACTTTGCTCCCAAAAAATAATAAAATGCTTTCCACAGATTGACAGCCAGCTAGCCAGATAGATGGATATAAGATAGTATTTGTTTTTCATATTTTGTACTGAGGTTTTAGCTTTAATTCTATGAAGTGCTCTTGGCACCTTAGGGTGGTAGAAACTGAAAAAATGAGTACAACTAGTCGAAAAAAACATTTAAGATAAATTACTTCTATGAATGAAATAAGTTATACCCCACATGGAGAAATTTACAACGATACACCATACGTCAAATGGCGGAGCAATAGGAAACTAGTAAGGGTGTTACCTTTGGCCTGGCCAAACATTAAATACCCTACACAGCAGTATATGGAAAATTTTGCTAATGTGGGAGGTGCCACGCCCTCCAAATTCACCCAGTTTTTTCTCAGAGTTTGCATTTATAGTTCTTAGTATTTAAGTGAAATTTGGTTAGATTACACTATGCAACAACCAAATCTCCCAGTGAATGCCACTATCCATTTCATATGTAAAATGGGCTGCTGATTCCGAAAATCGCATTATTATTTTTTTTTTTTCGTGTCGTTTTCGAGATATCGGTCAAGAACTAATGTTTGTATTCAAATGTATTATATGCCATATTAAAGGTAACTAAATTATCTACAAATGATATTCACATCGCTTTTTGGTTGGTTTGTTAGTTTCGGCGAAATAAATTGATTTCTAAAAAAAAACACCAAATAAAAAAAAAATAATGCGATTTTCGGAATCAGCAGCCCATTTTACATATAAAATGAATAATGGCATTCCCTGGGGAAAAAATTTTTACTAATTTGTTGCATAGTGTTATCTGAAAAAATATTTTCAGAATAGCGTTTTGAAGCTTTTGCTTATATGGGAGGAGCCTCGCCATCTTGTCCGATTTTATCCAGTTTTTGCTTAAAGCTTGCATTTATAGTTTTTAGTGTCCGAGACAAATCTAGTTTGATTATCTCAAAAAACGCTTTCAGTACAGCGTTTTGAAGCTTTTGCTTATATGAGAGGTGCCACGCCCTCTTGTCCGAATTCGACCAGCTTTTCTTAGAGCTTGCGCTGACAATTCGTAGTATTTATGTGTATTTTGGTTGCATTGTTGTGAAATATACTCCAAAATTTGCATTTTGAAGATATTTTTTGTATGGGCGGTAGGCGTGTCCGTTGACCGATTTCATTTTCAATCCCCCGAGCTAACTTTGACGACGGAGGCTGTGTACCAAATTTCATTGAATTATCTTGCTTAGTTTTCCCAAAAAATGTATTTCCACACACAGCCGTTACCCAGCCAGCCAGACAGACGGACATGGCTATATCGACTCAGGAGGTGACGCTGATCAAGAATATATATACTTTTCCATATCTGCCACGCCTCCTTCTCTGCGTTACAAACGGAAGGACCAAGTGAATATACCCTGGGTGTAGGGTATAAAAATCAAATAGCGTATTATTTAGAGGTCGAAAAAAACCGATAAGCTTTCAAAATAGGGGGATTACAGTGAACTTTTTTTTTTTGTGATACTATCGAATCAGGAGTTGACCCTGATCAAGAATATATGAGGGATATGGAAGCAAAGGCGACAATATCCATTTTTTTCATGAATGCATCTGAGAGTGCCATCTAGTTGCATTTGATGTAAGCTTGTGATCAGTGAAATTTGCAATGCCAAATACGTCTCTTTCCAATATATATGGGCTAATCCTGCGTTGCGAACGTTACATTTGTACGCATATTTTTAAATTCTGAAGGCGCTCTGAATGTAAAATTCTAAATTTACCTGCAGTGGTATGTTACCCTTTGAGAGTACTTTCAGAAGGCATTTAAAAATATTTCCTGTTTGCACGTTACAAAAAACAGAAGTCGTTGTGTAGATCAATGTACATTTTCAAAATTTTATGCGACGTTTCCTGTATAAACGAAAAAGCAAAATCCTCCAAAGAAAGAAGAATATTTGAGCATATCGAAACTGCTTTTGAGGGAATCAAAAAGTCTTTTGTTCGTACAAAAATTTAACTTTTGTGTGCTGCGCACGTTACGTTGCGAACGATACAATTTTTATTTTATATATACAGTGCTGTGCATAACATTTGCAACCAGAAACACTTGAAACTGAATCACCAATTTTCGGCCACTAAAACAGATGCAAATAAAATACTTGGTATGAGGTTTTATGTCATTTATATTGTTGTTTATAAAACAAAAATAAAAAGTCCATACATCACTTAAACAAAACCAAAACTTAAGTGTTATATAAAAATGTGTCGGTATTGGCTGTGCAAAACATTTGCAACTATTAATCTAAATTAAAAATTAATAACTAAAAATCAATATTAAATGGAATAACTCTTGATTTTTATAACAGCAGTGCATCTTTTTGGCATGGATGCGATAAAACTATTTTCAAATGAGTGCGGAACGTCCTGGTACCGTTTTTTAACTTCATTAAACAACTCATCCTGTTTTCTAAATTTTTGATTGCATAATAAGCAATGCATTTTCGTGACTTGACGATTTGATTGGGTTTAGATCTGGCGACTCCGCGGGGCATTGATACACATCAATATTTTGCCGTTTCATCCAATCTTTTACTACTTTCCACGTGTGCTTAAGGTTGTTATTATGCAGGAATATCCATTTTAGTGACATTTTCCTAGTTGCATATGGCTTTATAGTATTTTGTGGTATGTCTTTATAATCACTAGGCTTCATTATGTCTTCAACTCTTTGAATTGGACCGATTCCTTGCGCAGAGATGCATCCCCACACCATGATTCTACAACCTCTATGATAGACAGTTCCTATTGTATATTTCGGGCTTAGCCATTCTCTCCTTGGTCTTCTAACAAGACTTTTACCATCTTTTCTGACGAGTCCAAGTTTAATTTGTGCGGATCGAGAGGTAACAGGCTTATGAGAAGACCAAGGAGAGAAAGGCTAAGCCAGAAAAATACAATAGGAACTGTCTATGATAGAGGTTGTAGAATCATGGTGTGGGGATGCATCTCTGCGCAAGGAATCGGTCCAATTCAAAGAGTTGAAGACATAATGAAGCCTAATGATTATAAAGACATACCACAAAATACTATAAAGCCATATGCAACTTGGAAAATGTCACTAAAATGGATATTCCTACATAATAACAACCTTAAGCACACGTGGAAAGTAGTAAAAGATTGGATAAAACGGCAAAATATTGATGTTTATCAATGCCCCGCGGAGTCGCCAGATCTAAACCCAATCAAATCGTCAAGTCACGAAAATGCATTGCTTATTATGCAATCAAAAATTTAGAAAACAGGATGAGTTGTTTAATGAAGTTAAAAAACGGTACCAGGACATTCCGCACTCATTTGAAAATAGTTTTATCGCATCCATGCCAAAAAGATGCACTGCTGTTATAAAAATCAAGAGTTATTCCATTTAATATTGATTTTTAGTTATTAATTTTTAATTTAGATTAATAGTTGCAAATGTTTTGCACAGCCAATACCGACACATTTTTATATTACACTTAAGTTTTAGTTTTGTTTAAGTGATGTATGGACTTTTTATTTTTGTTTTATAAACAACAATATAAATGACATAAAACCTCATACCAAGTATTTTATTTGCATCTGTTTCAGTGGCCGAAAATTGGTGATACAGTTTCAAGTGTTTCTGGTTGCAAATGTTATGCACAGCACTGTATACGTAGGCTATAGAAAATTGATGCTGCCTCTTTCGAACTAACCTAAGCACATTATATTCGCTTGATTTATTTGTGGAAAAGGTTGTAAAGAAGTGCAGTGCACACAAAAGTAAAATTTTTTTTTTGGCACCGCATCTCACGGTAAAAATACGCTGTTGCAGCTACCCCACTGCATCGATTTTTATGAAATTTGGAATGCAACGTTGTTAAAGACTTTTTGTTATGTAGCTGCCGGTGCGACGCCCCTAAAGGCGAAATGCATTTCCGCGGCTAAACTGGTGGACCAATTTTTAGGAAACTCGGAATGGGGATTGAACCCTCAGAAAGCATATTAAAAACCTGTAGTTATTTAGTGTGTAACACTACTCACCTAGTGGCAAAATGCGCTTTTACGGCAACTTTATAATTTATCTCTTGGTTGACCTTTTTTCGGATATGCCTATATCTAAGATTGAAAACTGCCAATCATAGCAAAGGCAGCAATCTCTTATCTTTTGCTTTGATTACTTAATTTCTTAAGCAAAACTTCTTAGAGCTCCGCCAAAATATAATATTATTTTTTCACCATTTTTATTGGTTTTACCAACTAATGAAGTCATGTACCTAATTTCAGCGAAATAGAAGGGGTGTGGCCAAGGGCGTACGCAGGATTTCATCTAGGTGGGGGCCAAACTCAAATTTTTCGAACCTTTTTTTTTTTTTTTTTTTTGAGAAATTACAATGTAAGAGCTGTATATTTTTGTGCAATAAACTAATAACTTATGAAGGTACTTAGATAACTTTCTAAATAAAAATTTGATTAGGAAAATCATCTATTAAATACATATCACATTTCTAAACTAATTTGAGGTCGCTGACTCCAAAAAACGCATTAATTTTTTTTTTCCGAGGAGCCGTTCTAGATATAATCGACACTCTCGATTTTTGAGGTTATAGCTCTAATTTTATGAAAAAATATTTCGAGAAACCCAATTTTGATCGAATTTTTGTATACACTATTTTAAAGAAAAGTTCTTACGCTTCTTTTAAATGTATCAATTACTAAAATTCTATTCAAATTGGCTGAGTTAAAGTTAAAAGTTAAAACTGAGCGAAAAGTTAATTTTCATAGCGATTTTTTACAATTTTGCAATATTTTTTATATTTTTATTTATAAATGTATTTAATTTTAAATATTTTAAGCCCAAAATTACTAAAATCAGATCATATTTTAAAAAGTTATTAAGGTTTCAGTGAAGTAAGACCATTTTGATTATTTATCGGAAAAATAAACAGGTACAATAAACTGGGTCGATTTTTTATGAAGCAAAAAAATTGTATAATGTTTAAAATGCTTAGAATCGTACAAAGTACACGTGTGAATTTTTTTAGAGCTTATGAAAATTTATTTTTTTTTTTTTTTCTTTGACCAATTTTTGAAAAGTTAAAAAAGGTCTGAAAAAATTTATAAAATACTTTGATACTTTGAACGATTTTAAGCCTTATACATTTTATTCGTAAAAGCCTTCCTTTTGAGTAAACGAATGCTTTTCCGACCACGTAATTGAAAAACATAAAAAAATCGACTTTTGGAACCGGATATTATCTATACTACCAGCACAAAAAATTTTGAATTTTTTTACGCAGCATTTTTTGCAAAAACATAGTCTTTAGTTTTAAGCAGCTTTGGGTATCCCTTCTGAGAAGAAAAAAAAGTTATGAGCAAAAAACATTTTTTTGTACCTGTTTATTTTTTCGATAAAAAAACGAATAGTCCTACTTCAGTGAAACCTTAATAACTTTCTAAAATATTATCCGATTTTACTTTCAAATTGTTTGCAATTAAATAAATAAATAGTATAGTAAAGATAAAAAAAGTGTATTTGAATAAACTATTGTCCAAAAAATCGTGTTTTATTTGGCTTTAATATGAAAAGTTGTAAAAACTACTGTAAAAATTAATGAATATGATATATTTGTAACTCTAAAGCTAGAGCTAGGGGGGGGGGCAGCTGCCCCTCTGCCTCCCCTTGCGTACGCCCATGGGTGTGGCAGTTCGATTATTACAAACCTAGCAATTTCCACTTAATTGAAACAAACACGACAATCTCCAAATTTCTTATCGAATTTGTCCATAAACCCCTTTAAGGATTTCGTTCAAACTTGGTTTACATCCTCATCTAACACTAAATTCATGTATCTTCAGAGATACACGTTTTTGTTAGTTTTCACAAAATTGGAAAAAGTGGAGATTGCCGCCTTTGCTTCTATACCCCTAATATGTGAATTGTTTTGTGAAAACATACCTAACTTGTGAAATTAAATTTTAGAGTAAAACGAGTTTAAAGTTTTAACACCACTTTCAAATGTTTTTAAGTGCAATCGATAGGTATTTAAAAAAACACACATTTCAAATGGAAAATTGAGTTTTTCAGTATTGTATAACGCTTAAAATTCTAAAAAAATTTCGTTTTTTTTTATACCCTACACCCAGGGTATATTCACTTTGTCCTTCTGTTTGTAACGCAGAGAAGGAGGCGTGGCAGATATAGAAAAGTATATATGTTATTGATCAGCATCACCTCCTGAGTCGATATAGCCATGTCCGTCTGTCTGACTGGCTGGCTGGCTGTGCGTGGAAATATTTTTTACAGGAAAACTAACTAAGCGTTGGCTTTGTCGTAAAATTGAAAATGAGCGAAATCGGTCATCGGACACGCCTACCGCCCATACAAAAAATATATTCAAAATGCAACATAAATGCAAATATATTCAACAATTCAACTAAAACAAACATAAATACTACGAATTATTAGCGCAAGCTCTGAGCAAAAATTGGGCGGATTCGGACAAGAGGGTGTGGAACGTTTTATATAAGCAACAGCTTCAAAACTCTATACTAAAAGCGTTTTTTGAGATCATCAAACTAAATTTTACTCAGACACTGAGAACTATAAATGCAAGCTCTCAACAAAAACTGGGTGAAATCGGACAAGAGGGCGTGGCACCTCCCATATAAGCAAAAACTTCAAAACGCTATACTTAAAACGTTTTTTGAGGTAATCCAACCGAATTTCACTCAGACACTAAGAACTATAAATGCTCGCTCTGAGCAAAAACTGGGTGAACTCGGAAAGAAGGGCGAGGCACCCCCCAAAATTTTCAAAATACTGCAGAGTAGGGTATTTAATGTTTGCCTAGGCCAAATGTTACACCCTTACTAATTTTTTTTTTTTTTTTTTGTTTTTTCAAACTAAAAACGTTTTGCTTTTCTAACAATAACTCGTCTTCTTTTGATCCCAAACGACATTTTTACAAAATTCTTTTTTTTAAATAGTAGGGGAAGAATACCGGGTGTGGGTACCGTTTTGTTTTCGAATCATAACTTTTTATCAAATGTATATTATGCAGACATATAAGTATCAAAAGAAAGCTAAAGACCTTAGCTAACTACTGGTGAAGAAAGTAAATTGATTTCGTCAGTTGGAAAAGTTGTATCAAAAAAATAGTGAAGTAATTATTTTTGACAAAAAAAAATGTTGGTTCGGTTGTGGGCACCCTTAGAAAATCGGCTAAAAATGGGAAAATATGAAGTAAAACGCAGTCAAATGAAGAAGAAAGCAAACTTTTTTTATTTTAGAAACATTCGCTTACACAAACTCAACAAACTCTGCTCAACTGCGTCACAAAAAACTTCTAGATCGAATGGCTTCATGCTTGTTGCCGTGAAACCAGACTTGATTGCTTCGGCGTCAATGCCAGATCAATTGTTTTGCAGACTAAGCCGGCTTGTTGACTTAATTTTTAGCCCTTGTTGACATGGCTCTCTTGCCAAGCATGAATTTTTTCTACCACTCCATGCCTACCACCCACATTTAATGAAAACAACTTTTTTTCTGCGATATCTTTAAGGGGCCTATTGGTTCTTTCCATTCCACTAAAAAAGCGTAAAAGCCATAAAAACACTAATTAAATTAGTAACGTTGGCATCCACGACGATATTTCAGTAAAACACACGCTTTAAATAGATGGGTGCCCACACCCGAACCAATTCGGGTCCCACACTCGACTTTGACAGCCACTTTGAAAAGCAATAAGCAAATTGAGTTGTAAACATTGTGGTAGCATTCGTTTTTGGATCAAAAAATTAATTTATTGTTTAAATATGGATTGCATTCAGCTCTTCGGTTGATTCACTTCGATTTATCGCACTTGGCAAAAGATTGAAAAAAACTTTTGTGTTGATTTTCACTTACTCAAAAATTATTTTCTTCTCAGCTTAAAGCAAATGCGTCTCTTTGCTCCGGTACATACACAAAAACTTCGTGCTGTCATAACACGCGCTTAACATTTGTCAAAACAGCCGCATTTGTTTTCAGACAAAAGTTACAGGGGGTGCCCACACCCGAACCATGCCCCCTGGCGGCACTCTTTTACTATCTATACAAATTCTCAAACATATTCCTAAAAAAACTAGTAAGGGTGTTACCTTTGGCCTGGCCAAACATTAAATACCCTACACTGCAGTATTTTGAAAATTTTGCTTACATGAAGGTGCCACGCCTTCTTGTCCGAGTTCACCCAGTATTTGCTCAGAGCTTAGATTTATAGATATTAGTGTTTGAGTGAAATTTACTTGGGATTATCTCAAAAACCTCTTTCAGTATGGCATTTTGAAACTTTTGCTTATATGGGAGATGCCACGCCCAGCTTATGCCCAGATCTTGCGCTAACCATTCCTAGTATTTATGTTTGTTGAGTTTGCGTTTTCGTGAAAAATACTCATAAAGTTGCATTTTGAATATTTTTTGTATAAGCGGTAGGCGTGTCCGTTGATCGATTTCGCTCATTTTCAATCCCTCGAGCTAACTTTTACGGCAAATCCACTGTATCAAATTTCATTGAATTATCTTGCGTAGCTTTCCCCTAAAAGATATTTCCACAGAGGCACAGCCAGACAGACATGGCTATATCGACTCAGGAGGTGACGCTGATCAAGAATATATATACTTTTCTATACCTGCCACGCCTCCTTCTTTGCGCTACAAACGGAAGGACAAAGTGTACCCTGGGTGTAGGGTATAAAAAGAAAAATTATAATTAGTAATTTATTTTAAACAATAAAATTTGAAACATAGTCTGAAAAAGGTAGTATTTTATTTAAAGAAAAAAACTCGGTTATGAACTTTTTATTTGAAAACATTGATTCATACTGCATTATAGGGAAATATATTGAGCATTTTTTGGAATATTTCAGTTTCGAAAGTTAAATAGATAAAAAGTTATTGCAATTTTAAATTGCAGCAACGAAACAAAAAAAAAACATTTAATTTTAAATTATTAGGGCCACCGTTCAATTATTTATCTTCTTAGTTGTGCTCCATAATATTAAGGCCAAGTGTTGTAAATTTCGTATTAGTTTATTAAGCAGTTGTGGAGAAAATGTGATTGAAAACATACTTATTTTAATTTATGATAGCCACCCTAAAAATTTTAATAATATAATATAAGGATCACGTGGTGAAAAATCCATCTAAATCTATTGAGCAGTCTTCGACAAACTGCTGTTCAAAAAAAAGTTTTGTATGAGGGCCACCCTAAATATGTATGTATATGTAATAAAAAATTTATTGTCCAAGTTGTGCTCCTTAACGCAAGGGCTACGTGGTGTAAATTTCATGTGAATCGATAAAGCGGTCTTCGACGGAAAGTCTATGAACGTTTGTCATTTGGAACGGGCATTTTCAAGGGCAAAAAAATGTTTTTTAAGCTTTGTGACAGTTTCTGCAGAAACTGTTCCGAACCTGACGAGGTAGAAACTTTAGAACATCTCATTTGCCATTGCTCAGCGCTAGCCAGACGCTGAATGGTTACTCTTGGGCAGGCTATGTTCGGCTCCATAAATGAAGTAGTTAGAATAGCATTATCAAAACTAATGATTTTCGCTTTAAAAACTGGAACCTTCGATATTTATGAAAATCATGAAGCGAGAACAATACTATTCTCCTAACAGAAGGGAGTTTGTGGTAACGCTATAGACCTAGTCAGTCTATGTGACATAACCTTTGTATGTGACACCACTGGAAAGATCACCTCATAATAACTGACCTAAAACAGCCAAATCGATTTTTTCACACGTTAGGTATATTTTCACAAAAAAGATCATATATATTTTCCATACCTGCCACCCCGCCTTCTCTGCATTACGAACGGAAGGACAAACTTAATAAACCCAGGGTGTAGGGTACACAAAGTATATCTCGAACTTTAAATCAACCATAAAGAGAAGATGGCTGGGGTTGTGAACCGGATTTTGTTTTTGGGCTCTAACTTTTCACAGATAAAGATATTGATAATTTCAAGATACCGTTGGAAAGGTGAACATGAAACGCAACTTTTTAATGCAGATAGATTAGCGTTTTGATAAAAATTTAACTCTCTACGGCCAATTTTCTAAGGACGTAATTTTTGGCTACCGGACATAATCCCCACTTCGTCCGCAAATTTTTCGGGCATAATCCCCACTACCAAAATGGGGATTATTTCCGAAAATAATCCCAATAGGGGTTATGTCCAAAAAATTTAATTAAGATTGAACAAAATTTTTGCAATAATCCATTTAAAAAATTTATATAATTAGTGTTGGATATTATAGACTGATCCGCGGCCGATCCGCGCAATAATCCATTTAAAAAATTTATATAATTAGTGTTGGATATTATAGACTGATCCGCGGCCGAAGGCCAACGCGAAGCCAGTGCTGGATTTTTGGGAGTTTTAAATCCTGAGCTGCGGGCGCAGGCCGCCTACTTACCCCTACTCTTATGTAAAATTACTGTGGCTAGCAAACTATTTGTTGGATATATTATAGACTGATCCGCAGCTGAAGGCCGCCGCGGAAACGGTATTGGAATTTTTAGGAGTTGTAAATCTTGAGCTGCGGCTGTTTTCAATAACAAAATAAGGCGTTAGGAAATATCGTTGAGGGGATTATGTCCGTTTTTTTCTGGGGATAATGTCCGAAAAACTTACGGACATAATCCCCATTTCAGAAATGGGGACTATATCCGAATTATTGGCGGACATAATCCCCATTTCGTGAATGGGGATTATGTCCGTGAGGACTATGTCACGACACCGCAATTTTTGGCTCTTCCAAAAAAGTGGCTGGGTTGTGAACCATCTGGCAGAGCCCAATAAATATCGGTATCCAGAAGCGCCGAAACAGCGGTGCTTCCTGACGCGGCTGATATAGAGTGAGAAGTAGATGGCTCACAAGAAATAGATGGCGTGCTTTCAACATCTTCTTTTGGAATACATTCACTCACTTGGATAGCACTTTAAAAAAAAACCAAAAAAAGTTTTCGCAATCGATTGTCCAAAAATACGGTGTCTGTAACTGGCACAAGCAATACGTCTGTACGCTTCGGTGTAACCACAAAAACTGAGTCATGTCAAAAGACGATATTGATAGTTGAAAGATTGGCGATGTGTCAATTAAGGAAACAAAAACTTGTAAGGGTGCAACCTTTGGCCTGGCCAAATATTAAATACCCTACACTGCAGTATTTTGAAAATTTATTGTTCTTAGTGACTGAGTGAAATTTGATTGGATTATCTCAAAAAAACTTTCAGTATATCGTTTTGAAGCTTTTGCTTATATGGGAGGTGCCATGCCCTCTTGTCCGATTTCAACCAGTTTTTTTTTTTCCAGAGCTTGCATTTATAGTTCGTAGTGCTTGAGTAAAATTTATTTCAATAATCTCAAAAAACTTTTTCAGTATAGTGTTTTGAAGCTTTCGCTTATATGGGAGGTGCCACGCCCTCTTACCCGAATTCGCCCAGTGTTTGCTCAGAGCTTGCGCTTACAATTCGTAGTATATATGTGTATTTAGGTTGCATTGTCGTGAAAAACACTCCTAAAGTTGCATTTTGAATATATTTTTTGTATGGGCGGTAGGCGTGTCCGTTGACCGATTTCGCTCATTTTCAATCCCACGATCTAACTTTGATGACGGAAGCAGTGTACCAAATTTCATTGAATTATCTTGCTCAGTTTTCCCAAAAAATGTATTTTCACACACAGCCAGCCACCCAGTCAGCCAGACAGACTGACATGGCTATATCGACTCAGGAGGTGACGCTGATCAAGAATATATATACTTTTCTATATCTGCCACGCCTCCTTCTCTGCGTTACAAACGGAAGGACAAAGTGAATGTACCCTCGGTGTAGGGTATAATAAGTAATGTTTCGCAACCCAGCTCTCTCCCCTACATATTTTTTTCAATAAATTACAAACAAAAAACGTATTTACGAGATTTCAACCTACTGTTAAACTGTGAAGTTAGTTTATTGACTGTTTTTTTATTGCTTGTATAGTACTAATGAAAGTACCAACGCGCTTTTTTCTAAATTGAAGTATGATAATTTTATATTGAACTAATTAAACAGTCATTTTTGCAATTTTTCAACAACAGACGAAAGCAAGTGTTAACATGGAAATTGATTACATATTTTTCGGCTACTTCCACATACATATTTATATATTTTTCATATATAAACATGTATATAGCCTCATCAGATCAGTTTTAGTTAAATCTTGCCAGAAACCGTACTCTAAAACTACATTTTGGATAGAACTTATTGTCCCAAAGACATCAAGAAATCAATCTTAGCCCATTATATTCTGCTTTTATGGGTCATTTTGGCCATATTTTTCCAAAAACTGGGTTAAAATGGTTACAATAGTCTACAAGAATGCAACGGAAAATTTTACTAGGGGCCACCAAAGACGAGAAATGCTTAAAACCTAATATAAGATCATACGTTTGAGAAATTTAAGCTGGATTTGCTCGAAATCGATTGTTTTTAAAATTGACCAAAATTATAAATCAGTTTTTTTTACTTACTCTTAAATTTATGGTTGGTTTGTTGTTGTGATATTCTTTGTAAGTTAATAAATACTTGAAAATACAATAGGACAAAGTATTGTAGTACAAAAGAATCACATTAAGTTAAAATATGCAGATTGGAAATTCTGAAAAAAAGAAAAAAAAAATTAGATAAGTAACATACTGGTTTCGAAAAATTAAAAAAAAAAATAATGATGAAGATGACGAATTATATATAGTGATGGAAAATTTTATTTAAGAATTTTTACTCAATTCATTTCATATAAGAAATGTTCTAGGTAATAATTATTTTAGTTGTAAGGGGACACCCCTATAATTCACGCAAGATTTTAATTTGTGCGGCAGTGTTATCAACAAAAAAATAAAAAGTTTGACAGCTGACAGTTTAAGGTTTGTAAAAATGAAGAACTGCACCAGAAATCTGCAATGAGTGCTTGCTAACACTCTCGAATCTTAATTTATAATTTATAAGTTTTGATCTGATTCATACCTATGCGGCGCAACACTCTCACTTATTCACACTCAAAATAAAGAATCAACGTTACACACGCCAGTGTTGCCAATAAAAAACTTTCAAAATCCTCGAAAATCGAGAAAAAAATCCTCAATTTTAATTGAAATTCCTCATATCTCAAAAAAGAAGGCAAAATATGATACGTCCAATTTGAAAGATTTTCAAAAGACGGAATTTAAACTATAATTCGTTAGAAAAGGTCATAAAATCTATCATATCATATTCTGCTTATGGTTTATTGTTCAGTTTACATACATACATGAAATAATATTTACATTTCATGAATGTTATTAAAAAAAATACTGTATAAGTAATAATAATATAACTGTCTTTAAATTGGAAAATTTTGTGATTCCACAATGTGTTTTTCTTCAAAAAATCTTATTTCAACTGCGCTCTGGAAGAAATTTGTGATATAGCAATGCGTGCTCCCTCCATTCAAGTATTGCAGGTTGATATCAATAAATTCGATCCGCTTCTGAAGCAAACTTATAGTATTTAAGTCCAGTGTATTTTAAAATCAATCTGGGTAAATAGATAATTCATTGTGGGTAACAGATACTCAGTAGTTTTTGACGGACCTTCAAAAGGGCAAGGGAATTGCACCCTTCATACAAAAAATATATAAAATGCTATATCTCTGTACCTATGGGAGCTATGATTATAAAAGTTGATATTGGGTGTACAACTTAAAAACCGGAATTTGACGGTGGATGTCCGTACTAACAAATATCGTGAAAGCTCGAACTTTATATATATGTCATTTTGAAGGTACATTTGACAGCTGTCCAAATCAGTCAACAAAACAATTTTATCTTGTGTGCATCATTATTATTTTTCACGATGAATAACTTGAGGTTCTGTTGTGTCATTTTTTTGCAAAGAAAACTGCTGCGGAAAGTCATAGTTTGCTTGTAGAAGTTTATGGGGACTATGCTCCAGCTGAATCAAGCTGTCGTGAGTGGTTTCGACGGTTTAAAAGTGGTGATTTTGATGTCGAAGGCAAAGAACGTCCTGGTCAGCCGAAAAAGTTTGAGGATGAAGAATTGGAGGCATTACTCGATCAAGATTTATGTCAAACGCAAGAAGAACTTGCAGAACCATTGGAAGTTGATCGAGCAACAATTTCCAGACGTTTGAAAGCCTTGGGAATTTTTCAAAAGATGGGAAATTGGGTGCCATACGAGTTGAAGCCAAGGGACGTCGAACGCCGATTTTTGATGTCCACAATGCTGCTTGAACGCCACAAAAGGAAGGGTTTTTTGCATCGTTTTGTCACTGGCGATGAGAAGTGGATCCATTACGATAATCCCAAGCGCAAAACAGCGTATGTCAACAAAGCTGAGGCCGGCCCATCACAGCCGAAGCCAAATATTCACGCTTCGAAGGTAATGCTCTGTATTTGGAGGGACCAGCTAGGTGTAATCCATTATGAGCTGTTGCCAGGTGGCCAAACCATTAATGCTCAACTCTATCGTCAACAATTGATCCAATTGAAGCAGAAAATCCAGGCAGAGCGGCCAACGTATGCGACCAGACACGAGCAGAGAGTATATATATAAAGAGTGATCATCACTCGAATGGTTACACTCAATCTCTATTATGGTGACTATGATCTCAAGTCGATGAAAACAGCGCCCCTTGCGGCTGCAGATGGAACTAAATCCTTTCGTTTTGTTTTTAATCTTTTTTTGTCGTTTCTACGTTTTACGCAAGTGCAAGCATATGCGAAGATATTGCGTAATTGTAAATCTTCGTTTCATTTGCGCCTGCGGTTTCGTTTGTTTACAATATTTTCGTAAATATTTCAATTCCGAGAATATGTTTTTCGTCTTTTTTCTTTTGTCTACGCATGTTTTTTTTTTTTCATTCACATTTTTTATGAATGAAATGAAATTCACGATTTGGGTTTTAAGGTTTATGGATGTTGCCAAATTTCGTCAGGTCATTCAACTTTAGAATTTTGTTTCTAAGTTCAGATTTTCATTTCAGAAAATGAAAAATAAATTTTTTTTTCCAAGTCCAAAAATTGACAAATAATGTTTTTTTATAAGTCCAAAATTTGAAAAATTACTTTTTCCAAAAAATGAAAAATTACTTTTTTTCTCCAAGTCCAAAAATTGAAAAATAAGTTTTTTTTTCCAAGTCCAAAAAATGAAAAGTAAGTTTTTTTCCAAGTCCAAAAATTAAAAAAAAAGTTTTTTTTCCAAATCCAAAAATTAAAAAAAAGTTTTTTTTCTAAGTCCAAAAATTTAAAAATTATTTTTTTTCCTACTTTTTTTTCTAAGTTCAAAAACTAAAAAATTAGTTTATTTCCTAAGTTAAAAAAATTAAAATTTAAGTTCAGAAATGACAATTTATTGGACTTTAGACAAAACAACCTAAGTCAAGATAAGACAATTCTCCAGGATTTTAGTCCTAAATTCAAAATTTAAATACGCTTCTTTTGATGTAATCGCCATTTCTCTATGATTTTTTGTTCCAAAGATATAAGGGTATCCCAAAGTTCACGCAAGATTTCAACTTAACGCCATTCGTGAGGTAAAGTGTTGTCGGCCAAAAAAAAAAGTTTGATAGCTAACAGTTTAAGATTAGTAGAAATGTATGAAAAAAGGAGATTCAACTCTGCATCAACGAATTTGAGTTATTGAAAACCATTTAATAAATTTTTTAGCTCTCCAGAAAAGATGCCAATTTCGAGTTAGATTGTTTTGTCAAAAAACCACAGATATGTATTGCGTTCTATGCAAAACACATGAATGCGTTATTTTGTTATTTTTTGTACAGTGTAAAAGAGACTTAAAAAATATATGAGCCGTTCAAAATGACAATGGTGCAACTCCAAAACGAGACAAAAGTAATGTCATATAAATGATCGGTTATTTGGTCGATATCATTTTTTTTAACTTAATTTCAACAATTCTATATCAAGTAAATTTTTTGTGAAAACAGAAATCAATTTCATCCCTTCTTGAAAATCAAAATCTTGAAAAAGCAAAATCTTGAAAAAAATATATTGGATATATTATATACTGATCCGCGGCCGAAGGCCACCGCGAAACCGGTGTTGGATGTCTGACGGGTTTAAATCCTGAGCAGCGGCCGCAGGCCGCCCACTTACCCCTACTTTTATTTTAAATTACTGCGGCAATTTCGATGTTTTTTTCAAGATTTTACTTTTCAAGATTTCGAAATTCTGTCAAAAGAACCCAACCCCAATTTCATTCATTTCTAACAAAATGTCAGCCACGGCTCATATAAATGGTTTTCAATAATGTGGCTCAATTTCGTTGATGCAGAATTGAATCTCCTTTTTTCATACATTTCTACTAATCTTAAACTGTTAGCTATCAAACTTTTTTTTTGGCCGACAACACTTGCGTGAACTTTGGGATACCCTTATATCTTTGGAACAAAAAATCATAGAGAAATGGCGATTACATCAAAAGAAGCGTATTTAAATTTTGAATTTAGGACTAAAATCCTGGAGAATTGTCTTATCTTGACTTAGGTTGTTTTGTCTAAAGTCCACTAAATTGTCATTTCTGAACTTAAATTTTAATTTTTTTAACTTAGGAAATAAACTAATTTTTCAGTTTTTGAACTTAGAAAAAAAAAGTAGGAAAAAAAATAATTTTTAAATTTTTGGACTTAGAAAAAAAACTTTTTTTTTTAATTTTTGGACTTGGAAAAAAAACGTTTTTTTTTAATTTTTGGACTTGGAAAAATACTTATTTTTTATTTTTTGGACTTGGAAAAAAAAACTTATTTTTCAATTCATGGACTTGGAAAAAAAAAGTAATTTTTCATTTTTTGGACTTAGAAAAAAAGTAATTTTTCAAATTTTGGACTTACAAAAGAACTTATTTGTCAATTTTTGGACTTGGAAAAAAAAAGTTATTTTTCATTTTCTGAAAATGAAAATCTGAACTTAGAAACAAAATTCTAAAGTTGAATGACCTGACGAAATTCGGCAACATCCATAAACCTTAAAACCCAAATCGTAAACTTCATTTCATTCATAAAAGATGTGAATGAAAAAAAAAAAAACATGCGTAGACAAAAGAAAAAAGACGAAAAACATATTCTCGGAATTGAAATATTTACGAAAATATTGTAAACAAACGAAACCGCAGGCGCAAATGAAACGAAGATTTACAATTAGGCAATATCTTCGTATATGCTTGCACTTGCGTAAAACGTAGAAACGACAAAAAAAGATTAAAAACAAAACGAAAGGATTTAGTTCCATCTGCAGCCGCAAGGGGCGCTGTTTTCACCGACTTGAGATCATAGTCACCATAATAGAGAGTGAGTGTAACCATTCGAGTGATGATCACTCTTTATATCTATACTCTCTGCACGAGTCAATCATTTTCCACCACGATAACGCTCGGCCACATATTGCTGCCCCAGTCAAAAATTATCTGGAAAACAACGGATGGGAAATTTTGCCTCACCCGCTTTATAGCCCAGACCTTGCACCATCTGACCACCATTTGTTTCGATCGATGCAGAATGCCCTATCAGGAATACGGTTCACTTAAGTTCAAGATATCGAAAATTGGCTCGATTCATTTTTGGCCGCCAAGCCGGCGCAATTTTTTTGGGATGGAATTCATAAATTGCCTGAAAGATGGGGAAACGTTGTAGCTTCCAATGGACAATACTTTGAATAAAATATATTGTAACATTTTTCCACAATAAAGCATCAAATTTCGCTAAAATATTCCGGTTTTTAAGTTGTACACCCAATACATGGATCTTCAAAAACCTTGGTGATTGGAAGAGAGGGACGATGGAGATATGTAGATGGGACTTCGTACTTAAAGGGCATCGGGAATGGGCGAACGAAGTCGCAACCAGGCCAGCTAGTTATATATAAAAACTCAAACAAATGTTTTTTTTTTTAAGTTAAATGCTTGTCCTTTTTTGCCAAAATGCTATTTCGACATATTTCGATGCAAACGAACTAAAAATAGCGTTCCAAAAGTCAATTTATTTTGTCCCGTCAATAACTACAATATGAAAAAGTTCATAAAAAAAAGTTCTCAAAAAAGGCAGCAGGGACTTTACATTTGGATTAAGCATACTTTCCCACATATTATATTGAAAAATAATGAAAATCGTAAAATGTATATTTTTTTTTTTCAATGTCAAAGTTTGCAATTTTTCCCTTTTTTACCATTTTTTTTTTTTTAATATTTGAAAAATCACTATAATTCACAAAAAATCTGCAGAAAAAAAAAATCTTATTTTTAACAAAGTAGAAACAATATTCTTTCTAACGATATGCTACATAAGTACATCCGGCTTAAAAGAAATTACCCGGAGCATTTATCCACTACTTTCTAATGTAAAAAGTTCCGTAGAGCATTTTTGGTATTTAAAGTTTTAAAATTTTAAATTATTATCTGACGATTGGCGTAAAAAGTTTTTAAATCCATAGCACTTTCAAATTTTACCTATTTATGGCCACGATCTCCCATTGTGCGACGGGGTGGAAGCAATAACCACAGAAGACGCGGTAAAAGTATTATTATGAAGTAAGGTCTCTTCAATAACAATCTCGCGTTAAGACTTTTTCCAATTTGAGGAGAAAAATCACTTAAGTTATTGATAATATCTCTGAAATCAATATTCAGATTGTTTAAGTTTTCTCCAAATTTTTCAATTTTGTATGGAAAAGTATATAGATATATATGGAAAAGTATGTAGATATATATATATGTATATTATCATTTTGTTAAGGTGTACGAGTTTGGCTTTGGTACTGAATATGCTTGATTTCTGTTACTTTTTATTTATTTTCAAAAATAAAGGAAAATTTCAAGTTTGGTTTATTGTCAAAATTGAGGGATTAAATGAGCCGTTTATTTTGAAAGTGGCCTAAGTCCATTTCAGAGCAAAAATAATGTCATAATATGAATTAGCTGGCATTTTGGTCAGAACGAATAAAATTGAATTCTGTCTTTACAGAAAGTTTACCACATTGCACAGTGCGAAATTTTCAGAGTCTAGCGGAACTTTATTCATATCTCAGCACATATAGCAGTTATAGTTATGAAACTTAATACTTGGATATATATTTAATTGGCAAAACACCATGCAAAAATTAAGGGGGATCAGACAAGCGGTTATTATACCCCCCGTATATGAAAATGTTTAAAACGTTGTATATCTGTTCCCATACCAGATATCGCTATGAAACTTGATAGATATAACCATTTTCTTAACAAAACACCATAAAAAATTAAGGGGGTAAGACAAGGGGTATTTGCTTTTTCTTGCATTTTTATTCAGAAATGCTTCTGAATTTCGAAAGGATTCCCCCTACCTTTTTAGTATATTATAAATAAGCGTACGAATAGTTGCCTTTAAACTATGGAGAGTGTCAGATGTTAGTGTTAATGAGCCTATTTTTTCCAAAACAAAACCAACGATGGAGTTCGATGTCGGTTTTTCACGAAATTTCGGTGTTATATGAAATTTCCAAAGACATTCTGGAAAAGGTTTAGTTAAAAAGAAGATCGCAAAATATCGCAGAAGATGTTTTGTGTTTCCAGTAGAGGATAAACCTACCTTTCAAATTTTGTACGTTTCAAAATGGCAATTTGTGGTAACACCTTTTAAAGTATCCAATGAAGTTGAAAATGTAAATCTGATCCACTTCTTAAAAAGCACAATTTTCGCAAACAAATCACATACGAGTAAGAAAAGATATTGCAATTACTTGAATGCCAATAAGTGACAATTTGATTAAAAAATAAATGATAAAAATTTCGCGGCCTACTGACTTACCGTTTGTATGTACCACTCTATTAACTTTAACAAATCGAAAAGCTTTTAATAGGCAAAAAGTATGATTGAATAAGTAATGCAAGTTTCAGGTGCATTTTGCAGTTATTTGGCAGGGTTTTTCACCAAACTGTGTATGAGGTTTTTGAGGTGGGATATTAAGCTACTGAAATAATGAATAATCTTACGCATTTTATGTATTTCAAAAATTGAATAAAGTTCCGCTAAACTTCCCAAATTTCGCACTGTGCATTGTGTGAAATTAATGGCGTTATATTTAAAAAATAGTATCGGGCAAAAAACCGATTATTACGGCACATAATGTGAATGACATTACTTTTGCCCCGAAATTTACTTAGGCCACTTTCAAAATAAACGGCTCAAATATGCTATTTAAAAATGTACTTCAAGTTTCTTAAATTATTTTTGTGTACTTAGTTTTGGACGCCATTTTTCCAATATGGCGACGCGAGCGAACATGACTCGAGGTAGCAAAGTTGAAATTCTGAAAGAGCACATCGAAATCTATAAAATAACTCATTTGCAAAAATCCCACAAAACATTCCAGGTAACATAATTTTATTCTCCCCAATGATTGTACTATCTGCTGAATTTTTTTACAGTGTCCCGTCGCAAATTTTCTAGTTTATGCTATTGTATTTTTTACGTATGTGCACCGCCCATTTCTCTAATGTGTGTTATTTGCAGCGGATGTTATGGATGTTTAACTTAAAATGGGTAAAAATGTTCTACAAAAGTAGTCAGCAAAAAATTTCATTAGGGCATAATCGTGGAAATTCCAAAAGTTTTTTTTTTTTTTTTTTTTCAATAATTTTACTCCACATGTAAATGTAATTTATCTTGCGACGTTCTAACAATCATCGATTATAATTATTATTCAGAAACTAAAAAAGGAAATTTGTTCTATAAACATTAGAGGGCCCACAAGATGTATGAAATGTGCAAAGTTGTGCATTTGTTTGCTCCCCGTCCATTTCCTGAAACTAGAGGTCAAAAAAATAAGATCTCAAAAAAAAATTAGAAATCGGTAGTGGAAAAACCCAGCCGGTTTTCGATCAAAGGTCGAAAAATTGACAAAAAAAAGGGCAAGTCACTTTGGCTGCCCGTTACTTCGAAACTATTCATTTTTTCGTAATGTTTTCAAGACAATTTTTGTAGAAAATGACTAGGTCAACATTATCCTCTTAGAAAGTTTTGGTCCAAAAATTAAATTTGTTGCTGTTTCGGTACAAAAATTTAAATTTTTTAGCAAAATTTTCATGTCTTTTTTGCTATAAATTGGTTTTTTGTAATTTTTAAACGACGGAATATTTGTTATGGAATTTTCATGTTGTAAGGAATTATATGTTGATTAATTTAGAAAAAAAAATTATATAAAAATATAAAGTTTTAAGGTATGGAGCCGGTCTCAAAGTTTGGAAAAAAATTAAGTATTTTAATTTTTTTCTTTTAATCGCTTTTTTATTGGATGCAAGAAAATGTTTTGCTAGATGTTATTAAATTCATCATTTAGAATTACTTTTTGCCTTCAAAATGAACTATGAAATGGATTTGTGCAATTTTTCTTTAAAAAGTAATGACCATTTTAAAATGAAATCATGAAAGTTAATAATCATATTTAGATTCTCTATTGCAATTGCTATGTTGCTATATCTCGTCGTTCACTTGTACAACGGCCCTAATTGACATTTTTTTTTTGAAATCTAGCTTAATACATATTCCTGAAGACCAACCTCAAATACACCTTCACCCAAAAAATTGGAACGGTAACACAAAAAATACCAACTTTATTAGGTGATATTAAAAAGCCCTATATGCATTCAACATTTTTTATATGTTAAAAGGCCTTAAATGCTAGTACATCAAGTAGCTAGTACAGTAAAAATGTACAATGATCTAGAAAAAATTGCGCACTGCAATTTTATTTTGCGTAATGTTTTTAGGATCACTGAAGAGGCTTAAAGCCAAAAAGGTGACCTCCTCACCCTTGCGCTTTAGCCGATATCTTGAAATATGTTTGATTCGATTTATCTCGTTTTCTATTGGTCGCACAGAAAAAATATTGAACAAAAATTACGGGCAATAAAATTCTACTCATTTTTGATCTGGGACACGGTATCCATAAGTTGATACTTCGAGCGGTAGAGGCTGCCAAAGTTACAAAAAATCAGTTTTTTCCATTTGCACCCACTGGGTGTTAATTTTCGAAAAAGTTGTGATAACATAATTTATAGCGCTTGCAAAAACAAGCAAAATAAATTTTAAATGAAGTGATTATCTCAATTGGTTCTCGAGTAATTAAGTACTATGTGATCAATGTTCAGATAAAAAACAAACAATAATTTTTTTACACGCATTTTATTTTTAACTTGTCATAACTCGAGAACCAATTGAGATAACCATTTCATTAAGAAACTATTTTGCTTGTTCTTACAAGCGCTAAAAATTTTATAATCCCAATATTTTAAAAATTAACACCCAGTGGGTCAAAATGGAAAAAACTGATTTTTTGTTACTTTGGCGGCCTCTACCGGATATATCTTCTATGAAAACCGCTATAAGTTGGGAACCCCTGGATGGATTTGAAAAATACTGGTGTCATATGAAAGGTATTTTGTTGTTGTTGTTGTTGATTATTTGTTGTTGTAATTGAAAAATTTCACAAAATTCCAAAAAAGGTCATATCTCGGAAACTATGAATCCAATTGAAAATATGCTCAAAAAATTGTTATAGGCTGTCAAAATACCTTTCATATGACACCAATATTTTACAAATCCATCCAGGTGTTCCCAACTTATAGCGGCTTTCATAAAAGATATATCCGGATCTTCCGATGGCTATGCCTCTGAAACTAGGTCCGAGATACCCTTTTTAATTACATATTCTTTTTAAGGACTAAAGACTCAATGATAAAAAATTAGTTCAAAAATTTTAGCGAATTTTTCTCTAAACGACACATGACCTCCACATGGTCTTGAAATATTTTTTCTCAGACGTTCTGAAAAAAAAACGGAACCCGGATTCGGATTCAGGACGACAAAGTCCCTAGGAAACACATAGTCTGGTCAAAACGCCATGAAATTATTTTTTTTTTTTTTTGTAAACCTGTGTAATTTGCCATTCATCTAATGCAATCGTTTGAATAAATTTATTTATTCAAGTTTTTTTTTAATTTCTTTTTATTTATTAAAAAAAATACATTAAATAGTACATACTTTCTTTAATTTTGTTGTAAACGAATTACATTTTTAGTTTTCAAAGTAACTGCAAAAGGCCCTAAGTGCACTTTCGAATACAAAAAAAATGATGTCAAAAAGCCCTAATTGAAATAAAATAAATATTAATAAAAAAAATTAACGTTTTTCATTAAAAATAATTATGTTAATATTTTTGTAACTAAACTGCATTTAAACAAATGTGAATATTCTGCATTGTCGGTTTTTATACAGTTTTTTTGTGTTCCTGAACAAAACCAAAAATGTCAATTAGGGCCGTTGTACAAGTGAGCGACGATATATTAGACTAGCATTTCCCGATGTCCGTTTCCTCATCTTATCTTTTACATGGGGCCAATTTTGTCTACATTTTTTTAAATTAACAAACAGTTATTGAAAGAGCACTAAAAAATTTCACCGTTGCCGGGAGAGGGTCGGTGAACATTTTTTAAAAATTTTGTATGAGAGCCCCTTTAAGAATTGGAAAAAAAGGGGTAGTATGTTTAAGAGAAATGTTGCAGAGGAAAAATTAATGAGGGTCGGTGAACAGGAATTTTTTTGATATGGGAGTCCCCTTAAGAAATGGAAAGAATGAAGCAGTATTAGTACAATTCAAGCTGAAAAATTCGTCAAATAAACGGAGTTAGCGGTTACTAAAAACTAACTCTTTCAAACAAATATCAAAGGAAAGTACTTCATAGGAGAAGACTAAATAAAGGAAAAAATAACTAGAAATTACTGTGGCGGAATATGACCAACTTCATGGCCAAAGGTCACGAAAATCAGTTTTTTTGAAATAACTCGCAATCGGTTGGGTTAGGGTTAGGTTAGTGTGGCGGTTTAGCGATACAAGCTAAAAACTTTAAGTAGCACTAAATGGGCCATTTTAATAAAAGTGCGATCCGACAGAAGATTAAATTACCACTAGCGATATTTATAACCAGTTATTACAATTAAGGCATGTGAGCAGCGAGCCGATTTCGATGTCGCACAGTGCGTTGGCCCATGGACAAAAATCAAAATTTTTTGTGACTCAAAACCTAACAATATTGGTATCAATTGACAGGTAATTATATCAATAAAATAAAACCAAAATATTCAGCGGAAAAACTCAGATTTGGCTACGCTGTGACACTTCAAAGTTGAGAAATTTTTCAAAAAAAATCATGTTTTGTTCAATTCGTTTTGGGTTCTCTTAAACAAATAATTATCAAAAATTTGTGTTTTGATTAAACTAAGCGAAGTAAAGTTTTTTATTGTAAATAATATTTTAGTAAATAAATAGAATTAAAGAATTTTAGAAAATATATAATTTGATATATATTGTACTGATTTTAATATATGATATTATCAAAAGAAAAACTTCAGAAATTGACAAATTTCGATTTGGCCTGACCAAAATATAATATATGTACTTTACACTGCAGTATGTACTTTGAAAATTTTGATTGGA
The DNA here is from genome assembly GCA_951812925.1 of Calliopum simillimum. Taxonomy (NCBI): domain Eukaryota; kingdom Metazoa; phylum Arthropoda; class Insecta; order Diptera; family Lauxaniidae; genus Calliopum; species Calliopum simillimum. The sequence goes on along the minus strand of OX638373.1, from coordinate 14,657,601 downwards.
TTCACTTAGTTTTTGCTTAGATCTTGCACTAACTATTCCAAGTATCTGCACGAAATTTCGTTTCATTATCTTAAAAAACGCTTTTAGTACAGCTTTTAGAAACTTTTGCTTATATGGGATGGGCCACATCCTCTTTTCCGAGTTTGCCTAGTATTTGGCAAATTAAGGGTGGATCTTCAACATTAATGGCTCATCTATATATTAATACGTGAACAGTTTTTTTTTGCCTCCCTTTTGCGAGCCAACCATTTAACCGATTTTCGAAATTTACTGTGGTGTAGAATGCACAAAACAAAAAATTATCCTCATAAGTTGCCATTAAGGCATTTAAAAAACAGGATCGAAGTTTCCCATATAATTACAACATCAGCACCCACAGAGTTATGCTGTGTCGTTAAAAAAGTGAATGAGACAGTGGAGTGAGAGAAATTTTGTTGTTGTTGTTTTTCTCTTGCTTGCACGAAACATGTTTCGTTGCGCTCTGTCGACGTTCTGCACCGATATTTTGGATGTTTTTCGATACATTTGGACTTTTACCGATATTTTGGATGTTTCTCGATACTTCTGGACATTTACCGATATTTTGGATGTTTCTTGATACTTTTGGACTTTTATCGATATTTTGGATGTTTCTCAATACTTTTTGACTTTTACCGATATTATGGATGTTTCTCGATGCTTTTGGACTTTTACCGATATGTTGGATATTTCTCGATACTTTTGGACTTTTATAGATATTTTGGATGTTTCTCGATACTTTTGGACTTTTACCGATATTTTGGATGTTTCTCGATGCTTTTGGACTTTTATCGATATTTTGGATGTTTTTCGATACTTTTAGACTTTTACCGATATGTGGGATGTTTCTCGATACTCTTGGACTTTTATCGATATTTTGGATGTTTCTCGATACTTTTGGACTCTTATCGATCTTTTGGATGTTTCTCGATACTTTTGGACTTATACCGATATTTTGGATGTTTCTCGATACTTTGGACTTTTATCGATATTTTGGATGTTTCTCAATGCTTCTCGATATTTTGGATGTTTTTCGATGCTTTTGGACTTTTACCGATATTTTGGATGTTTTTCGATGCTTTTGGACTTTTACCGATGTTTTGGATGTTTCTCGATACTTTTGGACTTTTATCGATATTTTGGATGTTTCTCAATGCTTCTCGATATTTTGGATGTTTCTTGATGCTTTTGGACTTTTACCGATATTTTGGATGTTTCTTGATGCTTTTGGACTTTTACCGATATTTTGGATGTTTCTCGATACTTTTGAACTTTTACCGATATTTTGGATGTTTCTCTATACTTTTGGACTTTTTGTCGATATTTTGGATGTTTCTCGATACTTTTGCACTTTCATCGATATTTTGGATGTTTTTCGATACTTTTGAACTTTTATCGATATTTTGGATGTTTCTCGATACTTTTGGACTTTTATCGATATTTTGGATGTTTCTCGATACTTTTGGACTTATACCGATATTTTGAATGTTTCTCGATACTTTTGGACTATACTTTTGAGATCTTTTCGATATTTTGGATGTTTTCCGATATTTTTTAGCACAAGCACTACACCAATTTTTATGTTATTCGGTTTTAAGATATACTGAGCCGGCTGCATATAAAAAAATGTTTCTACGATTAATGAATACTCAATGTTCTGGCTTCTTTTTTACCAAACGATACTCGGAAAAAGTGTATCTATCTCAAAGTAAAAGGCCAAATTTTGGCCACCGGCGATACTAGTAGTCCTTAAAAAGCTAATCAAGTAACGCAAGTAGTGAAATCACGTGTTAAAAAGGTTGATGGAAATATTTGTGCGCATTGCCGTGGTCCTCATCGTACAATGACGTGTCCATCGCTTATTGCTTTAGCACCGGCACAACAATTTGAAGTGCTGAAGGGATACAACTTGTGTTTCAACTGCTTACGCGTGGTATTTATCGCTTACACTGTCACTTTCACTTAATCAGTGCGCGTATGACAACTTTAGTACGTAGGCTGCTATATATATTTCTGGCCTAGGCAACACTAAGTGTTGCCAGGTGCAATCTGACATTTCCATTGGAAAGTTTTACATTTTTTAGCATAAAAGTTCTCAGAACGTTTTGACGTACGACTATCATTTGTGTTGTTTACAGTGACTTGAAAAAATTAATTTGGCAAAAAAAATGGAATTAACTCGTGAACATTTTCGTGCAATCATTTTTCACAACTTTCGACGTGGATTATCACGACAAGAGTGCATCGATGAACTTAAATCTTTGTATGGCGATGAAGCACCATCCTATAGCACTGTGAAAAACTGGTTTAATGAATTCAATCGTGGCCGACGCTCGCTCAAAGACGAATTCCGTGAAGGTCGTCCAAAAACAGCCGTTGTACCAGATAACATTGATTCCGTGCGTGAACTGATAATGCAAGATCGTCATGTGACATACCGTGAGCAATAGACCGTGTGGGTCTTCGAAGACGAGCCAAATTCAACGAAAGTTGTTCGTGGAAGAAGCACTTCGAAGCAAATGGTCGCCTTTTTCTTCGGCAAAACTGGTCATGTGGCGACTATTCCGCTTGAGCAACGTAGGACGGTCAATTCTGAGTAATACACCACAATTTGTTTGCCTGAAGTCTTCGGAGAAATTCGAAAAACGAGCAAGAGAAGACGAGTTCACCATGACAATGCGAGCTCTCACACATCGGCTCAAACCAGCGCCTTTTTGACCGGCCAAAACGTCGAATTGATGGGTCATCCGCCGTACAGCCCTGACTTGGCACCCAATGACTTCTTTTATTCCCGCACATCAAGAAAAAATGCGTGGTCAACGATTTTCGTCACCAGAAGATGCTGTTGAATCGGAGTGGAAACAGTGCTTCGACAATTAGTTTGAGCGCATGCAAAAGTGTATAAATCATGCTGGAGAATACAATAAAACCATTTTTGATAACAAATATTCGCATTTTCATTACTAGGCCAGAAATATATATAGCAGCCCACGTATTGTATACGTACCAGATAGAGGACAAGCAATCGCTGCTCGGGACTCTATTCTGAAATCATTTTACGTGGATGACTTCTTGACTAGCTGCCATAGAGAGGACGAAGCGATCACGCTAGCAAAAAATGTGGACAACATCCTATACTACGGTCATTCCCGATTACGAAAATGGAATTCAATTAATTCTAAGGTAAGAGCAAACATAATAGGTGAAAGTTCACTTAGTTCAGCTATGCCTTCTGGAAACCAAGCCGTGCCTGTTCTTGGGATTCGCTGGGATTCGGCTGCAGATGAACTCTTTTATACAGTTAATTTGAACAACCCTTTTGAATCACCCACAAAACGACGGGTACTTAGCGAGGTGGCACGACTTTTTGATCCAACAGGTTTGGTTTCACCGGTCATCATTTCGAGAAAAATATTTATTCAACCGATGTGGTCAGCAGGCATTACATGGGATGCTCCTTTACCCGAATGATTGCAAAATTATTGGCTCAAATTTCGTGATGGCCTCGATGCTTTAAACAATATTCGTGTTTTTCGATGGATAGGCATGAAATCTGGCCATATAACAGAACTACATGGCTTCTGCGACTCCAGTCTTAAGGCCTTTGCAGCAGTGATCTACGCAAGAATAATTGAACAAGACGGCAGATCGCATTTATCGCTACTTACAGGACGTACGAGAGTAGCCCCATTGAAGGCAGCAACGATTCCTCAACTTGAGCTCTGTGCAGCTCTTTTGTTAGCAACAACTTTCAATCATGTTCGTATGGCTTTAGAACTAGAGGATACGTCTCACAACTTATGGTCTGATTCGAATATAGTTTTCACAGAAATAGTTTTTGTTATTTTTTGAGCTCGTCAAAATTTCGCGTTTTTGTTGTTTTTTTTGTATACACACAAAATCGAACTCAAACCAAAATAAAAAACAACAACGACTACGACGCATCAAAAACAAAAACAACAAACAATATGGATATTTACGGGTTGATGCGCAGTTGCGAAAATGCAAGTTTTTTTCGCACTAACGGGTGAACGTTCAATGTAAATATTTCCATCTTGCGAAATTGCAGAAGTAGTGCGAAATTTTGGGCAGTGTGTTTGTTGTTTTACAAGTGTCGAACTTTCGCATTGTGTGTTCTAATTCTCAGAAATTTTAAAAATTGTTGAAATATTATTGCTGTTGTAAACGAGCCACAAAAAAACAACAAAAATAGTTTTTGTGATTGTTGTCCTTCGAATTTGAAGTTGTTGTAAAAGCGAAAATTTTGCACTGACTGCGCTGCCTGCGCTTGTCTCAGTGATTTAAAAAAACTGACACCCTTGACGTAAACAACCTATGACATTCAAACCAATTTACTTCAAATCGGGTACGACAGATACAAGAGCTAATATCACCAGAATATTGGTATCATATACGATCAGCACAGAATCCAGCTGATTGTGCGACAAGACAAGCCGAGCTGTTGAAAAATCAGTTGTGGTTGAGTTTCCCCGAGTGGCTAAAACAAGCTGATATACAATCGTGTACCGAGGTCGAGCTCACAGCTGATGAGCTAAGTTTTCCAAGGTGAACAGAAACAACATCTTTTTCTACTGTTACTCCTTCTTGTTTGTCTCTCACGACGATGCAGAAAAATGGAAAAATAGAAGAATTTCTAACTGAGGGGTTTGGTGACTTAAAAAAGCTACTTCGTACGGTAGCAAATCTACTACGTTGGACTCCAACACGTCGCTATTTGCGCCACTGTACCATTAGTGTGCGAGAAATGGGCGAGTCACTTGAGAAATTAGTCTTCATTGAACAACATAACAAGTTTTACATGGAAGCCAGACATTTGAAAAATGGTTCAAATTTGTCCAGCTCCAGCAAATTTTTGAATTTAAATAATTTTATCGACGAACGAAATATTATGCGAGTTGGTGGCGAGTTCATTGCCACATTATCGGCGACATCCGGTAATATTACATAGGTGTAGCGCATTAGTTCAACTACTCATCCAACAAGCTCACTCTGATACATTACATGGCGGAATACAGCTGATGCTCCAGACTATCCGGAGTCGTTTTTAGATTTTGAATGCGAGACAAGCTTTTAAGACAACTTCGTTACTTGTAGACGTTATCGTGGTACTAAAATACAATACAGCAACAGATGGCACCCCTACCTTGGCAGCGGGTCAATGCAGCACGATCATTTTTGGCTTCAGGTGTTGACTACTTTTGTCCTTTCACTCTACTTAGCGGTGGTAAACGGTCACGTTCTACGGTACAGACTTATTTGGCAATTTTCATATGCATGGTAAGCAAAGCTATTCATATTAAGGTGGTGGACGACCTTTCATCACAGTCATTTTTGAATGCATATACAAGGTTTATATCAAGGCGCAGCCCTTGCGTCGATTTGTATAGCGACAACGGAACAGCATTTGTGGGAGCCAGTAAACTTACGCTTGCAAATTTAGCCGCATGGCAAACCGAACATACTCAAAAATTAATAACAAATATGGGTACTAATTGGCATTTTATCTCCACAGGTTCTCCTCACCAAGATGGATTATGGTAAGCGGCTGTGAAGTCAGCCAAACATCATTTGATCAGGGTGGTCGGTAAGCAAGTTCTATGGCATGAACAAATACAAACACTGGTGGCAAGAATTGAAGCCTGCCTTAATTTCCGCCCGTTGATAGCACTTCACGACCATCCAAATGATAAATTTGCTTTTTCTCTAGTCGATTTTCTTATTGGAGCTCCTTTGGTAGCCGTTCCGGAGCCAGACCTTCGTAAACTTCCTTCTAACCGAGTTAAGCATTGGCGTTGGTAACAACAGTTACACCAATATTTTTGGCAGAAATGGAGCGAGGAGTATTTGTCAACGTTACAAACGCGAAATAAATGGCAATGACAACACGATGCAATCAAGATTTTTTATGTAATTACCTTTAATTTAATATATAATGCTTTTCAATATAAATATTCGTTCTTGAGTTATTGTAGCTAAGTGCAACCATTTTTGTTTTGGTCCAAAAAACGGAAATGAGCGATAATTTTTTCGAAATCAATTTATTTCGATGTAGCCATGTCCGCCTGGCTGGTTGGCTGGGTGTGCGTGGAAATACATTTTCTGGGAAAACTGGTGCGTGGAAATACATTTTCTGGGAAAACTGAGCAAGATAATTCCATAAAATTTGGTACACTGCCTCCGTCGTTAAAGTTAGCTCAGGGGATTGAAAATTAGCAAAATCGGTCAACGGACACGCCTACCCCCATACAAAAAATATATTAAAAATGCAACTTAGGAGTATTTTTCACGAAAATGCAACCGAAACACACATAAATACTACGAATTGTAAGTGCAAGCTCTAAAAAAAAAACTGGGTGAATTCAGGCAGGAGGGCGTGGCACCTCCTATATAAGTAAAAGCTTCAAAACGGTGTTCAAAGCGTGTTTTGAGATAATCCAACCAAATTTCACTCAGACACTAGGAACTATAAATGCAAGCTCTGAGCAAAAACTGAATGAACTCGGACAAGAGGGCGTGGCACCATATAAGCTAAATCTCAAAAATACTGAAGTGTAAGGTATTTAATGTTTGGCCAGGCCAAAGGTTACACCCTTACTAGTTATACCCTACACCCAGGGTATATTCACTTTGTCCTTCCGTTTGTAACGCAGAGAAGGAGGCGTGGCAGATATAGAAAAGTATATATATTCTTGATCAGCGTCACCTCCTGAGTCGATATAGCCATGTCCGTCTGTCTGGCTGGCTGGCTGGGTGGCTGGCTGGCTGGCTGGCTGGCTGGCTGGCTGGGTGGCTGGCTGGCTGGCTGGCTGTGTGTGTGTTGAAATACACTTTTTGGGAAAACTGACCAAGATAATTCAATGAAATTTGGTACACTGCCTCCGTCGTTAAAGATAGCTCGGGGGATTGAAAATGAGCGAAATCGGTCAACGGACACGCCCACCGCCCATACAAAAAATATATTCAAAATGCAATTTTAGGAGTATTTTTCACGACAATGCAACCAAAATACGTATAAATACTAAGAATTGTAAGCGCAAGCTCTGAGAAAAAACTGAACGAATTCGGACAAGAGGGCGTGGCACCTCCCATATAAGCAAAAGCTTTAAAACGCTATACTGAAAGCGTTTTTTGAGATATTCGAACCAAATTCGACTCAGACACTAAGAATCATAAATGAAAGCTCTTAGCTAAAATGGGGTGAAATCGGACAAGGGGGCGTGGCACCTCCCATATAAGCAAAAGTTTCAAAATGTTATACTGAAAGAGTTTTTTGAGATAATTCAACCAAACTTCACTCAAATACTAAAGACTATAAATGCACGCTCTAAGCTAAAACTAGAAGAACTCGGACAAGAGGGCGTGGCACCTCCTATATAAGCAAAAGCTTCAAAACGCTATACTGAAAACGTTTTTCACTCAGACACTAAAAACTATAAATGCAAGCTCTGGACAAAAACTGGGTGAATTCGGACAAGAGAGCGTAGCATCTCGCATAAGAGCAAACTTTTAAAAATACTGCAGTGTAGGGTATTTAATGTTTGGCCAGGCCAAATTTTACACCCTTGTCCGAGTTCATTCAGTTTTTGCTCAGAGCTTGCATTTGAGGGGGTTAGAAGCAAAGGGGTACAAGTAACACAAAGTAAAATTTGCGTAAAATATAGTTAAAGTTAACGTTGCTTCATAAATTGGAGAGTGAGTTAAAAAATAAAATATTGCGCGTCACATAACATTTAAAGTATGCTCCATCTAATGTTGTTTTCAAATTTTTTCTATGAGTCCCCCTTTAAAAGTTATTAGTATTTCAGTGGAAGCCTACACCATTTTACTCAAATTTTTTTTTTGTAGTGAAAATGGAGTAAAGTTAGCGCCGTTAAGCAACTAACATAGCAGAAGAAAAAACTAAATATCATAACTCTAAGAATCCTTAAAACGTTCTCTGTTAAAGGTATCTTTTAAAATTTTTATAGAGGTTCGCTTTTAAAAGTTATTAGTATTTTACATACCGAAATCGTTACTTTTCATTTCAAAACGGAAATATTTTATTCAATATTTTAAACTCGTTTAGAAGCAAAGGGGTACATGTGCGGTAGACTTTCACTAAAGTACTAATAACTTTTAAAAACAGACCTCAAGAAAATTTTTCAAAAATACCTTAAAAAGGGAATTTTTCAAGGATTCTTAAAATTGAGGTATTTAATTTTTTCTTAACCTATGTTAGACATTACGCTGCGCTAACTCTGCTTCTTATTTACTAGAAAAAATTTTTTTTGAATTTTGTTTTAAAGCAAATCTATAATTTTGTGAACTTGCTTACCTTTATGGGGCTCTATAGAGGTGTAGGAACTCAAAAGCTTAGGTAATGTTTGTTTCATAAATAAAGCAAAGCTCCCACTACCTATCCTCATACTTAACTCAATTTTTCGTAATTTGTCACTTGTACCCCTTTGCTTCTAAGCCCATCATTTATAGTTCCTAGTGTCTGAGTTTCAAAATGTTATACGGAAAGTGTTTTTGAGATAACCCAACCAAATTACACTCAAACACTCGGATCTACAAATGCAAGCTATTCGCAAGATCTAGGTTAACTCGGACAAGAGGGCGTGGCACCTCTCATATAAGTAAAAGTTTCAAAATTATTAAAATAACAAAGTGTTTTTTGAGATAATCCAACCAAATTTCACTCAAACACGAAGAACATTAATTGTAAACTCTGAGCTTAAAGAAGGCGAAGTAGGATAAGAAGGCGTGGCACCTCCCATATAAGCGAAAGTTTCAAAATGCACTTCCCTTATAAGCAATATGTTCTTATACTCTCCTAACAATATACTTGAAATGCAGTGTAGGGTATTTAGTTTTTGGCCAGGCCAAAGATACCACCCTTACTAGTTGATTTGTCAACAGCTTCAAATTTCCTGTTAAGAAGTTGAAAAATAAATTCTTACAAAAATATCAAAATATTCTCTCCCATATTATTACCGATAATCTTACATTCCAGTGAATTTTGCAATTGCAGAAAAACTTTTTTGGGATTGTAAGCTATGGAATCCAAATGTATGTTGTACAAGCAAATACTTCGGTGTCAAACGAGATAACAATATGCTAAAACTTGCAAGTTGCAACGCATTGAATTGTAGTAGCTTTCATATATTTTCGCGACAAAAAAGAGGAGCACTAAAATAGCATTATGTAGTGTACACCACTACTAAAGTATATGCACTGAACTAAGCTGACGCAAATCAAACAAAAAAGGTCTGTGCAGTATTTGTTTTATCTTCTTTCATATCAAATACTTTCAAGACATTTCGACGCGACACTGAACTGAAGTATTTGATAAATAAAAAGCTGGTACAAGACATATCGTATCTTGAAACCAAATGTCTTATTCATGACAAGGGCCATAGCCTTTCGTCATTGTTGACAAACAAAGGTTTAGTGCAGTACATTCAATTTCTGTATCTGTTCAGTGTCTTTAACTCTTAATTTTAAAATTACTACACACAGAAGATGTACATATCGCTCATTTACAACATGAGAGGCACAAGTCAAAAAACTTGGTTTTGCAGAAAATACGTAACGTTTTCAATTGAAAAAGTTATTTCGTTCTCAAACGTTGACCGTAAAAAATATTATTATGAAATTTTTATTAACTCAAAAATTACGTTTTTTGATTTTACAGAAAATACGTTTAAAGTTTTCAATTTAAAAAGTTATTGTTCTCAAACGGTTACTGTAAAAGATATTTATATACGTAGGGCCTAACAAAAGTTCGCTTAGTTGGTGTCATGTTATAAATTTTTAGTAAATCAAAAAATTGCGTACTATTTGTTATAGTCTTACGATAAATCATTTTAATTTTCAGAAAGATCGGTCAAAATGGAGAGAAGAAAACGTAAAACAATGTCAATAGATATTCCAATGCCAACGCAGCAAGAGATTCGGTTTGCTATTCTTTTTGGATTTCGACGTAAACTCAAGCCTATGGAAATATATAATGAATGCCAAATAGCATTTGAAGTTAATGCGCCATCCCTCGTGACTATTTCAAAGTCGTCCCGAAGATTCCAGACAGGTAATTTTTCTGTGGAGGACGAACCTCGAGAAGGCCGCCCAAAATCTTCGACTGATTATGAATGTGTAGCACTGGTTAAGTCTAAAATTGACGAAGATCCAAGATTGACCCAGGAAATCATTGCTGAGGAACTGGGCTTGAATGCCATCGCGAATATTAAAAAATGATCTTGGATATACGAAGAAATCTGCACGATGGGTTCCTCAAATTTTAAGTGATGCTCAAAAAGAGGCACGTGCGCGTTTTACTAAGTATTTTCTTGAAAAATTCAAAAACGGAGTCTAACACTTTCAAGAAAATGGTGATGAAGCATTGTTTTAGAAGTACGACCCTGAAACCAAACAATGATCCATGGTCCACCTGTTAAAGTAAAGCAAAAAAAAGTCAGCAACAAAAGTAATGATGTCAGTTTACTTCACCAGAGAGAAATTTTTAGCTGCTATTCCTTTGGAAAAAGGTCAAACGGTTACTGCTAAGTGGTATACTGAAACCTGTTAACCAGAAGTCTTCCAAAATTTATTGGGAAACGCCAAAAAAAAGGAGCTACGCCGCTACTTTCTACATCACGATAATGCGCCAGCGCACACTGCTGAAAAAACGACCGATTTTATTGCGCTTTCAGGAATCGAAGAAATTCGTCCCGCACCTTATTCCCCAGATCTAGCGCCTTGTGACTTCTGGTTGTTTCCAAAAATAAAAAAAAAATTGAGAGGGAGAGTCTTCAACAGCAATGAGGAGATAATAAATGCGGTTAATTATGAAATTGCAAACCTGCAAAAAGCCGATTTTGAAGACTGTTTTTCAAGATGGATTTATCGACTTCAAAAATGTATCAAAATAAATGGCGATTACTTTGAAAAAATACAAATAGATGAAGAATAAAGTTATAAATTTAAAAAATTAAATTTAAAAGTTTTTTCAATTCAACTAAGCGAACTTTTGTTGGGCCCCTCGTAAACTTACACAATATTAAGCATGATATAACGAATAATTCTGCATCACTATCTCAAAATTTGCTTTTTTTGAGTTGTGCCGTTCTTGCAGTAAATATATATGTAAATGTGCGATATGTAACATTTGTTTACCTGCCTGAAAACTTCTTTCTTTAACATTTTCGCAACAATTGTTTGTGTCTATTTCTTGCACACTAGTCATTAATCTGTTCCTTTTTTTTAAAATACATACGTTCATTTCAGTACATCAGCAAGTTATTTTATAAATAAAATGTATGAAATATTTCGTTGACACTGATGTTGTTGGTATGTATTTGCATTAATTTTGATTTTGGAACAAGCGGCTGACTTTTTATTAATTTCTGATATTATGAGTATGGTAATTTTCATAACAGTAGGCGGCACATTGTTGACCGGCGGTTTTTCATTTAAAAAATAACCTATTAATTAATAAGGAGTGTGTATTAACTTAAATTAAAACATTTTTCCGGGGAATCACAAGGATCGGGGACATTCTTATCCCTACTACCCTGGGAAAAAATAAGAGTATCAAAAAGAGAACTACTAGTGGAAGAATTAATAAGTATTTATTGCGACGAAGAAAACAACAAGAGCTACTAGGGACGACCTACGTTAAATAACATTATATATTTGCATTGTGTGTGTGTATGTTTGTATAAATGTGTTAATTTTTGATAGGTATAAAGTCATGACATATGTATGTAATTTAAAATATGTACCTTTATACAAACATATACATGGTTAATACATATATGTATGCATTAACGAATGTGCTTACGTGCACGAATAAATGTGCACATACATATACATGCATACATACAAGCTTATATGTACTCCTTAGTTACACTCAGCACGTAGTGACTATATATATATTGCGGCATTGAATTTACATATATGCATTTATTTAGATGTATATATATATATATATATGCATATATATATGCATATATATATGTTATATTATGAATATGGTATATATATATATTTATACATATACATACATGTATATATTGCAAATACATACAGGCAATGATAGAGGCTGAATATTAACGTTCCCTTTAGGTAGGTATAAATATTCGGTTAAGAACCACTTTTTTATACGTCGTGAACATTGCATACGTTCATGCATATGTGTGTTTACTTTTCTTTTTTCATCTTATTCTGTTTAACTTATTACATTTCATTTTCCAATTGTATACTATTTTGTGCTCATTTTTGCTATTAAAAGATTTTACATTTCATTTTCCTCCCATTTAACAAAAAAAAATCATACTACACATACACGATTGCATTTCGGAAACTGACGGCGGCCAGCAGTCGCTTGCGATTTGTTATGGTTGTGTGTAGGGATGTAAATGAGTGATGGAAAATAAAAAAAAAAAAATGATAAAAACTTCAATTTAAAGTAGCAGTCGAATTCTCTATACCCGAATCTACACGATCCGAGCGCAAAGTGCCGAACGAAGCCCGCACGAACCGAATGTTAACGTAAAGCAAGCAGCAAGAGTATACAATACAACACCGCCGCAACCGTTGCTGCTACTGGATTAAATGTACGCACTGCCAAGCAAACACGAACGAACAAACAGCGTATGAGTGACGTAAACACAAATATCGCCACAATGCACGACGATTTAGCTAACGGGCAATGCGAGCAAGCGAGTAGCGCCTTATAACGACTCACTGCCGCACGAACAACAGTCCGACAGACTGTCTTCACACGATACGACTGACAAAAGCTACGATACGGATGTAACCGTACCGTGATGAACTGTGGTAGGCTGGCTATACTGAAAACAGAAAGAATGAAAAATCTACTATCAACCAGTGTTGCCAGAATGACTAAAACTTGGCAAAGAAGTACATATCTAAATATTTTCTCTTGTGAAAATACTGCAATTTAAAGTATAACAAGCCAGATGATGGCAGACACCATAAAAACACGAATGGATAACACAATAGGAAAAGCAGTCAACCAATCGATTTGTTTTTAAATTGCAATTTTCTCAACTAACATGCCACAATTTCATAAAGCTTTTTTTTATATATAGAACTAAGACGGTATAAGTGCGCGTAGGTCTCAAATTTTAAATAAAACTAGTAAGGGTGTAACTTTTGGCCTGGCCAAAAAATAAATACCCTACACTGCAGTATTTTGAAAATTTTGTTTATATGGGAGGTGCCACGCCCTTCATCCAGTTTTTGTTCAGAGCTTGGATTTATAGTTTTAGTGCCTGAGAGACATTTGGTTGGATTATCTGAAAAACCCTTTTCAGTATAGCGTTTTGAAGCTTTTGTTTATATAGGAGGTGCCACGCCCTCCTGTCCGAGTTCGTCTAGTTTTAGCTTAAAGCGTGCATTTAGTCTTTAGTATTTGAGTGAAAATTGGTTGGATTATCTTAAAAAACTCTTTCAGTATAGCATTTTGAAACTTTTGCTTACATGGGAGGTGCGACGTCCCCTTGTCCGATTTCACCCAATTTTTGTTAAGGGCTTTCATTTTTAATTCTTAGTGTCTGAGCCAAATTTGGTTTGAATATCTCGAAAAACGTTTTCAGCATAGCGTTTTGAAGTTTTTGCTTATATGGAAGGTGCCACGCCCTCTTGTCCGAATTCGCTCAGTTTTTTCTCAGAGCTTGCGCTTACAGCGGCCAGCCACCCAGCCAGCCAGACAGACGGACATGGCTATATCGACTCAGGAGGTGGCGCTGATCAAGAATATATATACTTATCTATATCTGCCACTCCTCCTTCTCTGTGTACAAACGAAAGGACAAAGTGAATATACCCTGGGTGTAGGGTATAAAAAGTACTTTTATCGCTACTGTGCTTTTCGGTAGCAACCATCAACACTTGTTTGCTTTGCTAAATTCCATTTTAATTGCTCTGCGAGTTTATAGTTTTTATACCCTACACCCAGGGCATATTCACTTTGTCCTTCCGTTTGTAACGCAGAGAAGGAGGCGTGGCAGATATAGAAAAGTATATATATTCTTGATCAGCATCAACTCCTGAGTCGATATAGCCATTTCCGTCTGTCTGGCTGGCTGTCTGTGTGTTGAAATACACTTTTTGGGAAATTTGAGCAAGATAATTCAATGAAATTTCGTACACTGCCTCCGTCGTACTGCTCGGGGGATTGAAAATGAGCAAAATCGGTCAACGGACACGCCTACCGCCCATACAAAAAATATATTCAAAATGCAATTTTAGGAGTATTTTTCACGACAATGAAACCAAAATATACATAAATGCTACGAATTGTAAGCGCAAGCTCCGAAAAAAAACTGAGCGAACTCGGACAAGGGGATGTTGCACCTCCCATATGAGCAAAAGCTTCCAAACGCTATACTGAAAGCTTTTTTTGAGATATTCGAACCAAATTTGACTCAGACACTAAGAATTATAAATGAAAGCTCTCAACAAAAATTGGGTGAAATCGGATAAGGGGGCGTGGCACCTCCCATATAAGAAAAAGTTTAAAAATGCTATACTGAAAGAGTTTTTTGAGATAATCTAACCAAATTTCACTCAAATACTAAAGACTATAAATGCACGCTCTAAGTTATAACTAGACGAACTCGGTAAGAGGGCGTGGCACCTCCTATATAAGCATAAGCTTCAAAACGCTATACTGAAAAGGTTTTTGAGATAATCCAACCAAATTTCACTCAGACACTAAAAACTTTAAATGCAAGCTCTGAACAAAAACTGGGTGAACTCGGACAAGAAGTCGTGGCACCTCCCTTACAACGAAAATTTTTAAAATACTGCAGTGTAGGGTATTTACTTTTTGGCCAGGCCAAAAGTTACACACTTACTAGTTAAATGTTGCCATGCTCACAATTCAATTTTTTGTTTCCTACAGTCTCTTAAAAACATTTTGCTACATGTGGGGAACTTGTTTTATTTTCAAAGAGAGTTGCACAAAATCTAAAATTAAACTAGTAAGGGTGTAAAATTTGGCCTGGCCAAACATTAAATACCCTACACTGCAGTATTTTTAAAATTTTGCTCATATGGGAGGTGCTACGCTCTCTTGTCCGAGTTCACCCAGATTTTGTCCAGAGCTTGGATTTATAGTATTTAGTGTCTGAGTGAAAAACGTTTTCAGTATAGCGTTTTGAAGCTTTTCCTTATATAGGAGGTGCCACGCCCTCTTGTCCGAGTTCGTCTGGTTTTAGTTTAGAGCGTGCATTTATAGTCTTTAGTATTTGAGTGAAGTTTGGTTGGATTATCTCAAAAAACTCTTTTAGTATAGCATTTTGAAAC
The DNA here is from genome assembly GCA_951812925.1 of Calliopum simillimum. Lineage (NCBI taxonomy): Eukaryota > Metazoa > Arthropoda > Insecta > Diptera > Lauxaniidae > Calliopum > Calliopum simillimum. Next base: position 14,642,247 of record OX638373.1, on the reverse strand, counting down.
TTTTGCTTATATGGGAGGTGCCACGCCCTCTTGTCCGAATTCATTCTGTTTTTTATCAGAGCTTGCGCTTACAATTCTTAGTATTTATGCGTATTTTGGTTGCATTGTCGTGAAAAATACTCCTAAAATTCAATTCAATTCATTGAATTATCTTGCTCGGTTTTCCCAAAAAGTGTATTTCAACACACAGCACCCAGCCAGCCAGTCAGCCACCCAGCCAGCCAGCCACCCAGCCAGCCAGCCAGCCAGCCAGCCAGCCAGCCAGCCAGCCAGCCAGCCAGCCAGACAGACGGACACGGCTATATCGACTCAAGAGGTGACGCTGATCAAGAATATATATACTTTTCTATATCTGCCACGCCTCCTTCTCTGCGTTACAAACGGAAGGACAAAGTGAATATATCCTGGGTGTAGGGTATAAAAACAAAAAATGATAAAAAATATGCGTTTCTTTTCCTTGGAAGCAACTTACATTACTTCCCGTTGGGTATGTATTTTTCTCCACCTACCCCCACTACCCAGCTGTATGTAACAAACAGAATTACAAAATTAATAAGGTGCCTTATAGGCAGACATGTCGAATTTCAGCGCGATACAGCGATTTGTTTTGTTTTGACAGTAATTTTCCGGAAGGTCTGCAAAAAAAATACTCATCCGCGGCGTCGATGATTTTCTCGCGCGAGCTGAATTTTTTATTGATGAGCCATCTTTTGAGGTTTGGGAACAGATAATAGTCCGAGGGAGCCAAAATGCGCGAATAAGGTGGATGGGGAAGCAAATCGAGCCCTAAATCGTTGATTTTAGCCATGGTTGTGATGCTCTTGCGTGCCGGCGCATTGTCTTGCAAAAACAAAATTTTTTTCGCTTCATGTGAGGGCGTTTCGCAGCGATTTCGGCCCTTCAATCGCTCCAATAATGCACAGTAATACTCGCTGTTGATGGTTTTTCCTTTTTCGAGGTAGTCCACGAAGAATATGCCAGACAATCCCATCGGAGTGCCTGCCGCTGCGGACTTCATCGGCAGTGGAGTTTCGGCCACCACGAAACTCTCGAAACCATTTTGATATGTCTGCCTAAATATGAATGGATTATAAGGCACCATAATATATTTTGCGATCGCAGCGCGTTCTGGCGGTCAAGGAGGTTACTTTTCACCCCACTTAGCATGTGTAGGATAAAAGAATATTTATTGAACGCTGCTTCTAGCATCAATGCCCAAGGCTCTGACAAACAACACAATAACAGTGAAAGTGTGAGTTAAGGCCTTGAAGTCCAAATAACAATGTTAGCTCATCATTCGGAAAGTTTGATTTAATTTAAGGTGCTCGAAACAATTCCATTGTGTGGAATTCAGTATGCAACTGAAATTCGTTAACTTTTTATAAATTTTTTTTCAGCAAATCTGATTTTTATTTCGAAGCTCGCTTTTGAGAAATAAATTGACCTTTTGAGTTTATATATACGTTTCTAAAAACTATGATTTTGAAAAAATAAACAAAATATATAAGTATATTTGTATACCGATTAGAGCCCGGCACGGCACGAACACGAAATAAGCATTTGAAAAAGCCGGGGCCCGCACCAATATTTTTTGTCGCGGTCCGAGCCCAACCCGGCCCAATACTACCATATTATTCACATTCACACTATTTTATGATTTATAAAAATTGTAACTTAGTGATGGAACTAAATCAATGATTTAATTCGCGCCTACTTTTTTTATTATTGCAAAAAGTAAAAAACTTTTGTAAGTGTTGACTTACTTTTGGCGCTCATAGTATTTCTACAGCCAGCAGAAATTATCTCAAAATATCCTACTTTATAAGGTGAAGTACGTATACAAACTTTCAATCCCTACTAAAAAATTGATTTTCTTTGGCTACATCATTGCCATATCTCTCATGCTACCGGTATCTGGGCTGCTTTCTCGAACTCTAATGATGTTCAAGTTATGCAAAACAAAACTTTAAAAAATGTTTTCATTCTGCATTCTCTATATCATTCAGTTGATCTCTACTCCAATTTACGCATTTTGCCACTTAAGACCATTCATAGGTTACGGTTGTTATGGCATGTTCATAATATCCAAAATAATCTAAGTCCTAATAATATCCAAATTTTGACGCTTCAAGACTCTTACATATATAGGCATAGAGATCTTCTTGTTTCTCGAGTAATAAATGCTATGTGTATATCGCATAATAGACTACGCAGGTATAATGAGTTGAATATTTCCATCAAGAACCTGTCAAATATGGAGTTATTCAAAAAGAAGTAAAAATAATTCTTTCTCAATAAAACTACGCTGCTATCAATTTTAAAAATTTTGTATTATACTACTAAATCTGTAAAATTATATTAATTTTATAAATCTTCAATATTGTTTTAAATTTCATTTAATTCCCTAGTTATTTAAACGAATTGTTTAGTTATATTTTCTTTTCCTTGAATTTTTTCCTTGCAATGATTTTAATAATCACTTTTAAGCTTTTAAGTTGTCGGTTTCTAAATACTTCTTTATTATATTTATTAATTATTATTAATTATTTATAACTCTGTACATAAGTTAATTAGACTTTTTAAATAAATAAAAAATATAAATAATCAAAAAATATTTTCCAAAGTTGTATCAACAAAAACTAGCTTAACATCAAGGACTATTTACGCCACATTTCACAAAATTATTACTATCAGAGCGGCTAGATTTTGGAATAATTTGCCACCGTTCCTAAAAATATTCTCGTTACCTCCTACTTATTTCAAGAGGCTTATCTTTGAACATTTCTCCCATTTCTAGTTTGTACTAATTTGGTATCGCTAGCAATTGATATAACGATGATCGTTAGAATCATTAATTACTATTTTTTTTTCCTTTAAGTATTTTATATATTTTTTTTTTTAGTTTTATTAATTCCGTTTTAACATTTGTAAATTTTTAAAATTTTGTTTTTTATTATTCTTTTGCTTTTCAAATGTTTTCCAAATCTTTAAGTATGTCTTAATATGTTTAAATGTTATCTTATTTTTGTTACGCCAAGATTGTAAAGCGTTGTAAATCTCCATCAATGTATGGCCCTCGTATAGGTTTCGAGTTGATTAAATCATTAAATAAATAAATAAAATAAAATTGAATAACCAGACTCGCCCAAATTCAAATAATCACACTACGTCTAGGACATACAAAAATCACGAACCAACACTACATCGACAAAAATATTAGATCCATCTGCCCCCTTTAAAATTAAAACACCTTTAAACCATTGTCCAACACTCAACCAATCTAGAAACAAAGTTTTTGATAACATTAAACCCACTATTAGTCTATCTAACACTAACGAATTAAACATTAAGGCCCGGATTCGCAGTCATTAGTTAACCGATTAGTTAATTAAACAGGACAGGAGTATAACTAATATTTCATATTCATAGAGTTTTGATTAACTAAAACAATCAACAAAAAAATATAGGTAGATAACACGGAATAAATTTGTAGATTTTGTGAAAACAAGTGTTTTGTTTAAGGTTGGAAAAGTACGAGTGTTACCTTTGGCTTGGCCAAAAACTAAATACTCTAGTACTAGTTACCACGCCCTTTTGGCCAAATTCACTTAGTTTTTCTCAGATCATGCTCTAGAGCGAAATTTGGTTTCTTTACCTCAAATAACGCTTGCACTAAAGAATTATGTAAATATTGCTTGTATAAGATATGCCTAGGTTTTGCTCAGAGCTTATAGTTACTGTTCTTAGTGTCTGAGTGAAATTTGGTTGGATTAGCTCAAAAAAAACTTTCAGTATAGCATTTTGAAACTTTTGCGTATGTCGGAGCTACCACGACCCCTTTTTTGAACTTCACCTAGGTTATGCTTATAGCTTGAGCTTACCATCCCTAGTACTTATGTCAATTTTGATTGCGTTATTGCGAATAATGCTCATAAAATTGCGCTTTGATATATTTTTTGTATGGGCGGCAGGGCAGGAGTGTCCGCCGACCGATTTCACTTATTTTAAATACGACGAGCTAACTTTGACAACGGAAGCAGTATGCCAAATTTCACGAATTATCTTGCTCCCAAAAAATATTAAAATGATTTCAACGGACAGACAGACATCCAGACTAGGGAATGCAATACCGGATCAAAAAATGGGATACCGGTATAGTAAGTTAGGGTAATGTGGACTATGTGGTTAATATGGTGCACCCTTTTATTTCCCATATATAACAATTTTGGTTATTTGTGCATATTAAAACTCGAAAAACATATTTTTTACGCTCTTTGGCTTTTCCATTATGCTCCTTACACGTGTGCAATTTCTTAATATAAGCTGTAAGGTCAAATTGACTTTATTTATTACGTACTGAATAGCTATATAATTTTCTTAGAACTCTGTTTTCTATTCAAATGACTGTTATGCATTTGTGGAACTATTATTCAACGAAAAAATACATAAGCACGTCTGATTTTACATTGCTTTTGTATATTAAATGATTATTGCAAAAAAGTTATGCTTTCGGGTAATGTGGACTACCCCATATTATTTAACGCTGATTACTATTACACCTTAAAAAGCTAATTACATGTGTGGGATACCCGAGTTTAAGTAATATGGTGCACTATTTTACGTATGATTCGGTACTCCATATTACTTATTCATTTGTTAGTATGAATTTAGTTTATCTTACTAAAAAATATTCTTTGATAAGCCTTTACAGCTGTTTTATAGCAATTATAATCTAAAATAATACAACTCGGCTTTTAGTCAACAAAAGTTCCGAATAACGGTACCACTTTAGGAAATGGATAGGGTGATCCACATTACCCAACACTTTTCTTTTTCAGCTATTTTTAGGTACTGTCAATTTATCTGGCCTCACGCTCGAAAATGTTAATATTTTAGTTTATAAATTATATAATAGTAAAAACAATAGAATAACTAATACTAATTAATTGACCAAACTAACCTAGTACCATTACTTTGGTAGAAATTGGCGAAAAAGAAAAAAGGTAAGCACATTACCCGAACTTACTCTATCCGGTATTGAAATTTTTTCAAAACCGGGATCCCGGTATACACTGGTATTCTTTGGAACGATAAAAATGGACATGAGTCCGCGGATAATAGATTTATGCCCAATGATCTGGTTTAATACAAAAAAAAAAACATGAATAGAATAACGCTTTATTTTTATATTAAACTAGCTGGCCCGGTAGCGACTTTGATCGCCCGTTCCCGATGCCCTTAACATATGTTCCAAATCCCATCCATCTCTGTCGTCCTTCTCTTCCAACCCATCAGGTTTTTCAAGGTGAATAGAATATATATTTATGTTCCAACTTTTATAACGATAGCTACTATAGGCGTACGGGGGTGCAAATCCCTTTCGTTCAATCCCTCTTAAGCTTTGCATGCTGAATAGTAAACGCAATAAACATCCATGTACCAAGTTTCAAAATGACAGCTGATATAGGAACACTGATAGGGCATTTTGTGTGTTTTTTTAATGTGGGGGGCTCAACATCCCCTGGTTCAATCCCCTTCAAATTTTGCATGGTTGATGGCAGATACATTATGCATAAGTTCACTAACTTTCATAATCATAGCTTGTATCACTGCAGAGATATAGCAATTTTAGTATTTTTTTCGTATTGGGAGTGCAACCCCCGTCCCCCGCAGCGGCATCTCACCCCTTAAGAACCTTTTACAGACCATAACAAACAATTTAAAAAAATTATTCAAATCCGCCGTGTAGTTTCCGCGTCCATAAGCTACATACGGACACCATTTCATTTTTGTATATATAGAAGATAAAAAAAAATATAAAATAAATATGTATGTAAGTATGTATGTATTCTCCTTTAATCCCTAGGAGGAGCATAGGGCCAATATGAAATCTCTCCATTTGTCACGATAAAATAAATATAGCAACTCTTTAATTCAAAGTACCTGGAGACCGGTCAACAATCTAATCTTATTATTTTAGTCGATGTTTTTATTCATAGCTATTTTTTGTTATGATACTTGTATCTTTTCACTTCTAACGGTCATGCTTTCAAAATGATAAATAAACCGATGAGAATAATAATAAGAAAAACTCGGAAAGTATCGAATAGTATAAAAAAATATCAAAAACTAAAATTTTTTTTTGGTGAAATAGAATGCCCTAAAATAAATAAATGGGATATGCCACGCACCCAAAATATTTCGTCTTTTGTATGGCGGCTGAAATATCTTATCTTCAAAGGATCATAACTCGGAAAATAAGAATCCCATTGGAAAAATCCGAAAAGATATTTGGACAAGGAAGAGTGTAACTATTCGATGCTATTAATAAAAATTAATTTTACCTTTTCTTGTAGCTACGCTGTAAGACTGAACACAGCGTTTTCTTCAACTTCAAGCAAGAATATTTCAAAATCCTGCAGGTATAATGACAGTTCTGCTGATGAAGACGAACTTAACGTCAAAAAGTACATAAGACTGCATATAAGAATTAAACAGTTCATTCCATTTTTTTTTTTTTTTGTGCCTGAGTTATTAACCAAAATTTTTATTTTGATAAAAAACTGGGCGTGGCAATTATTAAACAAAGTCTTCTTTTTGATATGCTTTAGATACTCCTGATCCAGATCCGCATACCAAATTTCATCAAAATATGTTGTGTCATTTACGAGAAATAACATTTAATGTGTTTTACTTGTATGGGAGGTTCCACGCGCACTTTCGATATTTTGCCTACTTTCAGGTCGTAGGTGTCTAAAAGGAAGTAGACTCCCTATAGTCAAATTCGGAAAGATTGCTTTAATAGTTTTCTTTTTATAGCGCATTATATTTTTGTGGGCGATGCCACGCCCTTCAACGAGTTTTCCCAATATAACGGCATATCACATATTAATACTTGTTTGCAGACGTAACAGCTCCTAAATTTTCATCAAAATTGTCGGAGTCGTTTTCGAGTAATAAGGGTTAAAAAGTGGGCGTGGCACTTATTCGATCCCGCCCACTTTTCTTTTGTTACAAGGTATTATTAAGCAGTAGCTACATACCAAATTTCATTGAAATACCTTGTAAAATTTGCGAGAAATAGCATTAAACGTATTTTGCTTGTATGGGAGGTTTCACGCGCAACGGCGATATTTTGCCTACTTTCAGGTCATAGGTTTCTAATAGGAAGTAGACTCCCTATAGTTAAATTCAGAAAGATTGCTTTAGTAGTTTTCTTTTTATAGCGCACTATATTTTTGTGGGCGGTGCCACGCCCTTCACCGAATTTTCCCAATATAACGGCATATCACATATGAATACTTGTTTGCAGAGGTAACTTCTCCTAAATTTTCATTAAAATTGTTGGAGTCGTTTTCGAGTAATATTGAATCAAAATTTTCAAGGGCTAAAAAGTGGGCGTGGCACTTCTTCGATCCCGCCCACTTTTTGTCTGTTTGCGCAAAATTAGTACAATAAGATAAATCTTTTGGAGTACAACATACTGATATGGTCAAAGTATAAAGTTACATGAATAAGACTAAACTAAAAGTAACAAGACAACATAAAATAAAAAATTAAATATTAAAAACTAAAAATAAAATGCAAAAAAAATATTTAGAATTAAACTAGATGTCTGGATATCACAGTGGGGGAGAAATATTATTAATAATTTTGAGAAAAAATAAAATTATCTATTGAGAACGCGAGAAATATTGCACAATTAAACGCTTAAAGTTGTTAGGGCAATTTACATTTTTAATGTTGTTAGGTAAAGAATTCCAAATTCTAATGGCATTGATTAAGAACATTTTGGTAGAACTGCAATGCGTGAAAGTCGGTATAGTTAAATTATGGCATCTATCAGATATACTAAAGCACAGCTTTTCATATAGATAAAGCGGAGTTTTAAAATAGATAATTTTATGCAGGAAAATGCAATTTCGAGACATTAAATAGTTTCAACCGAACATCCGAGAATCTTACTTTTCCAAGAGGAAATGTGGTCAAATCTGCGCAGGCCATAAACATAGCGAGTAGCATTATTAAACGCGACTTGCAGCTTGTGGAGAGATCCAGAGTCTAATTTACTATATACAACCTCAAAGTAACGTAAAAAAGGAACAACTAATTGCAAAACTAGTTTGCTTTTGGTTTCAATTGGGACAAAGTTCGCAGAAATCCTTAAACACCGAAGGGTCAAATAAATTTTACGTATTACGTGGTTTATATGTTCTGAGCATGTCAACATAGAGTTTATATGAAACCCAAGACTAGACGTTTTGCTAACAAAATTTAGCTGAGCATCACCAACATACAAGGGGGGAATACAATCAATATCAGGTTTAGTACGCAAAATCGGTAACACAACTGATTTAGCGCGATTCAAGCGCAGAGCATTAAGCGAGGCCCAACTATTGATTGCTGCGAGGTCCTCATTAAATCTAAAACTTAGGTCATCAATCAAGCCACTCCTTCGCGACATGTACATTTGTATATCGTCAGCATATGCGTGCATTTTCACATTGCTGCGAACTGAAAATATATCATTGATGAATATACAAAACATCACTATGGACCCTTGCGGTCTATGTGTGGCAATATTGCCGCCACCCTAACCTAACCTATACAAAACAGAAGGGGGCCTAAGACAGAGCCCTGAGGCACACCAGCATAACATATCTTGTAGTCAGAATAGGTGTTTCCAACTTTAACCCTTTGCAGTCTATCTTGTAGGTAACTTTTCATCAAACGCAAAGCACTGTCACAAAAACCGAAGTAGTGTTTTAGTTTAGTACATAATATAGAGTGGTCTACACAATCAAATGCTTTAGAAAAGTCTAAGAAACATAACAGTGTTAATTCATCATGATCGTATGGAAATCTGATATCATCCATCACTTTTAACATTGCTGTTGAACAACTATGTCCTGCTCGAAATCCAGACTGCAAAGGAGAAATTAAATTATTACTGTGTATGTGCTCTGATATTTGTTCAGAAAAAATACTCTCACAAGCTTTTGATAGAGCAGATAAAATACTAATGGGTCTGAAGTCATTAGCAGATGACGGTGTCACTTTTTTTGCTACAGGTATTACAACGGCTACCTTCCACATTTTCGGAAAACAGGAAGTGGTTACACAATGATTTATAATGTGCGTTAGATGTCTAACTATATAGGGTAGGATGAGCTTTAAAAACTTAATGGGTATTCCATCTTCGCCTATTGCGTTAGATTTTATTTTCATAATACTTTTGAAAACAACAAATTCATCCACCACATGAAATTGGAAACGATCTTTAGGGCAACACAGTTTAATATCAGTTTCATACCTTAAAATTTCATTTGAGTTGCTTCCAGTAATAAAAGAATCATTTAAAGAATTGTTTCAAGGCATTATTGAACTGTACCTTCTCACCAAATTTTATTCAAATATCTTGTATGGTTTGCGATGCCACGCCCTCTGGTGAGCATTTACAAAGTTCAAGCCTAGCTCATTCTTCATTGTATGCTATACCAAGTTTCATTGAAATCGAGAAAAAATATTGAGTACAAAAAAACAAACAAACAAACATACAATTTTATCTCGTATAAGAAGAGAAGATAAACTATTATAAGCTACAATATATATTAAAAAAAGTACTATTAAAGTTTTAATTATTATTAACATAGGAACGTAGAAACGGAAGTTCATCAAGGCTTTCGTCCTCCAGACTTGACCTTAGTTTTGTGCAAATTACTCCAATAGAAGCAAAAGCCCTTTCAGATTTCACACTCGTTGGTGAAATCGAAGGAAATCGTTATACATAAATAAGATTCAAGTATCTTTTGCCGATGTTTTCATTTTCGAACTAGCTTAATTCTTGTTCAACTATTCTGGTGTAGCTTCTTGTCGATTTCGTTCTTGGCGAGGCAATTATCAAATTTTCAGTGTTAAAAATATTACCAACGCATACTACCGATTTTTCCATACATTGATTAGCATGAAAAAGCCCTAGCATACTAGCAATGCTAAGCATGATTTTTTTGAAATTTTTTTATGCATTTCAACTCTTAATATTTATTTGGATTGTGTAGGTATTGTGAAACGCTTGAGAATTCGTTATTCTTTCTAATATACGAGTTTCCAACTGTTCTTTGAGCTCATTATCAAGCGGAAAATCTAGTCTTTAAAGTTCTTGATAATAGGTTAGCACTCTCACGGCAGCTTGCCTCTACTGTTAATTTTATTTGAAGTATAATTGAAATTATGTATATTTTTAATCAAAGGAGTCGCATTTTCGGACAGGCGATAATCTGCATTAATATTTGAATCTATAATAGCCTTTTGGATAACGGTTTTAAATTTATAGGCAATGGTTGAGGGTGCAGTGCTATGAATTTGTGGTTTCATTTAATTTCAAGTCGTCTACATCAGTCAAATCATGATCATCCGACTCACCGTCAAAATTGTTGTTTCACTATCCTTTTATTTTTTGTAAAACGGAGTTATATTTTTATTTTTTTATAACTACCGAAATACAGGTATTTGGCATAATTTAATACCGGTATTTCGGTATCGAATTTTGGTCCGGGATCCCGGGATACCGATATCGGTAATACCGGTATTGCATTCCCTAATCCAGGCAGACGGGCATGGCTATACCGACTTAGGAGGTGACGCTGATCAAGAATATATATTCTTTTCTATACCCACAACGCCTCCTTCTCTGCGAAGGAATCACTCTTATCATATGTTTGATTGCTTCGTTTTCCTAACCCCTCGATAACCTCCCCTTGTCGTTTCAATATTTTTCAATGAACTACGAGGAGATTTCATCGAGGGGTTAGACTCTAAATTTAGAAACGAGACGACGATAAAAACTAAAACGAATCAAAAACTTCATTGTCCCCTGGTCTACATGTAGTTTCTTTCTGTTTTGCGTGGACTCTTTTTTATGGGTCATTTGAAAAGCAGTCCGACAGTGTAGTTTCGAGCAAAAGAAAAGATAAGTTTAGATAGAAAAAAAAAATTTACGTGGAGATCCCAAAAAAATTTCATTAGCAAAAAACGGTCCTCACTTATTTACTTGATGGTATTCAACACAACCAAAAAAAAGGTCCTCATTTCATGTAATCTGCAGCAATGACATTCAAGAGCAATGCATAAATTTTGGTGATGACCTTAAATGCAATCCAGCTTCGTTGACCCCTATTTACATCTCATGCACCCCCATTTTTTTTTTTTTTTCCTTGATATAGGCCCTTTTTAACCCCAAAAACACTGGGTGTTACCATGAAATAATAATAGCATAGTGTTTTCTTAAATATAAGAATGAGAGTATCTTATTAATGTTCATTCTTAAAAAATGTAGCACATTTTCGTTACTACGATTTCAAGCTGTATCTGATCTAGCTCTTAAGCGACTTTCACGCCCACTTTGAAATTTGGCAAGAATTATTTATTCACTATTAGCTATTTTAAAAAAAAAAAAAATAGAACAGACTTACTTTAAAATAAATTTTCAAAAATTAAGGTCCACCTTTTTCCAAAAAACGAATTTTTTTTTTAAAATCCAAAAAAGCTCATTTACTGCTATATTTATTTCATTATAATTTTCTTAAAAATGGATAATGGAATTCGAAGTAACGCATACCAGCCGATTAGTCCAATTTTGAAAACCCTCTTTGTTTTTTGGTGTGCTAAAAACGAAACCGAGGTCAGAATTTACCCATCACCCTCAGATTTTGCGTCCCTTATGGAGTAGATTTTACTTGCCCTTAATATTTGGAATTTTTGTACATTTTTAGGGTTTTAGGTGCACTGAAACTGAAAATGAAAGCTTAAAATAATTTTAACCACTTAGTGACGCTAATGCCCCTTATAGACCCCAAGGGAGGTTGAATAGACATTTTATAAAAATGGAAAGTATGAGTATTTTTGCGTCCATTAAATTAGCAGAGCGAAAAAAACAGTGCTGAAAAAAAAATCCCATAATTATAGGCTAATTTTGGGCCCAAACGCCGAATTTTAGGCTCTTAATTTAAAAAAAAAAAAGTTAGCTCTGCTAGCTTAAGTTTAAGATCTGCTAGTTTAAGTTTAAGCTAGCAGAGCTACTTCGATAAAACACATATGGGACGTATATTGAACTAAAGTAACCAGTCAATAATTACACTAGTTTACAGCCAAAATTCCCAGCGAATGCCGTTACTCATTTTATATGGAAAATGGGCTGCTGATTCCGAAAATTGCATTTTTTTTTTTTTATTTCGTGTCGTTTTCGAGATATCGGTCATTTTCGGTTTTTGGACCAAAAAAAAAAGATAGTTCCATTAAAATACAAATATCTCAAGAACTAATGTTTGTATTTAAACAAATAATATGTCATATTAAAGGTTATTAAATTACCTACAAATAATATCCACATCACTTTTTGGTTAGTTCGTTAGTTTCGGTGAAATAAATTGATTTCTAAAAAAAAAAATTTTTTTTTTCGAAAAAATTAGGAAAAAATCAAATTCAACTTCAAATTTATACAAGACATAACTTTTTTATAATATTTTTTTTTTTGTATCATAGACTATATATTTGTGAAGAAAATAAGATATCATTTAAGAAAATCAATGGAAAAATGCAAAAGTTGTATACAATTCATTGATAAGTTACCAAAATGCGTTTTTCCCTATTTTTCGGTATTTTTGTAATAAACTGTTCGAAAATTTGAAACTTTTTGTAAAAGAAATTAGAAAATCCAAAAAATTCTTAAAGAAGGCATTAAAAGGAAATACCCGTGCCTCGCCGTTTTTCTCTAGCACGTTTTTTTAAATCGATTTTTGAAGTTTTTTAATCCACTGTACATGAAAAAACAGAAATAACGCATTCTTGTGTTAAATCGATGAATTTAACTATATGATCCTTACATCTGAGGTGTATCATGTCTTCAGCAAACTTATGCAGGATACTACGCGAAATATTTTTGTAGACAATTTTAACCCTTTCAAACCCCCACATGTGGGTCATTTTGACCCCCACATGAAAGTCATTTTGATCTGCAGTTGATTTAGACATTTTTGTAATTTTTTCGGAAAAATATACTCTTTTTTTCAGAAATCAATTTATTTCATCGAAACTAACAAACCAGCCAAAAAGTGATGTGAGTATCATTTGTAGGTAATTTAATTACCTTTAATATGACATATTATTTGTTTGAATACAAACATTGGTTCTTGAGATATTTGCATTTAAGTGGAACTATCTTTTTTTTTTGGTCCAAAAACCGAAAATGACCGATATCTCGAAAACGACACGAAATAAAAAAAAAAAAATGCTATTTTCGGAATCAGCAGCCCATTTTCCATATAAAATGAGTAACGGCATTCGCTGGGAAAAAAAAATTTAATCATTTGTAAACTAGTGTTATAGGATATTCAAATGCCCCATCGCCAAAAGAAAACTTTTAATTTAAAAAAAAATGGACCAAATCAATTTTCTTGAAATAAGGAACTTTGAATAACAATAATTCCAGACAAAAAACACAACAATAACAACAGCAACAAGAACAACAACACCAACAACAACAATAACACCAACAACAACAAAAACACAAACAACAACAAAAACACAAACAACAACTTTACAACAACAACAACTTTACTACTCCTACAAAAACAACAAAGAGAACCAGCTTTACAACAACAGCTACAATAACAACAACTTCACAACAACAAATTTACTACTACTACAACAACAGTAATTTTACATAAAAGAAGGGGTAAGTGGGCAGTTCAGGATTTAAACCTCCCAAAAATCCAAAACCGGCTTCGCGGCGGCCTTCGACCGCGGATCAGTCTATAATATATCCAACCAATAGTTTTGCTAGTCACATTGCTCGCGCAATTTTTAATAAAAATTTTAATTTTTTTTTAAATAATAAGTAGCTATAGTACTGCGCTTGCACAAGACTGATCCGCGAAGCCGGTTTTGGATTTTTGGGAGTTTTAAATCCTGAACTGCGGCCACAGGCCGCCCACTTACCCCTACTTCTATGTAAAATTACTGTTGTTGTATTAGTAGTAAATTTGTTGTTGTGTTTGTAGTAGTTGTTGTTGTTGTGTTTATTGTTGGTGTTGTGTTGTTGTTGTTGTGTTTGTTGTTGGTGTTGTGTTGTTGTTGTTGTGTTCGCTGTTGGTGTTGTGTTGTTGTTTCTTTTTTCTGGAATTGGTGCTATTAAAAGTTCCTTATTTCAAGAAAATTGATTTGGTCCATTTTTTTTTTTTTTTAAATGAAAACCTTTTCATATAAATCTATCAATGCATTTTTCTAACACATAATTATGACAAATCAAGGAACGGATTAAAAACACGGCTATAGTGACATATGTTTCGTCTTTCGCCACAAAGACTCATCAGACTATTTTTGTTGTAATTATAATTATATTTATTTTACTAAATTAATTATAATTGAAAAATTGCAAGTTTGAAAACTTTTTGTGGTTTTTGGTCCGGGCGGGAGTCGAACCAAGGATCTCCAGGTTGGTAGCAGCAGTCGTTACCACTACACCAGCCTTGCCCTGCTGCGAAGCCGACTTTTGCCAGTTTTGTTTGTGTGTTAATACGTATTGATATATCATAATTGTTTTTTTGTGTTATTTATTGATATTTGGTATAGTTGTTCCTTTGGAACAAATTCAATACCGATTGCAGGTGTTTCCACCTTATCAGGGCGTGTTCTCCCAAATAACTTTTTAAGAATTTTTAAGTGTGTTACTTAATGACATTTTATATATAGAAAATTGATTTTTTTAATTGAACTTTTAGTCATATATTTGCAAAGATCGATTTACATATAAATCTATCAATGCATTTTTCTAACACATAATTATGACAAATCAAGGAACGGATTAAAAACACGGCTATAGTGACATATGTTTCGTCTTTCGCCACAAAGACTCATCAGACTATTTTTGTTGTAATTATAATTATATTTATTTTACTAAATTAATTATAATTGAAAAATTGCAAGTTTGAAAACTTTTTGTGGTTTTTGGTCTGGGCGGGAGTCGAACCAAGGATCTCCAGGTTGGTAGCAGCAGTCGTTACCACTACACCAGCCTTGCCCTGCTGCGAAGCCGACTTTTGCCAGTTTTGTTTGTGTGTTAATACGTATTGATATATCATAATTGTTTTTTTGTGTTATTTATTGATATTTGGTATAGTTGTTCCTTTGGAACAAATTCAATACCGATTGCAGGTGTTTCCACCTTATCAGGGCGTGTTCTCCCAAATAACTTGATTTGTCATAATTATGTGTTAGAAAAATGCATTGATAGATTTATATGTAAATCGATCTTTGCAAATATATGACTAAAAGTTCAATTAAAAAAATCAATTTTCTATATATAAAATGTCATTAAGTAACACACTTAAAAATTCTTAGAAAACCTTTTCTTTTTTTTTTTCTGGGACATAGCTTTTAATTAGCCTATAATTATTGACTACTTTAATTAGTTCAAAATGTTTTTTTTTTTTCGAAATCGCTCTGCTAGATTAAACTGAACCTAACAGAATTTTTTTTTTTAAATGGAAAATTTTTTATTTGGCGATTGGGCATTTAAATAGCGTATAATTAGCCTATAATTATTGAATACTTGCTTTAGTTCAAAATGTTTTGTTTTTTTTTTTTAAATCGCTTTGCTAGCTTAAACTTAACCTAGCAGAATCTTTTTTTTAAGCTTAAGCTAACAGAGCAAACTTTTTTTTTTCAAAAATTAAGAGCCTAAAATTCGGCGTGTGGGCCCAAAATTAGCCTATTATTATGGCATTTTTTTTTCAGCTCTGCCATTTTCGCTCTGCTAACTTATTGGACGTAGTATTTTTAGATTTTTTGCTTAGCTGAAGTGGAATATGACAATAAAAAATGACATTAGCAGCAGTTACCCCCTTGGGATTGGCCTATAATTATTGAATACTTGCTTTAGTTCAAAATGTTTTTTTTTTTAAATCGCTTTGCTAGCTTAAACTTAACCTAGCAGAATCTTTTTTTTTAAGCTTAAGCTAGCAGAGCAAACTTTTTTTTTTCAAAAATTAAGAGCCTAAAATTCGGCGTGTGGGCCCAAAATTAGCCTATTATTATGGCATTTTTTTTTCAGCTCTGCCATTTTCGCTCTGCTAACTTAATGGACGTAGTATTTTTAGATTTTTTGCTTAGCTGAAGTGGAATATGACAATAAAAAATAATATTAGCAGCAGTTACCCCCTTGGGATTGGGTTAAAGTTCCTCTTCTAAAAAAAATTTAATACGTATGTCAATTTCTAGGTTTTTTGGTGAAGTTAGAAATTGATTTCAACCATCTAGTCGCTTTTAGACAAATTTAAATTATATGGGACGTTCGGATAAAAAGTTATTCAAGATCAAAGGTCGCAAAAATCAGTTTTTTGCAAATATCGCACTAACGATAACTTTTTCAAAAAAATAGTGCAAGCCAATTTTGTAGCCCAGGAAAATTCCTATATACTTTCGTACGTCATTTAGTTTAAGAGATATCCTTATTAAAACGTGGCAAAGCTTGGTAACGTACTCGTATAGGTGTGCATGATAATATGTTGATTTTTAAATTGGCATAACTCATGAAAGTAAAGTCGCACGGAAAAGCCAAGCCACATGCTTATAGGAAATTGCGTGCTCTATAAATCTTAAGCAGTGCATGTAAAATTGGAAACGTCAAAAAACCTCACCAAAAAACCCAAATATATATACATATCTACATATGGGCACGGCCACCGTTGGTAACGTTACGTTTTTACACTTACTTTTGCTTATATCTCTTAGAAAAGTAAATAAAAGCCACAGTTTCTTAAATGGATATAATAAAGCTCCCTGAGACTTATATTTCATAGGAAAGAAGTTTTAGTCTACAACTCGCGGCTTTGGAGTTATAAGAGCATAAGTGTCGTTGGTAACGTTATAAAATTTTGATTTCGGAAAATAACGTTACCAACGTTATAACTCCAAAGCCGCGAGTGATAGACAAAAACTTCTTCCGTATGAAATATAAGCCTCAGGGAGCTTTGTTATATCCATTTAAGAAACTTTAACTTTTAGTTATTTTTCGGAGAGATATGAGCAAAAGTGTACAAACGTAACGTTACCAACGGTGGCTGTGCCCATATATATATTTAATTTTTTTAAAAAGCATAATTTCAACCCTTTGGGGGTCAAAAAGAGGTTTTAGGAGTTTACTGGGTGGTTTAAACCAGTTTCTAACGTCAAATTCGGTTTCAGAGCACCAAAAAAAACCTAGAAATTGACCTACATGTTAAATTTCTATAAGTGGAACTTTAACCCTTTTGCGCTGACGTTCACGTTTATAAAAACTTATAAATGGTTCATATAGGTTGACAGCAAAGTTATGTATCGGGTATATAATGGGCCAACTGGAAAAGGTCGCTGGAAAAGGAAATCCAAGAATCGGAAAAGTCGTGGCAAGAGATCAAAGTCATCGCAAGGGATCGCAACGAATGGAGAAGTTTCATATTGGCCCTATGCTCCTCCTAGGAGTTAAAGGAGAATACATACATACATACATATAATGGGCCCAATTGCGGCCTAAGTTATGATGGCAACTGCCATCTCCCGCGCTAACCTAACCTAACCTTAACTTTTTTGATTGAGTTGTTCAAATTATGTAATTTAATTAATTTCATTAAACTGATCGAACCTATAGATAACCCATAGTACTTAAATTTTTCCAGGAGAATATCGTGATCAATCGAATCGAACGCCTTGCAAGGATCAAGAAACATTCCTCCCACCAACTTGTTCATAGCAATGTTTTTACAGTCAAGGTCGACCAGTTCAATAAGAGCTGTCTGAGTACCCAATCCTCGGAGAAATCCATATTAGTGTTCATATAGATTTTGTTCCATGACATAGCTGTAGATATGGTTATACAAAAGCCTTTCAAAAATCTTACTCAGAGTTGGAGGCATTGATATTGGACTATAGTGATCCGGGTTACTTTTTTCGCCGCGTTTAAAGACTGGGGTCACAGCGTTCGACCAGCGTCAGGCGTATTTTACCATCTCTGTCTATTTCATGCCCATACAATTTATATGAAGCATACCGAAACAGAGACGGTAAAATTACGCTGAAAATCGTCTAATAGCTGAAACACAATGCGGCAGTGGCAGTTGCAGCTGCAGTGTCATTGATCAGCTGTTTTTTTAGAAACAGTGTGTTTCAATAGTAACACTTACATAACTGCAGTAGCAGTACTGCCATGCTTAGCTCTATTTATAAATTTGATGCCACTGCCGCAGTGCTACCAAACAATCAAACGAAAAATTAAGGGATGCAACATTGTAATAATTAAAGGACAAAAGAAAGACAGCTGATCACTGCTGCTACTGCTGACACTGCCACTGCTTTATTGTAAGTTTTACGTTGTAAGCAGTAAAATACGAAACAGCTGATTACTGCCACTGCCGCATTGTGTTTCAGCTATAACGCTCCGATTTAGGTATGGCTGCAAGGAGTCAATTAGCGGTAGAGACTGCGGAAGCCATTCCCTGGGTTAAAAATAAGAGACTGTCTATTCGGGTGGACAAGCGTACGCGAAAGCTGAATTAGCGTACGCAAAAAAAGCTTTGGGAAAACTTGCGTACGCGAAATCCAGAGAAGTTATTTCCCCCGGAGCAGCTTGATTACGCATGATTAATTTAGCTTGCGCGAAAAAATGTTGCGTACGCTGCAAATTTTCTGAAATTGTTTTGTGTTCCTTGAAGTTAATTATACCGATGCTCACATTATAAAAGGTTATCATGTGTTGGTCTAAAACAATTCTCATAAAGATCTCGGGGACACCTAATGACGACAACCACAACAACTAGTCAGCATGCCATCACCGCATAGGTGCATAAGGGTGGATTTCAGGTGCTATAAGGAAGCCATAGCAGACTTCCTGCCTGACTCTTGGGATCCCGGGCCGGTCCGCGAGGCCCTCAATGATCTGCATATGCACCTTGCTACTACGGCTATTGAATCACTGTCACTTAATAAAGTGCTCAATAGCCGCCCTCCACTAATCAATCCTAGTGAAAAATCACTTTCGAGGGAAGCAAGGTGCATACTGGCTCAACTCCGCTCTGGATACTCGCTTATCCTGATGAGCTACAGAGCCCGGATCGTTGAGGGGACCGCGGATCGGTGCCCATCATGTAGTGGAAGTCCGCACGACAGTTCCCACCTTTTCAACTGTCCGTCCCGTCCCACCAACCTCTCTACGATTGACCTATGGTCCCGCCCAGTAGAGGTAGCCCAATTCCTGGGCCTCCCGGACTAGGCCCTTATCCCAAATACTAGTAGGTGAAAGGTATAATTTTGTTTTCAATTTACAGCCCTAGAGTTCGAGTTGCTACAACAACAACAACAACTTTACTATTAAATACTACAAAACAACAAAGAGAACCAGCTACTTACTTGTGCAAGCGCAACAGCTACTTATTATTTAAAAAAAATTAAAAATTTTTATTAAAAGTTACGCGCGCAATTTGGCTAGCAAACTATGTGTTGGATATACAATAGACTGATCCGCGAAGCCGGTGTTGGATTTTTGGGAGTTTTAAATCCTGAGCTACGGCCACAGGCCGCCCACTTACCCCAACTTTTATGTAAAATTACTGTTGTTGTAATAGTAGTACTGCACTACATAATATTATGTTGCAATAAGTAGCAGACGTTATACGTTCTATACTTCTATATCTTGCATAGTGTGTAGGTACACCAGGAAATTTTTTTGAGAAATTCTTTCAGCTTGTTGGAGAGAGGGGAAAAACGTAAAGAGACGAGTACACAGTTTGCCGTACTCGGAAATTCTCTTTCGTTCTGTTCGTTATTTGAAACTTTTTGACATTGTTTTTTATTTTATTCGTTTGTCGTTTGACATATTGACAAAAAAATTTAAAAAATAGAATCTTTTAAAATAGAAAATTTAAAAAAATATCAAAAATTAATTCATCGTAATACGACAAGATTGGTGTTGACAATATAACTCTACGAGTGGCCAAATAATTCCTTTCACCTTTAGGAGATTCGAAAAGCTATTGGAGTAGTTATAAATTCGCTCCACCTGTGGTGGGTGTGGTGATGGGGTAGTTTCTCTTCTTTATGACATTTGCTAGTACAAAAAAATTTTAATTTTTGTCTGTAAACGCAGAAGAACTCACAAAAGAGAATAGAAAAGAATTTCTTTCATAGAATTTCCTAGTATAAATGCGGACATATACATGAGATTTTATATTTTTTTTGAGTTGGCTAACGTGATTCCATTTCAAAAATAGGTCGTCAACAGGTGTCCCCGATCCGGGTTCCCAGAGATCTTTATGAAAATTTTTTTAGACCAACACAATAACTTTGGCTTAATGTTACTTTAACAACTGCCGCTCAAACCTACTTTCGGAGATATAGCCATCGGAAGATCGGGATATATCTTTTATAAAATTCGGTATAAGTTGAGAAGTTGAGTAATAGTTTTCGAGATATGACAATTTTCCAAAAATTCACCCCATTTTTTCCC
The DNA here is from genome assembly GCA_951812925.1 of Calliopum simillimum. NCBI lineage: Eukaryota > Metazoa > Arthropoda > Insecta > Diptera > Lauxaniidae > Calliopum > Calliopum simillimum. Next base: position 14,621,714 of record OX638373.1, on the reverse strand, counting down.
CAAAAAACCGTTATTTTTTCTCAAAAAAATGTATTATTAACCTGTAAATATAATAACTAAATTAGGAAGCCTAATTGATTTCCTTTCATTTGATATGCTACTTGTATCTGAAATTGCATCAATAATAAATTTCTATAGAAAAAAACAAAAATAGACCAAATCAATTTCCTTGAAATTAGCAACTTTTAACAACAACAATGCCAGAACAGACAACAACAATTTTACTACAACTACTACAACAACAAAGAGAATCAGCTACTTGTGCAAGCGCAGCTGCTACTTATTATTTTAAAACAATTAAAAATTTTTATTAAAAATTGCGTGCGCAATTTGGCTAACAAACTATGCGTTGGATATATTATAAACTGATTCGCGGCCGAAGGCCGCCGCGAAACCGGTGTTTGTTTTTTGGAAGTTTTAAATCCTGAGCTGCGGCCCCAGGCCGCCCACTTATCCCTACTTTTGTGTAAAATTACTGTTGTTGTAGTAGTAGTAAAGTTGTTGTTGTTGTCTGTTCTGGCATTGTTGTTGTTTAAAGTTCCTAATTTCAAGAAAATTGATTTGGTCCATTTTTGTTTTTTCTATAAAAATTTAATAATGATGCAATTTCAGATACATGTTGCAAATCAAATGAAAGGAAATAAATTGGGCTTCTTAATTTAGTTATAAAAATTATAGGTTAATAATACATTTTTGGGAAATATAACGGTTTTTTGGGAAAAAAATGGGGTGAATTTTTGAAAAATTGTCATATCTCGAAAACTATCACTCAAATTGAAAATTTTTATATGGTCCAGTAAAATACCTTTCATATGACATCAATATTTTTAAAATCCATCCAGGGGTTCTCAACTTATACCGATTTTTATAAAAGATATATCCCGATCTTCCGATGGGTATATCTCCGAAAGTAGGTTCGAGCGGCAGTTGTTGTTTTTGTTGTTGTAATTAGTTTCTAGAGTCCTATTTGGAGAAAAATAAAAAAAAAAAAAACAACAACGGTCGGTAAGTAAAATTGTTCCATAACTTTTTATGCGCAATCAAGCTCCCCGAGGGAAATAACTTCTCTGGATTTCGCGTACGCAAGTTTTCCGAAAGCTTTTTTCGCGTACGCTAATTCAGTTTTCGCGTACACTATTTCAGCTTTCGCGTAAGCTTGTCATTCGATCCTCCGAAAAGTTTTGTCAAAAGCTTAGAATTTAGGGGAAATTTTGCTATGAAAAATATTCATTTCGTTTTTGAAATTATAAAACTTTCAATTTAGGGGAAATTTTGACAAATTTGGAGGAAAGTAGGTGAGCCTACCTGGCAACACTGACGTACACAAAACGTTTGGTTGCACTACATGTTGAACAAATAAGTCGTTCTGTGTATGGGGAACAACATTAAAGAAAATTTTGGAAAATTAACCAACAAAATTTTGATAAATAAAATATACATATACATATAAAAATAAAAACCAAGAAATTTTTTTATATTTCGCTCATAGATGGAAATCATGCAAATTTGTATGCGACAAGAAAATTTCACGAAACGAATTACAAATTGTATTTGTAATAAAATTAAATGTATTTTTTTAGCGCTTGCCTGTTATTCCTTTGCTTTTCCACCTTCTGCTGCTCTAACTGCTTTAAGACTTTTATTGTTTTTTTATTAGTAATGTTGGATTTGCAAGTTAATTCCTTTATTTTAAAAAAGTTACGCATTCGTCACCAAAAACCTGAAGTCACAAACACATTCACACGGTACCGATTCTATGAATGATCGGTAGCAGTCACGGATAGGTCGTCGTGTCTTAAATCGTCGATTGGTTTAACAACGAAAAATTTGCCGTTCTACTAAATCAGGCACAGGAGCTCTTGAAGATCTGCTTCTGATACTAAGATTTCTAATCTAATTGCTGTTGGTTTTTTGTCCCCTTCACACGGTCAATCATGTAAAATTTGACCAATGCTTGTAGGGCCAAGTGCTGTGCCATAAAGACGAATTCTTTTTTTTTTATCTATACAAACATGATTTTCAAATTACGACTGATTTTAATAACTTTAAATAAAAAAAGTTCCTGTTTTAATTTTTGTCAGTTTTCTCTTTTTTTTCACACGCACACCACTTTTAGCAGATGAAAGCGATTGTTTTAATACAAAATAAAACCACCAATACTTCCAATTCGTTACCATAAAATGTATTAACTTTTTCCGTAATTTATTTTTCACTTTAATTATGCTTTACTTTTTGCACGCAGCAAAACAAAACAAAAAGTTTAAGCAATTTATAAAATTTTCATGTCATCGGATAAGAAATTCACACGACGGCAGCAATTAAACATGGACGACTATGAGACAATGCTGCCAGCTACTAGCACTTTTTGAAGGTATCCAAAATGGGTAAAAGTATATCACATGGGGTGTACACACTATCAAATTACAAAAATTTATTTGATGAGATCGAATTTGTTTGGCATCTTTTATTTAGCCGTCAAAAAAATTTGTATGGATTTGATGAATTTTTGATAGTGAGAATTAACATTGCCAGTTGGATACATTTTATACAATTTGCGTAACTTTTGGCCTCTCACGTAACTTGTAAGTAAAATTTGTATTTTGGCATTTTTCGTAACTTTTTAGGTTTTTCACATTACTCAATTTATATCAACGTTTTTTTCTTAAAATTTTGTTGTACTGTAAAAACGAAATTTCGATATGGCACTGCCATACACTATACAATAAAAAAACTATACAATAATGTGACAGTGATTAAGATCTCCCTTAGATTTGGCCATTTAAACCATGTACCAGGCACCGAATCCTGAAAGCTTTGTACTAATTTTTAGCCGGAAATTTAGCTGTGACGTGATTTATAAATCTAGTCGTTACATCCCATCCGTTTCCACCAACAGAAAGAGATTAATTATTGTCCATATATTGATATGTATGAATGTTGGTTTTCCTATTCTTCTTAATACTTATCTCTGATTACAAGGTTTTTTTTTTTAAATATAATGCCAATTATTCAACTAAATGGGTGCCATTTCGTTGAAAATCGCAAAAATTTGTAGCTTGGATAAGATTTATACGCAGATTTAAAATAAATCACGACAGAAATAGATTTAATTTTTGTATGGTTGATCAAGTCATAAACTAACCAATTAAATATATTTCAGTAGGTTAAGGTGACAAGCTCAAATGGAAGCTCAGCCATGCATTGAATTTATTTGGAATTATTGTCATAGACTTTTTGAAAAGTCACTGCATTATAAAATATATCCTGAATAAATTTCGGCAAAATTTTTTGTAATACAAAAGCTATTGTGACGAAAACTAAAAACAAATGAAAAGAAACTTCACGAAAATACTTAACAGTTCGAGATGTCAATAAAAACAGTAATGCCAAATGATGTCACGAAAGTACTTGACAGTTCGAGATGTCAATAAAGGGAATCAACGAGATGTTGCCAGATGCTTCGCTAATGCAATTCTAGAACGTTCATATGGGTATAAAAGGAGCTGTTCATGAGAGCTCAATACAGTTGATTTTAAGCAATAAAGCGAAAAGGTTGTACACACAGTGAAAGTGAAAGTAAATAAAGTGCTAATTGTGATATTAGATTTTGAATGTAAATAAACAGTACTGTGTAAAAAAAAACGTTTATAATATAAAACATTATATAACTAAATCAAGTGTGTGTTTTTGATTGCTACACAATCCAGTGATCGAACTCAGAAAACAGTAAGAGATTGAAATTATCGTCATAAGTGACAGGAAATTTCGTAACAATTGGTGTAAGAAGTGGGATTGTGTAAGAAGAATTTGCAATCAATAAAAAATAATAAAATGGTTAAGTTTGAGGATCTAATCATTGAACAACTTAAAAAAGAGTTGGAAAAGCGGAATTTACAAACGGCTGGCAGAAAGGTGGAATTGCAGCAGCGATTGCGGAATGCTTTTGAAGAAGATGGTGTGAATGTTGATGAATATGACTTTGCACCTAATTCAACAGAAGAGACATCGAAAGTAGAGGAAGCTTCTAGACCAACGGCAAGTAGTGAAGTTGTGGATTTGTCAAAGTTCGAGCAAATGTTAATAGCGATGACGCAGACAATAAATCAGAGCGCGATGCAGATGAACAAAAATATCAAGGCGAACATCCAGGCGGTTCAGGAAGAAATTGATTGGAGTTTATGTCAGAACGCACTGCAGACGAATAAAAATATCCAGGCGGTTCGGGAAGAAATTGATCAGAGCTTAAGTCAGAACGCACTGCAGACGAATAAAAATATGCAGGTGGCTTGGGAAGAAATTGATCAGAGCTTAAGTCAGAACGCGACCCAGATGCACACATTGAATCAAAATATGGTGGCTGTTCGAACGGATGTTGAAAAAATAGTAATTGGCCTCGAAGCAAAAGTGAATGAGTTGCGAGATGATGTTGAATCCTTCAAGGGAAAAGTTGAAAATAATCTTGAAAATGTTAATAAAAGGATTCAACAGTTGGAAATAAACAAGCCAACAACGCAAGTGATAAGAGAAATCAGCGCAGTGAGGCTTAAGGCACCCACATACGATGGAACAACGCCATTCAGTGTTTTCAAGCTCCAATTCGAAACAACATCCACTCATAACCTTTGGGATAACGATAGCGCAGCAGCAGCGCTTATCGTCGCTTTGAAAGGCGCAGCAGCAGAAGTATTGCAAACGGTTCCAGTGGCGGAGCAGAAAAATTACAAGGCGGTGATGGATGCCTTACAGCGAAAATGTGGCAGTAACCACATGAAACAGATTCACAGACTGGAGTTGAAAAGTCGTATCCAAAAATCTGGTGAGTCCTTGCAGGAATATGCTGCGGATATTGAACGATTGGCACAACGCCATTCAGTGTTTTCAAGCTCCAATTCGAAACAACATCCACTCATAACCTTTGGGATAACGATAGCGCAGCAGCAGCGCTTATCGTCGCTTTGGAAGGCGCAGCAGCAGAAGTATTGCAAACGGTTCCAGTGGCGGAGCAGAAAAATTACAAGGCGGTGATGGATGCCTTACAGCAAAAATGTGGCAGTGACCACATGAAACAGATTCACAGACTGGAGTTGAAAAGTCGTATCCAAAAATCTGGTGAGTCCTTGCAGGAATATGCTGCGGATATTGAACGATTGGCACACCTTTCCTATCCTGACGAGTTAAGTGTCGTAGCTGAAAAATTCAAAATAGAGGCCTTTATTGACGGCATACGTGACTCTGAGACAAAACGCGAGACAATGAGGAGCCCGAAGGCAACATTTAATGAAACAGTGACGGTTGCCCTCACTCAAGAGACGATTGCATGGACATGCCGCCCAAAATAGAAAACTCGTCGGATGGAGGTGGAGGCTGAAAAGAAAAATTCATCGTTTGCCAGCAGTAGCTTCAGCGGAAAGTGCTATAATTATGGTAAGCAGGGACACATGGCACGTGACTGCCGTTCACGTCGTAAACGAGCTGCATCACGTTCACCAAGAAGAAAAATTGAAAATAAGGTGAACGATGGTGAAAATGGTAACAAACAGGAGTCGTTAAACTAAAAAGAGTCAGTACAGCGGGGCGTGAGCTGACTCCCACTTATGATTGCCCCATAGTCTTAGTTTCAAAGCTCTGCCGGAATTCCAACAGCCTTACCATCGGTGGAAAAATCAACGAAAGAACATGTGAGCTGACTTTGGATACGGGCGCATCGCATTCAATTGTGAGGAGTGATTTATTTGATAGACGTCGAGTTACGCCATTAAATGGGATCCAATTGAGAACAGCGACAGGAGAAATTGCGCAAATAGTAGGAAAAGTTACAGCGAGTATTCTTGTCGGCAACAAAACTATGGAACATGATTTTATTGTTGCAAACAGCACCGATGAGGTTATCATTGGCGTGGACTTCATGATTCGACACGGGTTTACTTTGGACCTAAAGAAAAAGACTTTAAGGTATGCCAATGTGGAGTTGCCTTTGTACATTGGCTGTGGACAAAATTTAAAAATTGCAAGAGTCTACATAAGTGAGCGCTGTTGAATTGATCCCAACACGAATTTTGAATCCAACAAATCAGCCGAAATGGATGCGAAAAGGTGAACTAATAGCGCATTGTGAGAAAGTTACGGCTGTTATAAATTGTGAAAAAGACCAGCAGGACACAAACGGTGCAACTTTAACAAAATCATCGGCCTTGGAAGTATTGACGAAAGAATGGACGAAGGAGTTGTCTGCCCAGAACAAAAATAAAGCAAAAAAGTTTTTGCAAAAGCATTGGCGGATATTTGCGTCCACAGGAGAAAATAATGGCCGAACGTCAGTGGTTGAACATCGCATTGATACAGGTAATTTTCAGCCAATTCTTCAACCTCCAAGGAGGCTAGCACTCGCTAAGAGAAAAGAAGTGACAGGCCTTATAGAGGAAACGGCGCAAGAAAATGTCATTGCACCATCGGAAAGCCCGTGGAGTTTACCGGTCGTACTTGTTAAGAAAAAGGACGGAAGTATGCGATTCTGTGTGGATTACAGGAAATTGAATGACGTCACCAAAAAAGACAGCTACCAGTTATCCAGGATCGATGATACACTGGATACGTTATCTGGAGCAACATGGTTTTCCACCCTGGACATACAAAGACAAGGAGAAAACTGCCTTTAGTATTGGAAATGGGCTATGGCAGTTCAACGACATGCCGTTTGGTCTTTGTAACGCTCCAGCTACGTTCGAGCGGTTAATGGAACGAGTTCTCAAAGGACTACATTGGAGGACCTGTATAGTGTATCTCGATGACATAATTATCATGGGAAAAACCACTTCAAAAACTTGGAGGAAGTGTTTGAGCGCTTGGAGGCAGCTGGACTAAAATTAAGTGCGAAAAAGTGCTCACTTTCCAGTGTGAGGTCAAATATCTGGGACACAAGGTAACGTCAGAAGGACTACACACAGATGAGGATAAAATAAAGCTGTCAAAAATTGGCCACGGCCATCTAATCTTCATGAGTTGCGAAGTTTTCTGGGCCTATACACTTACTATAGACGTTTTGTGCCTGGTTTCGCAAACTCGCAGGCAGTCTGGCATGAGCTGGCACAGAAAAATCGGAAATTTGAATGGAGTAGCACACAGGAAACTGCATTCCAAAAGCTGAAAGAATTATTGTCTACAGCGCCAGTACTCGCGTATCCAATGCCCGGTGAGAATTTTGTATTGGACACCGATGCGATTGGCTATGGAATTGGAGGAGTTTTGTCCCGAGTCATCAATAGACAAGAAAAAGTCGTCGCATATTTCAGCAAAATTCTGTCGAAACCTGAGAGGAACTATTGCGTAACTCGGAGAGACTTACTGGCAGTAATGGAATGCGTAAGACACTTCAATAAGCACTTGTACGGCCAGCACTTTCTCCTGAGGACAGACCATGCGGCATTAAGGTAGCTACTTCAATTCAAGGATTCTGAAGGCCAAATCGCACGGTGGAACGCTTGCAGAGCTATGATTTCACCATAGAACATCGCAAAGGAAGCCAGCATGGAAATGCAGATGCACTTTCTCGTCGTCCATGTAAAATTGAATGCGGCCATTGTTCAAGAAGGGAAAATAAAGCTGGAACAATTGCTGTGCGCCTTTTGAATGTTTTGCCTGAAGAAAAGTGGACAAATGAGGAGATACAACGGGACCAGCGCAGTGATACAGATTAAGCAACTATAATTAAGTATAAGGAGCTGGGTAAGAAAGCGGCGTGGCAAGAAATCTCAAATGAAAGCCATATCTGTAAAGCCAACTGGGCGCATTGGCAAAGTTTAGAGTTGCATGATGGTTGCCTATACCGAATATGGGAAAGCGAGGATGGCAAAATTCGCTCAAAGCTGTTGGTTATTCCAAAGGAAAAATTTAAGGATATAATCGAGGATTATCACAATGGATCGAGTGGTGGACATCTGGGTATAAAAAAAAACCGCAGAGAAAATAAAGAAACAGTTGCTGACTGGATCCTCCGTTGTGATAGGCGACGAACTCGAGGGAGAATGCATCAGTATAACGTTGGAGCTCCCTTTGAGAGGATAGCCATGGATATAGCTGGACCTTTTCCAATCAGCAATGCAGGAAATAAATACATCCTTGTGGTAATTGATTACTTCAGTAAGTGGCCAGAAGTATATCCCATTCCCAATCAAGAAGCAAAAACAGTGGCAGACATTTTTATCAAAAATTAGATTTGTCGATATGGAAGCTCTACTTGAGTTGCATTCCGACCAAGGACGAAATTTTGAGTCGGCACTTTTTAAGGAGGTTTGTGGCATGCTTGGAATACAGAAGACACGTACCACAGCATTGCATCCTCAGTCCGATGTCAAGGTCGAAAGGTTCAACCGTACTCTAGAGGAGCATCTGAAAAAGGTTGTCGATAAAGGACAAAAAGATTGGGATGAGCGTCTACCAATGTTCGTCGATACACGATACCACTACAGTCACGCCAGCAAAAGCCATTTTTGGTACGGACTTAAGGCTTCCAGCAGATTTGAAGTACGGAGTAAGCGTTGTCTCAGAAACGACCCATGCTGACGATTACATGTCGCAAAAAAAAGAGAAGAACTGGCTGATATACACGAGCTTATCAGGAGACGTACTCAATTGGCTAGCGACAAGATGAAAGCTCGATATGATCTGCAAGCAAATACTGAAGGGTTCAAAGAAGGTCAATTAGTGCTGCTACACAACCTACAACGAAAGACTCATTGGAAGGGACCTTACCGGATCGTCACAAGGATAAACGATGTTGTGTATCGAATCCAAAAATACCCCAGTAACAAAGGTAAATTAAAAGTGGTACACATTGAAAGACTAACGCCATATGGAGGCGGCAGTGAATCTCTTGTTCGGGACGAGCAAGTTTAAGAGGAGGGCAGTGTGACGAAAAATAAGAACAAATGGAAAGAAACTTCACGAAAATACTTAACAGTTCGAGATGTCAATAAAAACAGTGATGCCAAATGATGTCACGAAAGTACTTGACAGTTCGAGATGTCAATAAAGGGAATCAACGAGATGTTGCCAGATGTTTCGCTAATGCAATTCTAGAACGGTCATATGGGTATAAAATGAGCTGTTCATGAGGGCTGAATACAGTTGATTTTAAGCAATAAAGCGAAAAGGTTGTACACACAGTGAAAGTGAAAGTAAATAAAGTGCTTATTGTGATATTAGATTTTGAATGTAAATAAACAGTACCGTGTAAAAATAAATGTTTTTAATATAAATAAACCATTTTATAACTAAATAAAGCATATGTTTTTGATTGCTACACAATCCAGTGATCGAACTCAGAAAACTGTAAGAGACTGAAATTATCGCCATAAGAGACAGGAAGTTTCGTAACACTTTGTATGTATTTGCAATTAAAAAATGTTCCATTTAATTAAAAAAAAATTTATCAAAATGTATCTTTTTAGCAGCAAAAATGTAACTTCTCAAAAGTGATTTGATGAGTTATTTGAATATGTGAACGCAAATACATTTTTCATGCAAATTTTCATTTCAAAAAAAGATTTCAACGAATGCATGAACTCCGGTTACCCCCGGTTTTATAGCTGGGATATACTCAGCCAATCCAGGATTCAAGGTTTGCTTCAAGAAAAATATTAGAGTGACGTTTTTGATTATTCGTGTTTTTTTTATTCAAGTTTTGTTTTGTTATAATAATTCAGTCTTATTTCTAGTAACAATGTTTGTTATACTTATGATCAGCTAAATGTAATGCGTTCTGTCGCTAAAGGTTGTAAGCTGAGCTACGGTATTAGACGACCACGAATAGTACGACCTCTAATGAAAGGCAGGTATAGAAATGGAGTATTAGTTGGCCTCGAATAGAACGACCATTAATAGAAAGTAGATGTGGAATATTAGTTAGCCTCGAATAGAACGACCACTAATAGAAAGTAGATGTAGTAATAGAGTATTAGTTAGCCTCAAATAGAACGACTACTAATAGAAAGTATGCGTGGGAAAGCAAAGGTATTAGGCGGCCACGAATGGAACGACCCCTAATGAAAGTAGCTAAAGCTAAGTTTTCTAAGCTCTTGCTGCCTTGAGTGCTCAGACTCGACTGCCTTACTACGACAGAACCTCCGCCTTTTTTACAAAGTTTGTCTACTATGCACAACAACAATTTTGCTCGTCTTCTTTGTGATGCTGCTGCTGACCTTGATGCTGTGCACGTGGCTTCTGTATGCTGTTCCCGTTGTTGTATGCCGCCGTAGTGTTATTGTTGCCGCCTGTGTGAATATCTATTGATGCACATTTCACTTGTCCGTTGCTAAGGAGAAAATCTTGTAACAGTTGATACTCTCTTTCCTTGGTTTTTCCTTCATTATTTTAATTCAGTACTTTTTCTAATTCAGTTTCTTAAAAATTAATTAATGAGTTATGCAAAAACAATAATAATAATATATCATGAAATTATAATAGTAAATAATATATGTTGGGCCAAATATGTGGCTGTAGTGTTTCTACTTTATAATTTCTACTTTGTATTTTCAATTTTTTAAGGACATGTTTTATTAAAATGTTTACTTGAATTTTAAAAATCAAAATATTATTATTATGGAAAAATTTGTTTAAGCATCATTATCATAAATATTATTCAATACAAAATAAAAATAAATATTCGTAATTTAAAATACGTAACTTGTAACAAAAATACTACATCCCACAATTGGCGATCCTGTCAGGAGCAGAAAGTACAATCCAAACAACAAAGATTTTCTGATACATCAGAGGAATTGACTTCACCTTTAAAGAAACAACATTTGCAACACCCAACAGCCAATAAAAGCTTGGCTATTTACTGAAATATTGTGAAACAGCAGCAACACGAGGAATATATGCCAATTAAAATATCGACTATATATTTATTAATAAAATCAGTTTTTCTACGCATTATAAATCGTCCACCACAAAATACCATCAATTTCAACTACTACATCGGAACCATCAGCATTTTCGTTGCTGGTTTTCAGCATTAAGGAAATCTGAACCACAACAGGAGTCAGTTCAAAATTCAGCACTGCAAGACGTGTACCCCTTTTCAGTAATTTAAACTTAACAACTATCAACTGCAACACTAAGAGAATAAATGCGCAAATATAATTAAGATAAGTGCACTTTATTTTACAGAAATATAAGTTTTTAACATTGTGACACAAATTTTTAAGAAATTCTAAGCTAGAGTAGAATTTAAGTCCTTCATAATTATTAAACCAATTATTTAAAAAATTACATTTCAAATGTTTCACTCTCCATCTCACGGGGCAGGAGATTCGAATCCACATAATCGAACTCTTTTAATCGAACTAGATACAGAAACCGGTAATCCATTCAACACTTCTCACACAACAGAAATTTCCGCGACCTCAATTAAATTCCCGCAATTCTGGACGAATTGTCCTGAAGCTTGGTTTATCCATGCTGAAATACAGTTTCAGTCGAAAGGAATTTCGATGGATAAGACCAAATATGAATACGTAGTAACTTCTTTACCACAAGAAGTTATTATGACAGTATTGGATTTTATCCAGAAACCTCCTTCGACGAATCTGTATGAAGGTCTCAAAAGAGTTCTGATTGATAGGCATTGCTTGAGTGAAAACAAACGTATAGATAGAATCCTATCTGATTCTGAGATTGGTGACCGAAAACCATCTCAATTTTACAGATCTCTTGAGTTATTAGCCGGTACTTCAGTAGATAGTGAATTTTTAAAGAAACTTTGGCTTAGAAAACTGCCAAAAAGTTTAAATATCTCGTTAACTGGGTCAAATTTAGTTGATTTAAGTGAAATACTAAGCTTGGCGGATAAATTATGGGAAGTCATGACAGACAATGACATTTGTGCAATTAGAAGTGCACCGCGAGTGATAGCTCTAAACCAAACACAGAATAATTTAGAAACTATCATCAATACTTTTACATAAACAACAAGTAAAGTGCTTGAGTGTTTTAATAACTTGTCAATTGAAGTAAATGCAATTAAAAAAGACCAAATGTCCCGTCGCCCTCGAAGTATTTTTTCAAGAGATGGTTACAGGCGAAGATCCATTTCACGAAATAGTTCTCGCCAACGTCCAAGTAACTGGTTATGCAGGTATCATTATAAATTCGGTCACGAGGCGCGAAGATGCGAACAACCTTGTTTATATGTACAAAATTTACAACAAAATCCAACAAACTAAATAATTCCATCATCGCGGCGACTGAAGATGGAATTTTAACTACACTAACACGTCGCTTGTTTATTTTTGACAACGATAACAAAATAAATTTCCTAATAGACAGTGGGGCAGAAGTTTCTGTACTACCTGTTTCCAAATTTAAAACGCACAAAAAGAACTCAGATTTAATTCTAACTGCAGCAAATGGAAGCACAATTTGTACCTATGGAAAGAAATTGTTTACTATTAACTTAAAATTAAGACGCGAATTTCCATTCACATTTATTTTGGCAGATATATCAAAGCCCATAATAGGAGCGGATTTCCTAACGAAATATGGACTCTTGATAGACTTAAAATACAAAAGGCTAATCGACCCTTTAACAAACTTATCTTTTAACACAATTTCTGCATTCACCGAGACTCCACTTCCAAAATTGATTACAATAAATAACAAATACACACAGATACTTAAAAAAATTCCCTCACTTACAGCAGAACCAGATTACAACAAACCAGTTAAGCACTCGACAGAACATTACATTGTAACCGAAGGACAGTTACCATTTTCGAAACCACGTCGTTTAGATTTACTAAAGTCAAAAGTTGCCAAACAAGAATTCGATTTCTTAGTAATAACTGGAATCTGCCGACCATCAAATTCTCCCTTGCATTAAGTAGCCAAAAAGATGCAAATGAATGGAGACCATGTGGTGATTATAGACGACTTAACGCCATTACAGTTCCAGATCGTTATCCACTACCGCATATTCACGACCTATCTATTGATCTATACAACAAACACATATTTTCAAAATTAGATCTTGTTAGGGCATATCACCAGATTCCAATGGCTACGAAAGATGTCCATAAAACAGCGATAACAACCCCTTTTGGCATGTTTGAATTCCTTAGAATGCCATTTGGCTTAAGAAATTCCGCCCAAACATTCCAAAGGTTCATAAACGAAGTACTTAGAGGATTAGACTTCATTTTTGTTTATCTTGATGGTATACTTGATATATATATACTTGATATATGAGGCTATGAGCGCAATAGTGGCCTAACCCTCACTTCGTTAAAAAATTAAAATCAAATAACTTGTGCTTGTATCGATTCAGGTTATGTGCTTTTGTTTTATCAACGAAGTAAAGGTTAGGCCACTGTTGTGCTCATAGCCTCATATATACTTGTACTTGTTGCAAGTGAAAATGAAGAAAACCATGCAAAACACTTGATAACAGTTTTTGAACGATTAGATGAATATGGCTTGAACATTAAACAAACGAAATGCGTTTTTGGTGCTAACAACTTAAACTTTCTGAGCTATAACATTTCAAGTGACGGTATTCAACCATCAACAGAAAGAATTCAATGCATCCAGGACTACCAGCTACAGTAAAGCAAATGCAAAAGTTTATTGGAATGATAAATTATTATCATAGATGTATTCCCAAATTAGCTCATATGTTAGGTCCAATATACGAAATGGTAACAAACGCAGCGAAAACTAAAGACAAATACTTACAATGGACTGAAGACACAACAAATGCATTTAAAGCAATAAAGGATAGCTTTGCTAAGCAAGTTCTGCTTAATCATTTAAACAGCAAAGCCAAACTATCTATTGCTGTAGATGCATCCAACACAGCAATCGGTGGTGTTCTGCAACAAGAACACAATAATAAAGTTGAACCTCTGGCTTTCTTTTCAAAAAAACTAAGTCTACCAGAAACGAAATATAGTACATTTGACCGTGAATTGCTTGCAATTTATTTAACAGTTAAACACTTTAGACACTATCTAGAAGGACGAACATTCAAAATTTATACAGACCACGAACCATTTACTTCAACATTACACTCAAAGACAGAAAGAAGTCCTCGCCAGACACGACACCTTGAATTTATCGCACAATTCACCAACGACATAAGACACATCAAAGGTTCAGAAAACATTTGTCACGTCATTTTCTAAAAACTTTTTATTTCATTTTATAATCATAATCTGGCAATGCCTTTTGAATACTTTGATCTTTAATCTGTCAACTGTCATTTAGTCATATTCTTATTCTTTCTTATTCATTCTGATTGATATATTCTTGTCGTTAACAAGTGTTTGAATTAATTACAGTATATATATATAAAAGTAAAACCGAATCTTTTAATTTCAATTCGGTAACTGACAAAATCAGAAGTGGGATAGTTAACGATAGTTTACGATGGATTATTCACAGTTCAATTTTAAGGATCTTAAAAAGATGCTCCAAGCTCGTGGGCTTCAAAAACCAAAAAGCAAACTCGACGCGATTTCAAGGTTACAACAGTTTGCTGGTGAAAACCCAAATTTCAAGGATGCATTAGAAGTGGAAGATTCTATCAAGGATACTTTAATGACTCCAAGTTCCGATGTAGACGAACTAAGGGAAGATGTCAATAGCATTAAGAACACATTGGATTTGCTGGTACGGCAGCTTGCCTTAAGCGTGCCTAAAGACGCCAACGAAAGTTCTGGAAATTCAGTTAGCGCTGCTAAGACGTCGACTGCGCAACACATACCAAAATGCGTTGCGCCGATAGCTACTGTGTGTAGTTCACCTCAGCAGAATCCAACAACAACTTGCTTTTTGTCACCACCTACTGTGTGTAGTGGTGAATTGCCGAACGCCACAGTGAGTGTGTGTGCGTGGCCGATGTCTACTGTGTGTAGCAATGTTCAGCAAAGTGCAGGAAATTTGTATGCTGCACCGACGCATACTGTATATACAAATGCGCAGCAGAATTTTCAAGCGACGACGCAGCCGAGTGTTCAAAATTTTAACAGACAGAATATGCAAGGTACTCGAAATGTGTTTTCTACGTATCAGCATATGCAGAATCAATTTTTGCCGCAGCGGGGTTATGATGAAAGAGAATGTGTTTTTCATGGTAATGGAGAGTTTGTCTCTCACCGTAATGAAGGATATGTTCCTGTAAGGATTGATTCACAGGGTTCGGGTGAACATACTTCAACTCAAAGTGTTCGTGAAGTAACTCAAATTTTACCAGAATTTAATCCGTGTAAAGATGACATAACGTTGGTTCAATTTGTAAACAGAATTGAACAGTTGAAGAATGCGTATGGATGGGAGGACAGTGTACTTTTATTTGCAGTACAAAGTAATTTAAAGGGAGTTGCAAAACAGTGGATAGATTCTCAGCCGGTATTCCGCAGGTGGTCAGAATTTGTCACCACATTTCTTGCAGATTTTCCAAGCACCACGAATACGGCTGATATTCACATAGAAATGATGCATACTCGAATGCAAAAAGGAGAAACTGTTATTGAATTTTATTATAAAATGTTGTCACTGGGTCGTCGCGGTAATTTAGACGATAATGCTATTATTCGGTATATAATCAAAGGATTATACGACGATAATTTACGTAGAACTCTCACAGTAATGAACTTTGTTCGGTGTGCGGATTTGTTAAAGACATTAAACAAAATCGTTGCGGATAGTAGAAAATCAATTGTTAATGTGTCAACGCTAAATACAAATTATTAAGGTGTAGGTGACATGAAAGACAAAGAAAAGAGTTTTTCTCATAAACAGGATAATTTCAAAAAAGGACTAGTGTGCTATTATTGTCGCGAAAGGGGGCACATAGCAAAGAATTGTCCAAAGAAATCACAAATAAACAATAAAACAGAAAAGAAAGTGGTTAATGTAATTGATGAAAGTAATCGGAAAAACATCAAAAACAATGAAAACGAAATAACTAAAGAAATCGTGATAAGCAATGTGAAATGTAGCGCTTTAGTTGACTCCGGTAGTAGTATTTCATTAAGCGTTGAACAGAATGATGAAGCTGTAGTATGCCGCTGTAGTACAAAATGTAGTGTAGCAGACGATGAAGCGCTTCGAGAATTTCTATGAACAGAATAGCGAAGTTTGCTGCTTATGGAATAGAGTTGCCAATCTTATTTCGTTATAAAATTTGCATAAATTTTTGAATGACCTAAACTTTTAAAACTTGAAATTATTTTCTCAATTTTATTTGCTGCTCTTTTTCATGAAATTTTTCTGAATTTTGCGCTGAATTAACTTTTAAATCATTGAATAATTTTTACAAATTTATTTTCATCAATTCGGTAACATTGTTCTTCTGTCAAAAAGCATGCAGCAAGCGACAAAGTTGAAAAGTTCGAACTTTGTACTACGCCGCAAGCTTCAGCTACAGCGTTAACTTCACATTGTGTTGACGCGTATTAAAATATGTGTAGTCTACTTTTGACAGTTCGTCGCTTACTTCGTACTTCAAGCTTCAGCTACACATTCTGTTTCAGCAGTTAGTGTCAAAACATATTGCAACCACATGTAATGGAAAAATTTTAGAATGCAATGAAAAATTATATGGATTTGCAGGTGGTGCATGCTTGTGTCGCGAAAAATTAATAACAAATGTTATGATTGATGAATTACAACTTGATTGTGAACTTTTGGTGATTGAATCTAAAGTAATGCAATACGATGTTGTTATCGGGAGAGACATTTTATCGAAAAGTCGGGTAATAATTGAAAATGGGAACTGTCGGGTTTTCGCGTTAAAAGGGGAACAGTTAAATGTCGAAGAACTTTTAAATAATGAACAAAAATGTAAATTAAAATCGTTGTTAGAAAATTATGCGGATTCTTTTGCAGAAAATTTGAGAGACATTGGCAAATGTGACGCGATAGAAATGGACATAAAAGTGACTTCGTCAAAACCGATCGTAAAGAAGCCTTATCTTATTCCGATACCAAAACAACAAAATGTAGATAGTATAATCGCGGAATTGTTAGAACTTGATATAATTCGCCCTTCGTCGTCGTTGTATGCATCTCCGATAGTTCTCGTTCGTAAACAAAACGGTGAAGACAGAATGTGTGTCGACTATCGTGAATTAAATGCTATAACCGAAAAACAGCCGTGGCCAATGCCCACCGTTGATGGTGTTTTGTCGACGTTAGCAGGGAAAAGATTCTTCACAACACTGGATATGATGTCAGGTTATTATCAAATCCCAATCAGCGAACAATCGAAGCAGTACACTGCATTTGTAACACATAATGGCCACTTCGAATTCAACAGAATGCCATTTGGTTTGCGAAACGCGCCAAGTACATTTCAGCGGATGATGGCGATAGTACTGGAACCAATAAAGGATAAAGTGGTGAGTTATGTTGATGAAATTATAATAGCGTCAGAATCATTTGAGGAAGGTCTCCTGAAACTGACAGAATTTTTGGAAGTTGCTCAACGCCATGGTCTTACTTTGCGTTTATCAAAGTGTGCATTCATGAAGAATAGCGTGTCGTTTCTTGGACATGAGCTGGGTGTAAATGGGTTACAGCCAGGACGAATTAAAACTTTAGCGGTGAAGAACTTTCCAATTCCTAGGAATGCAACGGAGATTCGACGTTTTCTTGGGCTCACCGGATATTTTCGGAAATTTGTACCCAATTATGCTCTGATTGCTGCACCGTTGTCACAATTAACTAGGCAAAATGTTCTATTCCAATGGACAGACAAATGTCAAGAATCGTATGAAGAATTAGTTCGACTTTTAACATGTGAACCAGTTCTAGGGATATATGATGTGACAAAGAGACATGAACTGCATACAGATGCATGCAGTATGGGAGTAGCTGGTATACTGTTGCAACAAGATAATGAACGTGATTTAAAACCTATCGCATATTTCAGTCGTTTATGTAATTATGCTGAGCAAAAGTACCATGGATATGAATTGGAGGTCTTAGCAGTTGTTGAAGCATGTCAACGTTTTCGTTTATACTTATTGGGAAAACCGTTTATTATTGTAACTGATTGTTCTGCAATTTCAAGTCTTAAATTGTCTAAGCCTTTGATCCCGAGAGTCGCACGTTGGTTCTTGAAACTGATGGAATTTGATTATGAGGTTGTACATCGAGCAGGCAGTAAAATGGTGCATGTTGACGCACTAAGTCGAGCACCAT
The DNA here is from genome assembly GCA_951812925.1 of Calliopum simillimum. NCBI lineage: Eukaryota > Metazoa > Arthropoda > Insecta > Diptera > Lauxaniidae > Calliopum > Calliopum simillimum. The sequence continues at coordinate 14,603,510 of OX638373.1, read as the reverse complement.
CTGAAAATACACCGTCGATTGCAGACATTAGTGAAAATGTCATGATTGTTAATATCTCTACTGATGATTGGCTGTACATTATGCAGAAAGAGGACGAACATCTGAAAGAAATAATTGATGTGCTGAGTGGTCGAAAGGCGTCGACACAACGAAATAAATTTGAAAGTGAATTTATTCTAAAAAATAATCGTTTGCTCAAAAAGGATGCAGGAGAAAATTTGGTGGTACCCAAAGGATTAAGATGGCGTATAGTAAAATTATGCCATGACGATGCTGGTCACCCAGGTTTAGAAAATACTTTGAAGCGGATATTTCATCATTTCTGGTTTCCGAGAGCACGAAATTTTGTAAAGAGTTATTTGAAGGCTTGTGTGGAGTGTTGTTATAGCCGCGAGCCAATACAAAAGGAATGTGAGTTGCATGGAATGCGGATACCGCAAGTTCCGTTCGAGGTACTTCATATGGATCATCTTGGACCTTTCATTAAAAGTGTGCGTGGTAATGAGCACATCTTGGTGATTGTAGATGCGTTGACCAGGTATACAGTCATATGTGCAGTTAAATCAACAAAAACGAAGCCGGTTATTGATGCATTGGAGCAATTGTCGCTGAATTTTGGAATGCCCAAGGTGTTGGTCACTGATCGAGGCACAGCTTTTACTTCTTTGGCATTTGAAACTTATTGCGCTGAAAATTGCATCCAACATATCAAGGTTGCTGTTCGGACACCAAGAGCTAATGGTATAGCTGAAAGAGTAAACAAGTCAATTTTAAGTTATCTAAAGTCCACAGTAACTGAAGCTAAGAGATAGGACTCGGAAATACGTAACTTGCAATGGACGCTGAATACTAATGTGAATTCTACAACTAAGTTTACTCCGTTGGCGTTAGTGTTTGACTTTCCTTTGCGTGACATCAGTGGAAACAAGGTGCTTGCTGCGGTTCATGATGACAATATCGATCTTGAAACAACAGTCATGAATAAAAGGCGTGCCGAAGCGATACATAATATCGAAGAAGCTAGAAAGGTATGGAAAGCAAGGTTTGATGCAAAACACCGTAAGCCTCATCAATATAAAGAAGGTGATCTTGTACTTTTGGAGTGTTCCATTCCGAGCACAGGAGATTCAAGAAAATTGGAAGTTAAATACAGAGGTCCTTATGCTATCGCAAAAGTTCTGCGGTATGATAGATACGTGGTGGAAGATATCGAAGGCATCCAAATAAAACAACGAAGATTCAGCACGATTGCCAGCAGTGACAAAATTAAGCCCTGGTGTGTTCTTTATCCGGAAATCGACGATGCTCATGAAGATTCGAACAATAATTCTGATATCCAAACATGTGATCAATAACTCGAGGGCGAGTCAAAGCAGGAATGGCCGAATTGTCACGTCATTTTCTAAAAACTTTTTATTTCATTTTATAATCATAATCTGGCAATGCCTTTTGAATACTTTGATCTTTAATCTGTCAACTGTCATTTAGTCATATTCTTATTCTTTCTTATTCATTCTGATTGATATATTCTTGTCGTTAACAAGTGTTTGAATTAATTACAGTATATATATATAAAAGTAAAACCGAATCTTTTAATTTCAATTCGGTAACTGACACATTGTAGCGGATGCGCTTTCAAGATCCGAGATCGAGGCTTTTAAAACTTCAGATCTCGATCTTATGATTTTACACCAAGAACAAACTACTGACTCAGAATTAAGGAAAATAATAGACAAAAATACATACAAGTTGGGACAAGTTGATATTCCTTTCCTCAATTTTAAAATTTGGTGCGAGCATACTACTTTGACAACACGACCATACATTCCACAAAATTTACGCAAAAAGGTTTTCGATCAAATGCACAACATATCTCATCCCGGAACAAGAGCAACTAGACGGTTGATAAGTCAACGATACTTTTGGCCAAACATGAACACAGTAATCAATCAATGGTCAAAAGAATGTTTAGATTGTCAGAGATCAAAAGTACATCGACACACAAAAGCACTTCCAAGCAAAATTCCCATTCCGCATGGACGTTTTGAACACATTCATATTGATTTGGTAGGTCCTCTTCCTCCTTCGAATGATTACAGATACCTTCTAACTGTTATTGATAGGAACACACGTTGGCCTGAAGTGTATCCATTAAAGAATGTAGAAACAAACACTATTGTTAATACATTCCTCAGAGAATTCGTTTCGCGATTCGGAGTACCTCTTGAAATAACTACCGATCGAGGACCTCAATTTACTTCAAGTACATTCAAAGCATTCATTAAGTACCTTGGCACTCATCAAATCATGACTTCTTCATATCATCCACAAGCCAATGGCATGATAGAAAGATTCCACCGACAGTTAAAAGCTTCATTAATGGCAAGTAATAATTCACAAAACTGGTATCTAGAGCTACCAATAATTCTTTAAGGCCTACGATCTTCAGTTAAAGAAGATATTAAAGCATCACCTGCAGAAATGGTTTTTGGTCAACTTGTTGTACGTAATTCACAAGTGTTCGATCCATCAGATACTTTGTCGAAACTCAAAGAAAGTATAAACAATGTTCAATCAAATATCTTTCACCATTCAAAATTTCAAAATAGCTATGTTCCTTGAACCCTAAAAGACTATAAGTTCGTATTCGTGCGCATTGATCGTATTAGACACTCTTTACAAAACCCATACGAAGGTCCATTCGAAGTTATCGAAAAATTTCCAAAATACTTCACAATTCTCAAAAACAATAAGAAACACAACATTTCAACAGATAGACTCAAACCAGCATTCATTGACAAGGAAACACAACATCATCTCACTATTACACCCAAACCATTTAAAAGAGTTCGTTTTAATATATTCGAGACTAAATTTTAAAAAGATGGAGTGGGGGAATAATGTAGTGTTTCTACTTTATAATTTCTACTTTGTATTTTCAATTTTTTAAGGACATGTTTTATTAAAATGTTTACTTGAATTTTAAAAATCAAAATATTATTATTATAGAAAAATTTGTTTAAGCATCAATATCATAAATATTATTCAATACAAAATAAAAATAAATATTCGTAATTTAAAATACGTAACTTGTAACAAAAATACTACATCCCACATAGCCAAATTTTTGGGTCCTGACAACATTGCTCGGATAATGAAAGTAAGGAGAAATAGGATTTTTTTTTTATACTATAAGGGTTGTTTTTATTATTTTAAGTAAGTTTGTGGGTGAAAGAAAGCTTAAATAATTTAATTCAATTCCATATTAAATATCTTCTTAGCCAATTTCCATACACATTTGAAATTTTAGATGCAGCTACTGAAGAATTTTATATACAATACAAAAGTAAATTTTTTTGTAAAATAGCAAAAAAATTATTTTTAGTTGTCTTTCCAATGAATGGAATAATTTATTTTATTTCTGCAAATAAAATTTAAGGTATTTCCTCTACATTTTATATATTTATTCAAGCCTATTTATTTATAAAATAATTCCATAAATTACAATAAGTTCAACCAAAAGGTCTTTTGAACTAAGATGCTAACAACTAAATACACGTATTATTATACTAAAATATTTACGTAAATAAATTTACGCAAAAAAAATAATAAAAATTCAACAGAGTAAAAGTGTAACAGAAGCCTTGTTCTATCTAACAAAATAATAATAATTTCTTTGTTTTTCATCGACGCTTCAATTTCCATAGCAAGAACTCTCCGCTGTTGCGATGTTACCTCATCGGCGCTCAGAGGGGTACTTGATACCAAAACACGCTATTAATTCATCCAGACTATTGAGGGTTATAATAACTTATTTTTTTAGTTAATTATGCATAAAAAAGTAGAAAACTTATGCATTGCATATTATGTAGTGAAATTTTTTTTAATAGCAATAAAAGACGGAAATTGAAAATTGTCATCAAATTTCTTACGCGTTATTCTGAAATTTTAAGAATTTCTGTCTTTGGTGACCCCCCTTGAAATATTTTGAAGAATATTTTTGTAGAACATTTTAACCCATTTTAACCAAGTTTTTGGAAAAAAGAGTCAAGAAGACCCATAAAAACAAGATATAATGGGTTAAGATGCAGTAAAAAATTGTTTCTTGTATGATTTTATGATAAACTTATGAAAAACAGTTTTTCCAAGATGTAGTTTAAGAGTTTTACAGTAGGCCGAAATTTCAAAAATATGTTTTCTTTCGGTTTTTTATCTAAAACAACAATATATGAATGATTTGAAATTCGAGACATAATATTTTTATATACCTTGACTCAAGACAAAAAATTTGATACATCGGATGACTCATTCCGAGCGTTTCTTAAATCGTAATTGTGAGGTATTTAGTCATTGTTAATATGGTAATACTAATACTCAATATGCAACCCTTAATAATAATAATATAAAACCTTTTCCAACACTATGTTAACCTAAGAATAAGATGTAAGAAAGAAAGAAGATAAAATAAAATGACACTTGAATTACAACCTTAAAAGAAGAAGCGTGCGACATTACAAATTGGCGACGAGGAGAAAAATTAAATCTCGTGTAATCGTGTTTACGAATTAAAATAAAATTAAATAAATATTTAAAATGGCGACCACGCCAGCTAATGAAAACGCGCAAATCACACTTCTTCAATCATCCAATGTTCCAGAGTTTTTACCAAGCCACATGTCATGGGCTATATGGAAGGAGCGATTGGAAATTCACTTTTGTGAGGTTAAGTGCACTGATGCTGATGCAAAAAAGGCCATACTTCTTAAATCCATTGGCGCAGATGCTTACAGTGTAATACACAGTTTATTCAGTCCGAAAACTCCATCAACAAAAACCTACAAGGAGTTATGCGAATTGCTGGAAATTCAGTTCACACCGCCAACAATAGTTTTCCATGAACGGAAAAAATTTCACACATCGAGCAGAAAAGATGACGAAACAGTTGCAGCGTGGTTTGCCAGAGTAAAGCAACTCGCACTCAATTGCAAGTTTTTAGCAAATTTGGATGCATTTGTGCTGGAAAAATTTGTTGTAGGATTGCCGGATGAAATCTTTGAAAGGATGTGCGAGGAAGATGGAAGACAGACCATTGACCAGGCGCTGCGTAAAGCACTAATAATTGAAACAAAGCTAACGTCACGTGGAAAAATGAAGGGTTCAAGTTATGCGGAAACTTCTGTAAATTTTGCTTAAAAGCACGTTCAACAGCGAAACAACAGCTATCGTACCGGCACTACTAATAGTAGAGGATCAGTCAACGAAGGTGATGGTAAATTTGCTCGAAACAAAAGAAGACCATGTATGCATTGCGGATGGCGCAATCACGACTCTGCATCTTGCAAGTATAAGGAAAATAAATGTCATAGTTGCGGCAAAATTGGGCACTTGGCATCAGTTTGCAGAAACAAGCACAGCAAAAAGAACATCGTAAATTACGTATCAGATTCTGATAGCAATAGTTCATTAAATTTATGTAATACATTCTCAAATCATATTTTCAGTGTTCACGCAAACAAAACTTTTGATGAAATTTACACACTTCCTGTAATTATTGATGGTGTAAGAGTGGATGCTGCGTGTGACACGGGTGCTCCATGTACCCTGATTTCAGCTTCACTTTTTCAAGAAATCGGAAACAAAACTTCACTTAGACCTTGTAAAATTCCTTATGTGGATTACAGTGGCGATCGAATTTCGTTATTGGGTGAGTTTGACGCATCGATTACGTATCAGAGTAACACAAAAAGAATTGTTGTAGTTGTGACAAAAACAAAAAATCCACCTTTATTAGGGCGCACATTTTTAAGAGCGTTTAATTTTGACCTGATTCAGGTAAACACAATTAATTCAAGTGACAAGAATTCGGTTTTAGCTGACACTATTAAGGCAGAGTTTTCAGAGGTCTTTAGTGATCAACTAGGAGCCTTTAGTGGTGGTAAAATTGCTTTAAAAATGTGTAGTGGTGCTAGGCCAATATTTTTCAAACCTCGCCCTCTACCACTTGCTTGGAAGAATAAGGTAGAAAGCAAACTTAAAGATTTAATAAAGCAGAATATGTTAGAGCAGGTAGACAGCTCTGAGTGGGGTACACCCCTTGTACCAATATTAGAACCTAATGGAGACATACGTGTGTGTGCTGACTACAAAGTCACGATTAATAAATTTCTTGAGGATTTCAAGTATCCTTTGCCTAGAATAGATGAGATTTTTGCTGCTCTTGAGGGAGGTGAATTATTCACCAAACTTGATTTGTCTCAGGCCTATAATCAATTAATTCTAGACGACGAGTCACAAAAACTTTGCACTTGGAGCACACACATTGGTACGTTTAAGGTTAAACGTTTACCTTTTGGTGTTAAGACTGCTGCTGCTATCTTTCAGAAAGTTATGGAGAATTTGTTCAGAGGCATAAATCACGTTGTTGTGTACCAGGACGATATTACCGTCACTGGGCCAAATTTAAAAGTACATATTGAAACTCTCAAGGTAGTTTTAAACAAATTAAAATCAGCAGGACTTAAACTTAATATTAAAAAATGTAAATTTTTTCAGTCCCAAATATCCTATTTAGGCTTTACAATTGATAAAGAAGGTCTTAGAAAGAATGGTGAGCGTATTGCTTGTGTAGTCAATGCCCCCGAACCTAAAAATGTATCAGAACTAAGAGCTTTTACTGGAATGGCAAATTACTATTCGAAGTTCATTGATAGATTTGCTGAGAAAATGTCTCCCTTGTATGAGCTTATGAAAAAAGATATCAAGTTTGAATGGACACAAGTTTGTGAAAGTGCATATCAAACTATTAAGAAAGATATTACATCGGATCAAGTTCTTGTACACTTCAATTCAAATATGGAATTGGTTTTAACGACAGATGCATGTAATACATCTGTTGCAGGAATTCTTGCTCACAAATTTGCTGATAATAAGATCAGACCTATTGCCTTTGTTTCTAGGGCACTTTCAAAAAGTGAGAAGAATTATAGCACTTTGGAAAAAGAAGCTTTAGCAATCATTTTCTGTGTTACAAAGCTTCGACAGTATTTATTGGGTCACAAATTCGTTTTACGTACTGACCACAAACCATTAATAACCATTTTTGGCGAAAACAAGGGTTTGCCCCTAATGACATCTGCCAGAATACAGAGATGGGCATTGATTTTGTCAGGTTTTGACTACACAGTTGAGTTTGTAAAAGGCACATTAAATGATGCAGATTGTTTATCTCGAATACCACAAGCTTCAACAGCTTCTGATTACAATGAATGTAATTACATTAATTTTGTGGAGGAACAAAACCATTTGAATTTAAATTTTAAAAGTATAGCCAGGGAAACTAGGCGCGACTCGATTTTATCAAAATTAGTTGTATCAATTGAAAACGGCACCGTATCCAAGCTGCAGGGAGATGAATTCAAACCTTTTACGAGCAAAGAAACAGAATTATCTGTTGAATACGGTTGCATTATGTGGGGTTACCGTACCATAGTTCCAAGAAAATTGCAAAAACCTATTCTTGATAGTTTACATTTATCTCATCTGGGAATAGTTAAAACAAAGGCGATGGCACGATCTTTTGTTTGGTGGCCAGGGCTAGATAGAGACATTGAGACGCTAATTAGCAATTGTGAACCATGTCAGGAATTACAAGGTAGTCCTAATAAGAGTAATTTAATACCATGGAAACCAACAGATTCTGTGTGGAAGCGAATCCATATTGACTTCGCAAGTCCCATAAAAAATCACTTTTTGCTTGTTGTCGTGGATTCATTTTCGAAGTGGGTGGAAGTTTTTTTAACCAAAAGTATCACATCTGAGTTCACAATAAGTAAGCTTAGGGAATTGTTTTGTCGATATGGGTTAGTTGATGTAGTTGTTAGCGATAACGGTCGACAATTCACCGCCGCTGATTTTCAACACTTTTTGAAAATGAATGGTGTTCAGCATGTGCTTACAGCTCCAGGGCATCCATCTACAAATGGACAGGCAGTGAGTTTTGTGAAAGTTTTAAAAAAATCCATCTATGCGAATCTTAAAGATTCAAATAATTCCGATTTGGATAAAATTGTAAATAGATTTTTAGCCGATTACAGAAATTGTATACATTGTACTACTGGTGAAACGCCAGCTAAACTTTTTTTCGGTAGAACTTTAAAAACAAGATTAGACATTTTGAAGCCGCCTACGACTAGAGAAGTTATACTCACAGCTCAAAACAAAAGTATTCTGAATTACAAAGGGAATCGAAATGTAAGGTTTGACGAAGGTCAAAGTGTCTATATTAGAAATTATAAGGATCCAAACAAACCCTGTTGGTCCCCTGCAACAGTTCAGAAAAAACTAGGTTGCCGAACATATCTATGTGTCTTTACTCACACCAATCGGTCGATTAAAAGGCACACGGATCAAATTAAAGGAAAAATTGAAAATGGTGAACCTGATACTGTTGTGGAAGCTCGTGGCGCACATTCTACTGAAGATTCCAACTCACCACATCAATGTAACAATCGTGTGGATATTCCATCTCAAAGTGTGAATGATACTCCTAAACGTGGTTTGAGGCCACGTTTGAATGGTAAAGTAATTAAAAATTAAATTGTTTGAAAATTAATGAACTGAAGTTTCAAAAATTAATTAATTAAACTTTTATTATTTAGAAATTAGTTTAAATGAATTAATTCTTATTACTTAAAAATTAATAAATTTTGTTAAAAAAAAAAAACCTCTAAGGGGGAGCGTGTGAGGTATTTAGTCATTGTTAATATGGTAATACTAATACTCAATATGCAACCCTTAATAATAATAATATAAAACCTTTTCCAACACTATGTAAACCTAAGAATAAGATGTAAGAAAGAAAGAAGATAAAATAAAATGACACTTGAATTACAACCTTAAAAGAAGAAGCGTGCGACATTACAAATTGGCGACGAGGAGAAAAATTAAATCTCGTGTAATCGTGTTTACGAATTAAAATAAAATTAAATAAATATTTAAAATGGCGACCACGCCAGCTAATGAAAACGCGCAAATCACACTTCTTCAATCATCCAATGTTCCAGAGTTTTTACCAAGCCACATGTCATGGGCTATATGGAAGGAGCGATTGGAAATTCACTTTTGTGAGGTTAAGTGCACTGATGCTGATGCAAAAAAGGCCATACTTCTTAAATCCATTGGCGCAGATGCTTACAGTGTAATACACAGTTTATGCAGTCCGAAAACTCCATCAACAAAAACCTACAAGGAGTTATGCGAATTGCTGGAAATTCAGTTCACACCGCCAACAATAGTTTTCCATGAACGGAAAAAATTTCACACATCGAGCAGAAAAGATGACGAAACAGTTGCAGCGTGGTTTGCCAGAGTAAAGCAACTCGCACTCAATTGCAAGTTTTTAGCAAATTTGGATGCATTTGTGCTGGAAAAATTTGTTGTAGGATTGCCGGATGAAATCTTTGAAAGGATGTGCGAGGAAGATGAAAGACAGACCATTGACCAGGCGCTGCGTAAAGCACTAATAATTGAAACAAAGCTAACGTCACGTGGAAAAATGAAGGGTTCAAGTTATGCGGAAACTTCTGTAAATTTTGCTCAAAAGCACGTTCAACAGCGAAACAACAGCTATCGTACCGGCACTACTAATAGTAGAGGATCAGTCAACGAAGGTGATGGTAAATTTGCTCGAAACAAAAGAAGACCATGTATGCATTGCGGATGGCGCAATCACGACTCTGCATCTTGCAAGTATAAGGAAAATAAATGTCATAGTTGCGGCAAAATTGGGCACTTGGCATCAGTTTGCAGAAACAAGCACAGCAAAAAGAACATCGTAAATTACGTATCAGATTCTGATAGCAATAGTTCATTAAATTTATGTAATACATTCTCAAATCATATTTTCAGTGTTCACGCAAACAAAACTTTTGATGAAATTTACACACTTCCTGTAATTATTGATGGTGTAAGAGTGGATGCTGCGTGTGACACGGGTGCTCCATGTACCCTGATTTCAGCTTCACTTTTTCAAGAAATCGGAAACAAAACTTCACTTAGACCTTGTAAAATTCCTTATGTGGATTACAGTGGCGATCGAATTTCGTTATTGGGTGAGTTTGACGCATCGATTACGTATCAGAGTAACACAAAAAGAATTGTTGTAGTTGTGACAAAAACAAAAAATCCACCTTTATTAGGGCGCACATTTTTAAGAGCGTTTAATTTTGACCTGATTCAGGTAAACACAATTAATTCAAGTGACAAGAATTCGGTTTTAGCTGACACTATTAAGGCAGAGTTTTCAGAGGTCTTTAGTGATCAACTAGGAGCCTTTAGTGGTGGTAAAATTGCTTTAAAAATGTGTAGTGGTGCTAGGCCAATATTTTTCAAACCTCGCCCTCTACCACTTGCTTGGAAGAATAAGGTAGAAAGCAAACTTAAAGATTTAATAAAGCAGAATATGTTAGAGCAGGTAGACAGCTCTGAGTGGGGTACACCCCTTGTACCAATATTAGAACCTAATGGAGACATACGTGTGTGTGCTGACTACAAAGTCACGATTAATAAATTTCTTGAGGATTTCAAGTATCCTTTGCCTAGAATAGATGAGATTTTTGCTGCTCTTGAGGGAGGTGAATTATTCACCAAACTTGATTTGTCTCAGGCCTATAATCAATTAATTCTAGACGACGAGTCACAAAAACTTTGCACTTGGAGCACACACATTGGTACGTTTAAGGTTAAACGTTTACCTTTTGGTGTTAAGACTGCTGCTGCTATCTTTCAGAAAGTTATGGAGAATTTGTTCAGAGGCATAAATCACGTTGTTGTGTACCAGGACGATATTACCGTCACTGGGCCAAATTTAAAAGTACATATTGAAACTCTCAAGGTAGTTTTAAACAAATTAAAATCAGCAGGACTTAAACTTAATATTAAAAAATGTAAATTTTTTCAGTCCCAAATATCCTATTTAGGCTTTACAATTGATAAAGAAGGTCTTAGAAAGAATGGTGAGCGTATTGCTTGTGTAGTCAATGCCCCCGAACCTAAAAATGTATCAGAACTAAGAGCTTTTACTGGAATGGCAAATTACTATTCGAAGTTCATTGATAGATTTGCTGAGAAAATGTCTCCCTTGTATGAGCTTATGAAAAAAGATATCAAGTTTGAATGGACACAAGTTTGTGAAAGTGCATATCAAACTATTAAGAAAGATATTACATCGGATCAAGTTCTTGTACACTTCAATTCAAATATGGAATTGGTTTTAACGACAGATGCATGTAATACATCTGTTGCAGGAATTCTTGCTCACAAATTTGCTGATAATAAGATCAGACCTATTGCCTTTGTTTCTAGGGCACTTTCAAAAAGTGAGAAGAATTATAGCACTTTGGAAAAAGAAGCTTTAGCAATCATTTTCTGTGTTACAAAGCTTCGACAGTATTTATTGGGTCACAAATTCGTTTTACGTACTGACCACAAACCATTAATAACCATTTTTGGCGAAAACAAGGGTTTGCCCCTAATGACATCTGCCAGAATACAGAGATGGGCATTGATTTTGTCAGGTTTTGACTACACAGTTGAGTTTGTAAAAGGCACATTAAATGATGCAGATTGTTTATCTCGAATACCACAAGCTTCAACAGCTTCTGATTACAATGAATGTAATTACATTAATTTTGTGGAGGAACAAAACCATTTGAATTTAAATTTTAAAAGTATAGCCAGGGAAACTAGGCGCGACTCGATTTTATCAAAATTAGTTGTATCAATTGAAAACGGCACCGTATCCAAGCTGCAGGGAGATGAATTCAAACCTTTTACGAGCAAAGAAACAGAATTATCTGTTGAATACGGTTGCATTATGTGGGGTTACCGTACCATAGTTCCAAGAAAATTGCAAAAACCTATTCTTGATAGTTTACATTTATCTCATCTGGGAATAGTTAAAACAAAGGCGATGGCACGATCTTTTGTTTGGTGGCCAGGGCTAGATAGAGACATTGAGACGCTAATTAGCAATTGTGAACCATGTCAGGAATTACAAGGTAGTCCTAATAAAAGTAATTTAATACCATGGAAACCAACAGATTCTGTGTGGAAGCGAATCCATATTGACTTCGCAAGTCCCATAAAAAATCACTTTTTGCTTGTTGTCGTGGATTCATTTTCGAAGTGGGTGGAAGTTTTTTTAACCAAAAGTATCACATCTGAGTTCACAATAAGTAAGCTTAGGGAATTGTTTTGTCGATATGGGTTAGTTGATGTAGTTGTTAGCGATAACGGTCGACAATTCACCGCCGCTGATTTTCAACACTTTTTGAAAATAAATGGTGTTCAGCATGTGCTTACAGCTCCAGGGCATCCATCTACAAATGGACAGGCAGTGAGTTTTGTGAAAGTTTTAAAAAAATCCATCTATGCGAATCTTAAAGATTCAAATAATTCCGATTTGGATAAAATTGTAAATAGATTTTTAGCCGATTACAGAAATTGTATACATTGTACTACTGGTGAAACGCCAGCTAAACTTTTTTTCGGTAGAACTTTAAAAACAAGATTAGACATTTTGAAGCCGCCTACGACTAGAGAAGTTATACTCACAGCTCAAAACAAAAGTATTCTGAATTACAAAGGGAATCGAAATGTAAGGTTTGACGAAGGTCAAAGTGTCTATATTAGAAATTATAAGGATCCAAACAAACCCTGTTGGTCCCCTGCAACAGTTCAGAAAAAACTAGGTTGCCGAACATATCTATGTGTCTTTACTCACACCAATCGGTCGATTAAAAGGCGCACGGATCAAATTAAAGGAAAAATTGAAAATGGTGAACCTGATACTGTTGTGGAAGCTCGTGGCGCACATTCTACTGAAGATTCCAACTCACCACATCAATGTAACAATCGTGTGGATATTCCATCTCAAAGTGTGAATGATACTCCTAAACGTGGTTTGAGGCCACGTTTGAATGGTAAAGTAATTAAAAATTAAATTGTTTGAAAATTAATGAACTGAAGTTTCAAAAATTAATTAATTAAACTTTTATTATTTAGAAATTAGTTTAAATGAATTAATTCTTATTACTTAAAAATTAATAAATTTTGTTAAAAAAAAAAAACCTCTAAGGGGGAGCGTGTGAGGTATTTAGTCATTGTTAATATGGTAATACTAATACTCAATATGCAACCTTTAATAATAATAATATAAAACCTTTTCCAACACTATTTAAACCTAAGAATAAGATGTAAGAAAGAAAGAAGATAAAATAAAATGACACTTGAATTACAACCTTAAAAGAAGAAGCGTGCGACATTACAGTAATAAAGTAACAACTGTACTAAGACGAGATTTTGCATAAAACGGCGATAAGCGTCCTCTTAATTACCTTCAACAAAACTCAGCGTAGTTTATTGACACCCCCTTTCAGATTTTTGGGGGTAATTGTCTGTCTATATGTCTGAATTTAACTTTTTATTTATTCTATGCTCCACTTTCATACATATTGGACACGTCAGTTTGCCATAAAAAAAAATTAAAATTTCTCACAGCCGCGCAACCCGCAACCCTTTTTTTCATAGAAAGTTACTTAAATATCTACTCTTTACTCTTATTCTTGTTTGAGCTCACTTATGGAACAACTATATGTCTATGTATATAGCCAAAATGCACTTAATTTTAAACTAGCGAACAAAAAAAAAAAATATAACAAAACACTTTTTCACAAAACCAAAACCACTTTTGTATTACAAAAATACTCGATCTGTAACTACTCGTTACAAACGATGATCAAAACTTGGAAAAATGTATAGAATGCTTTTTAGCGCAAAGAGTGTTGCCGTCTCGCTCACTCGAATGCAATATTTATTGCTGACAATTGCTCAGCACATTTTCTCAACTTGAAGTCTAAAGTTCAAGTTGGGAAAATTGCTCACTCTTGATTTTCTAACCTGCAACACAACGGCACGAGTTTGTGCGTTTTCTAAAAAAGTAAAATTATTCTAACCTAATGTATACTTGCTTATAAAATAACTTAAACCTAAAGGCAAAATAAATATCTAAATAACTTAGAACTAAAAAAGTACGTAAAATAAACTTAACCTCAAGTGAGTGTTTTTTGTGAAAATTTTAACAAAATTGTCTCCAATAAGTGCCGGCCACAAGAATGCCGAAGGACCAAATGTTTGGCCGGGGACCAAACTTTTACCTTTTTAAAGGTGTATTTATTCTCAATTTCAAAGGGTTACCTGATGTGCTGGTGCTCCACAAACGACGTGACTCCAAAGCGTCGGTAGCGTCTGAGCAAACGCAAGCGTTGATGGCTTTTATCCCTTGAGGAATGACGCAAACCTGAACTCCAAATCCACAGGCCGATTCTAAACCCGTAGGTTGGTTCCGCGAACTGCACTTCCTTCTTGCCCCAGGGAAAAAAACACTCACTTGAGGTTAAGTTTATTTTACGTACTTTTTTAGTTCTAAGTTATTTAGATATTTATTTTGACTTTAGGTTTAAGTTATTTTATAAGCAAATATACTTTAGGTTAGAATAATTTTACTTTTTTAGAAAACGCATAAACTCGTGCCGTTGTGTTGCAGGTTAGAAAATCAAGAGTGAGCAATTTTCCCAACTTGAGCTTTCGTTTTGACAGAATCGTTGCTACGATTTTAACCCTACGCAGTCCATCTCTAACTCGAAAAGTTCTTCGTAATTAATTGTTTTTCAATTTTTCGTCCTGCTATAAATTCAATATGGAACAGAAGCTAATCAAATTATCACATCGAAAATTAGTAATTCTGAAATTCTCCATAAATATGCAAAAGAGGGACAAGCCAACAAAAGGTTTTTTGAATGCGCGCAAAACTCTTCTCTAAGAATACTGGGCAGAGTATGAAGCATTATACGATGAAGTAGTGTCCGTATATTCATCTGACGAATCAGTGAAAGCTTTGATAAACGCAAACGATTTTGATTCTGTGGAATGTTCCTACACGGAAGCAATGAGTAAACTATACGACTTATTAGAAGCACTTCAAACCACACGTTTGCCACACATACCCACTGAAAACACTTCACAACTTGGTCAAACTGCAGTTATAGAAAAACCTAACGTACCCGCGGTTAAGAAACTTCATACACTGTTGCATAGAAAAGATGTTCCAATAAGTCAAAAAATTGCAAATAACAAAAGTTATTCAAATAACCACACTTTTCAAAATAAAAGTGACGATGCACATAGTTCTGCTGTCGCTTATACCTCTACTATACAGTCCACTGTTGAAAATCTGACTTCGTCGGATAAATTGTCTACGACAATAAACCCTGCAATAAAAATGATTTCATGTTTTACTCCAGCCAAAAGGAAAGTTATTCTTGACACGGATTTAATTGAAATTTATTTTATGGGATCCAATTATAAAGCTCGCGCTTTGATTGACCCAGCGTCTGAGTGCACTTTGTTTCAAAACGCATTCAACGTTTACTAAACCTTCCTACTAAGACCATTTCAGCTCAAATAACTCGACAAAATGGCATAGTTCATACCGAACCAACTTTAATGGCATCCTTTCATATCGGCTCTCCACTGTACAGGAATAACCCGATCGAAGTGATTGCTTTGGTGGTTTCAAAAGTGGCGGAGAATTCCCCATCTTTTAATTCTAATATCTCTGATTTTTCAGGGATACCTACCTGTGAATTTTCTGACTCACGTTTCGATCGAAGTTCAGAAGTAGATTTACTCATCGACGGCGACTTATACCCTACACTCCTTGGTGGAGTTCAAAAGAATGTTTTTGACTCTCTCATTAGCCAAGAAACCATATTTGGATGGATCCTTACAGGACCAGTGCCAGCTCAGCAACTATTGCACCCTTTGACGGTTGCCTCGTGTTCATCAGAAATACCTTTGAACGAGCAACCTAAAATACCACATAACCACTCAGTCTTTAATGCCAATAAAATTTGTGAGCAAATTTACAAAAACTCCACAAAGAAAAACTCGAATGTCCGATATAACCTTGATTCACCCTTTAAAATAGATTTTTCTGACTCTAAATCTTTAGGGCAATAGAAATTCATTGGTCAAAATCAGTTTCTTCGAAACAAAAAACAAATATTTAAAAAACCAAAATTTAAATCTCAGTGTGGTATCATATTTGAGTTTTTTCAGCATGATCAAATTATCAAAATCAAACCCAAAAATGTTGAAAGAAATTTTTCTTTTTATCTACACCTTTTTTAATTTAATTTCAGAAGTTTTCATTTATATTTGAGAAATTTTCATTTTAATTTCAGATATATTCATTTTGATTTCAGAAATATTCATTTTAATTTCAGAAATTTTAATTTCAGAAAAAATTTTTATTTAAGTTTAATAAGGTTTGTATGACTAAAACACTTTGCTTATTTTAATTTTTGCAGAAAAATGGTACGTAGAGTTAACAAAAGGCAAGAATCGATATTGCCCATTAACAGTATAGTAAGCGGGATGTGAAAATCACCAGTTCAGATATTTAATTTCAAAGAAAGTCATGAGATAATAATTTAACAATGAAACAATTACAATGAAAACTGAATAACACGTGTTAGTTATTGATGCATATACAATTCACTCTCCAACCGGCATATTTTCGAGCTTCAAAGCAGTTGCTGTAAATGACGATGTATGTTGCAGAGCCCAAGCGCAGTCACTGCAAGCAATTGCTAGAATTCCTCTGTCTATTTGCTGCTCTAAATAAACAAGCCGTTGCTCTCCAACACCTACTCCGTGCACAATTGGAACCTGAATGTGTGACTTGACATGAGTCCTTAGCTTATATCAAATGGTTGCAATTGGGTTGATCATGGGCGAGTAGGGTCCTAACTTACTATACTAAGTATCAATGGGCAATATCGATTCATGTCCTTTTGTTAACTCTACGTACCATCTGTCTTAAAAAATTAAAATAAGCAAAGCGTTTTTGTCATACAAACCTTATTAAACCAAAATAACACTTTTTCTGAAATTAAAATGAAAATTTCTGAAATTAAAATGAAAATTTCTGAAATTAAAATGAAAATTTCTCAAATATAAATGAAAACTTCTGAAATATAATTGAAAATTTCTCAAATATAAATGAAAATTTCTCAAATATAAATGAAAGTTTCTGAAATATAAATGAAAACTTCTCAAATATAAATGAAAACTTCTGAAATTAAATTAAAAAAGGTGTAGTCCACCATGCTAAGTTAAAACAAAAAAGTGAAAGCGCAAAACTAAAGGCGTTCTTCATTGCATTATTTTCGTCTTCAAACTCCCATATCGATATAAGGGACAATCCTGCCGATCTAGCAACCCGGGGGCTACATCCTTCGGACTTTAAAAGTGAGCTCTGGTGCGATGCTCCATATTCAAAAATCTGAATTTCTAATAACTTCACTTTTAGTGAAAAATTATACTAAGCTGGAAGGCAGACCCAATAAATATCTCATTACTAGCTCGGCGTTGAAAATAAATATTTTCGGAAGTCTTACCCCATTACATAAAGCATTACATGCCACTGAATTTGTTTTTCGATTTTTTAATCGAACTCTTCGAACTGACGATTCAAAATGTTGTTTTACTACAAAAGAAATTTCATTTGAGGAGCTTAAATTTGCAAAAATGAGACTCATGAGATTATCTCAGCAAATTTTTTACCCTAAAGTTTATTTTCATTTACTCTTTAATAAAATAATTAAATTAAAAATTGAATATTTAACTCTGATTATACTCTTGGATAGGGAAAATATCATACTCGTGTATGGAAGCCGTTTTTCATGTCTAATTTTAAAAATAATTCGCCACATTTTCCCTCATGGCAAAAAATTTGATCTTCGACTGTTCCGGATACTCAAGATAAAAAATCATCATCCCCATTTGTAAAACCCATATTATCTACCAAAAGCGTTATCATGGACGAATAATGGCTGGCTTGCCTCCTGAACCTTCAACAGTATCAGTTCCTTGTACCGTTACAAGTGTTCAATTTTCTGATGTCAGGAATTTGTTGCCTTTTTATCATCTGCTTCTCGATGAGACCCATCTACTTCAAACTCATCAGAGACTTGTCATCGAAAGAATTTTCAGAAGCTTGGTTACGACTACTATCACCAAAAGAAACGAAAAACTTCAGCATCACCCTGTAGTTGAATGCATTTTTAATTTCCACGGGAACGGCTTATTTCCTCGTTACTATTAGCAACACGTCATTTTTGACATGACCCTAGAGGCGAAATTAATCCTCGCGGGAACAACTTTACTTCAAATTTAACGACGCATCAAAAACAACACTTAAGGTGTCCACAACACGAATAACCAATGTCGGATTCATCTTGGTAGCCTACATTGAGAATATTAAATCAAATTTTACCCTTAATAATTATGAAATTTTCCACAATAAGTTATTAATATTTCTAATTTCGTATACACTTCCTCATATGTGAATGGGTATATTTGAAAGTGGAATAAGTCCAATTCCGGAAAAATTGAGTTTATAGTAGTTATAGCTAGCTATATATGTCCTCTTTTTATATTGAAAATTACAGCCTCGTTAGACCACGATTTCATCAAAAATTACTCAAAAGAACTTTTCATGAAAAACATTTTTACAAAAATGAGTTTTTTGAAAGTGGAATAAGTCCATTTTTTGTCATCTACTGCTATGCAGAAGATTTTGCTTTTAAATCAATTTAAAAGTATTGGCAAGCGTTATTAAACCGGTGTTAAGTGTTCACCACTGTAAATTAATCAAGTTTTGTTATGCTGTAAAAATTTTTACAAGTGTAATAGAAAATAGTTGAGTTTTTTTGGTCTGAATGGACTTATTCCACTTTCATTTATATAAATTTAAAAATTTGTTATACTTTTGTATGACTTATTCCATTTTTACTCACAAAATATTTTGTAAATTAAAGCAAAGGAAAATTAAAACTTAGAAAAATTTCACTTTAAAACTGTTGTTGTTTCTTTTCTTTTCTTTTTGCTCAAGTAGGGCTTTGAAAATTGGTTACAACAACAACAAAAACAAAAAGTTCTTGTCGGACCTACTTTCGGAGATATAGCCATCGAAAGATCGAGATATATTTTTTATAAAAATTATTATAAGTTGGGAACCCCTGAAAGGATTGTAATAATATTAATGTCATACGGAAGATATGTTAATTTGCTACAAAATTGATCTAAAAAAAAGTTTAATTCGAGTCGTGGTTTTAGAGATAATGCAAATTTTCAGAAATTTTGACCATTTTTTTTTAAGCACTATTTTTCTAAAAATTGTATCATTAATGCATAGTTTTAGTAACATATTATAAAAGCTCAACTTATTACCTTTCATTTGACATGTACTTGATTTCTTGCATCGTACGTATTTTTTTTATAGGAAAACAAAAAAGTAAGTTATTGGAAAACATCGGAAGAGTCTACAGGAATTTGAATTAATCGAGAACTATCTAAAAACATCGTTATTGTTGTTTTTATTGCTGTTGTTGTTATTTTTGTAGTTGGTATTATTGTTGTTCTTGTAATGTTTTCCTAAAATTCATGAAGATTTCTTTGGTTCACTTTTTTGTTTTCCTTTAAAAAAATATGATAATGCAGAAAATCAGGTACAAATTACATGTCAAATGAAAGCAAATAAATTGGGCTTTTATAATATGTTACTAAAACTATGCATTAATGATACAGTTTTTGGAAAAATAGTGGTTTAAAACAAAAAAAAATGGTCAAAATTTCTGAAAATCTGCAATATCTCTAAAACCACGACTCAGATTAAAATTTTTTGTGGGTTGATTTTGTAGCAAATTAACATATCTTTTGTATGACATTTATATTATTTAAATCCTTTCAGGGGTTCCCAACTTATAATAATTTTTTATAAAAGATATATCTCAATTTTCCGATGGCTATATCTCCGAAAGTAGGTCCGGCAAGAACTTTTGTTTTTTTTGTTGTTGTAACTAATTTTCAGAGCCCTACTTGAGCAAAAAGAAAAGAAACAACAACAGTTTTTAAAGTAAAATTTTTCTATGTTTTAATTTTCCTTTGCTTTAATTTACAAAATATTTTGTGAGTAAAAATGGAATAAGTCATACAAAAGTATAACAAATTTTTAAATCTATATATGAGTCGTTCCACGGTGGATTTTTTGACCCGAATTGTTTTTTTTCGCATTCTTTGACTTAAAATAAAAGACACGTATTTTTTCTTTTCGTCAGGATATGCACATTTCTCAAGTTATGAATGATTAAACTTTTCAAGTTCAAAAAAAGTTCCTCTTTATATTTACTTGCTTATATGCAAAAGAAATATTTAATTAACAATGTATCAAAACATGATGAAATGTATGCTTTTTTCTCAGCTTTCGAATGAAGGATATTACAAATCGATGCAAGTAATTGTTTATAAAAAAAATGACATTCTCCTGAACAAATTAATTTTTTTCAAATTTGGCACTGTTTTTCCAAATTTCAGAATGGATCGTCAAGAATTGCAGCTGCAATGAATTTTTAAACTTGTGCGTTCGCCCTGCATGCTCTTTGAAGTCGATTACGGGTCATGTCATTTGTAGTAAATAATTATTTGTTTTTGCTTGTTTTTTTTTTATATACATTTATTTGTTTTATTACAAAATAACATTCTTTTCACGTGTACAATAGTAGTATATTATCTATTTCTTATTTTTTCTACCACGATTTCCTTCTGCTTTGACGAGGCTTACAATTGTACAACTTTCACAAGAGGAATATGATTTTGTTTTTAATTCATCATTTTCTAAAGGTTCGATGAAGTGAATGTCACGTGTGGCTGTTACGGTTTTGCATTTTTCAAATCGAGGCTCTAAAAATTTATTCGCTTCCTCATAATTGTTCGAGTCTCTGTACAAAACTGTAATATTTGGCAGTGATGTTTCTTTCTTAGCCCATTCGTACAATTCAGTAGCAGAAGTTATACGATCATTGGAAATCATTTGCAAACTCGCCCTACGTGCTAATCTTTTCAAAGTGCCCCCAGCTCCATCGCAGGGCCCTTTTCCATGAGCGGTAGCATGGAAATGCCAAACTGCCAAATGATCATTCTTATGATAATAAATAGTCGAAAAATGTTTGACATTCTTAAATTGCTGGGGCGCTCCGTCAGAGAAATAAATACATTTGCGAATATGCGGATAATTAGTTGATAAATAATCATTGAAAGCCTTTAGAAAAACATAAACCGCTACCGCATCATGTTTTTTAAAGTCAGAGATAATAGCGACTGTTTCGTGTTTAATTGATTGTTTTTCCGATTCATTTTTGTCATTATTTTCTCTGAAGTAAAATACAATGGGGAAAATGGTAGCTTGGTCATTATTCCAATGGAAACCGGTGATAGCATTTTGAATTACAAAAGCGTAATTTTCCGCGAAATCACATATAATCATGGCCTCATCATTTTGAAGATTTTCTTTGACATTTTTGTAAAATGATGCTTGTTGTTTTGCTATATAATGATGCTTCAAAAAATTTCTCCCGGCTTTGAGGTAACTTTGAACAAATTCTTTGACAATTACAGTTTCCTTATGATATGCTATTTTCGGTTTTGATACCCATTGTCGGTATGTTATTCTATCGATATCATTTTTTTAAAAACTTGGGAAGTTTCATCAGACACACTCTTGTCTGAAAAACATTTTTCACATTCGTTGAAGCATTTTCCATTCGGATTCTCGCAAAGCAAACGAAGTAAAATATCTCCATGATGATGTATAGGAATACCTTCTGCTTGCGTTAGCTGTACTAAATTGCTGCCTGAGAAAATCAAAAAAATTTGCAATAAATGATCCCTCAAAATTAATAATAAGATTGGCTTGTAAACTTGATCGAGTATAATAAATAAAAATGTGGCCTATAAATTTTTAGTCAACTATCATACTTAGCGAAATAATTCTTGAAAACCCAATCGCGTCTGACGACTGATAATAAGTAATCATTAACTTATTAACTAGCTTATTAATCATTAACTTATCCTTATTTTAACGTATATTGAAAAATTTACCTGATGACATGAATTTCATATTTTCATGTATAGGACACACGCAAACTACATGTGTGCCTCCTGATCCTGCCAAAATACAATGAGGTGGTCGAAGAGAGCAAAATTTAGATAAACCAATTTTGATGTCGGGATTTTTTTTCTTAAACTTTTCGTGAACATGTTTCAAATTTCCTACGATTAATCGTTTTTGCCGAACGTCACGTTGGCCATCGACTTTGCACGATTTTGTATCTTTCATCCCTGGCATCATCATACTAATTTCTTCGCTTTCATAAAATGTCTGTACTTTGCAAAATTTTTATAACATGTTAACTATGCCTACAGAATTTACAATAAAAATTGTGCTTTACAATTGCCATAATAATGAAGTGAGTCTTACTTTGGTCAGGGAGGACCGATAAAATCCCACCTTCATTTTTCAGTTTTCTTGCTTTGGCAAACATAAATCGAGAAGTATTCATTTCCTGGGAAGCCGTGGAAATTTTCCAGTTGTTTGGTAATAGTGTCAAAATTTGTATTTTTTCCTTTTCAGTTGAATGGGGCTGGTGAAATTTTAGTTTTAGATCAGCGAGCAATGTAGCAGGAAATTTTTCTTCGTCCTATTGATTACAAAAAAAATATCAATTTGTCTTTTTAATCGAATTCCCTTCGTAAATTAATAAAGGCCTTACGTCCGAATAGTGAGAATATAAAGAATTACAATCGTCATCTTCGTCAGAATGGTCAGAAAAATCGGTTTCCAATTCCTTTTCACTAAGTAAATGAGGCTCCGCTTCTAAATATGAATTTTAATGCCTTATTATACCTACTATTGATAATGGCAATTTTTACGTCTATTCTATTCGAATACTCACGATAATTGTTATCAGTAATTTGATATGCTCTGGTTCTACATGAAGGACACAACACATCATCATGACTAACATTAACTAATTTTTCGAGCAATGAGGAAGAAACACGTCGCAAATTTTGTTTCTGGTGTTTTCCGCTGTGATTTGCTTCTTTGAAAGGATTGCAGCAAATACTTTTTAACTTGACACTCGCCATTTTAATTCACGTATCACCTGTTCGTACTTAACGAGAGCATAGAACAAACTGCGGTTCTCATAAAACAGTGTGAGAAGCAAAGTCGCGCGCGACAAACGCGACAGGAATGAACACGCTTGACGCAAACCTGAGATAGCGCGCGCATTTCCCAGCGCGAACGCACAAGTTTAAAAATTCATTGCAGCCACAATTCTTGACGATCCATTCTGAAATTGAGGGTATCCGCAAAAAAATCGAAAAAAAACAGTGCCAAATTTGAAAAAAATTAATTTGTTTAGGAAAATGTCATTTTTTTTTATAAACAATTACTTGGATCGATTTGTAATATCCTTCATTCGAAAGCTGAGAAAAAAGCATACTTAAGTATATGTTTTGATACATTGTTAATTAAATATTTCTTTTGCATATTAGCAAGTATAAAGAGGAACTTTTTTTGAGCTTGAAAAATTTAAACATTCATACTTGAGAAATGTGCATATCCTGACGAAAAAAAAAAACACGCGTCCTTTATTTTAAGTCAAAGAATGCGAAAAAAAACAATTCGGGTCAAAAAAATGTTTTTATGAATATCCACCGTGGAACGACCCATACATAAAAATGAATGTGTGGCTGTGTGTCTGTCTGAAGCATTATCACTCAGAAACCATTCGTCCAATTGAGCTGAAAATTTGGAAATGAGTATAAATTAGGTATGGAAATGTTTTTATGCTATACACGAAGTTTTCCGAAGACCACCCGAAGGCTTAATAGTCAAAACGAAGAATATCTAGGTATACGAGAGGGAAAATATCTATGGCAAGCTTTCAACAAGTTGTAACTGAAAGTTTTTTGGAACACCCGAAGTTTGCCGAAGGTCACCCGAAGGCTTCATAGTCAAAACGAAGAATATCTAGGTATACGTGAGGGAAAAAATCTATGATGAACCATCAACAAATTTTAATTGATAGTTTTTTCCAACACCCGATGGTTCCCGAAGGTCAGCCGAAGGCTTCATAATCAAAACGAAGAATATCTTGGTACACGAGAGGGAAAAAATTTACGGTGAACTATCAAAAAACTTTAACTGATAGTTTTTTGGAATACCCGATGCTTCCCGAAGGTCACCCGAAGGCTTCATAGTCAAAACGAAGAATATCTAGATGTACTACAGGAAAAACATTTGAGGCAAACTATCAACAAGCCTTAATTGATGGTTTCCTGGGACACTCCAGCTATGCCATTGCCAATTTTTAAGATGGTTTGAAATGAAATTAACTTTCTTAAAATACCTAAATTTTTATTGGTGACGTGGCAGTGGCGTAAATCAAAATTTTATCCCTGTATACCTTCTAAGCTATTGGGAATCAAAAAACAAAACAAACATGCCTAGCGGAGCGGGCTAAGAAGGCTAGTTTATTATAAATGAAAGTGGAATAAGTCCATTCAGACCAAAAAAACTCAACTATTTTCTATTACACTTGTAAAAATTTTTACAGCATAACAAAATTTGATTAATTTACAGTGGTAAACACTTAACACCCGTTTAATAACGCTTGCCAATATTTTTAAATTGAGTTGTACGCAAACCCTTTAATATCTCAGTGAAAAAGTGGACTTATTCCACTTTCAAAAAAACCCATTCATGTTATAAATTCTTAACATTAAATAAGATTTAAAAATACATTGTACTTGTAATCAATTTAAATTCATATAAAAATTGGAATTTGTACACTGAAAATTAAGTCAGATACTGCAAGGCGGGCAGTATGTTTACGCGAGGAAGTGCGTAAACTTTAAATCCCTAACTCCAGTTTGATTCTTCGACGAACGGCAACACTACCCACCCACTCGATCTGTAACTACTCGTTACAGACGATTATCAAAACTTGGAAAAATGTATAGAATGCTTTTTAGCGCAAAGAGTGTTGCCGTCTCGCTCACTCGAATGCAATATTTATTGCTGACCATTGCTCAGCACATTTTCTCAACTTGAAGTCTAAAGTTCAAGTTGGGAAAATTGCTCACTCTTGATTTTCTAACCTGCAACACAACGGCACGAGCTTGTGCGTTTTCAAAAAAAGTAAAATTATTCTAACCTAAAGTATATTTGCTTGTAAAATAACTTAAGCCTAAAGTCAAAATAAATACCTAAATAACTTAAAACTGAAAAAGTGTTTGTTTTTCAACAAAAAAACAAAGGAAGTAAAATAAACCTATCCTAGATTTGAGTGCTTTTTTCCCTGAGGCAAGAAGGAAGTGCAGTTCGCGAAATCAGCCCACAGGTTTGGAAATCAGCCTACGGATTCAAGAATTCAGGCTTGCGTCATTCCTCGAGGGATCAAAGCCATCAACGCTTGCGTGAACTCAGACGCTACCAACGCTTTGGAGTCACGTCATTTGTGGAGCACCAGCACAGCAGGGCTGAACCAGGTAACCCTTTGAAATTGAGAGTAAATATACCTTAAAAGGTAAAAGTTTGGTCCCCGGCCAGACACTTATTATGCACAGCCTATAGTTAACAAAAATTACAATAAGATGAAAATCTTGCACAGACTAAAACACTTTTACTCCACTTGAATAATAAAAAACCTTAATTTTTTAACACATATTTATTATATATAAAACAAATTTTTTTAAACATTAATTCAAAAAAACTTTTATGTAGTAAGAACCACAATTACTTGAAGTTGAAGGTTCCATCAAAACTTTTTCCACAAAAAACTTTTAAGAATTTAATTGTCTTTAAAACGGTATCAAAAAAAGCCGGTACTTCAAGCATTTTTTTTTTTTTCAATTAAATGCGTAAAAGCGCATACAATACCCCTTTGTGCGGCGTACAAAGCAAATCTGAAATTTGAAGAGTGATTTGATGGTGTGTACACTCAGAGCTCAACATTAGTGATGCCAAACAAATTCGAAATCACAAAATTTTAAAGTGCGGACGGCCCAAAAGAGGCGTATTTAATAAAGGTACTCATTCAAAGTGTGGAAAATTATACACTGCGTGCTTTTACGCACCTTGTGTGTTTATTCCAATTTTGAAAATCGTTAGTGGTACTCACTCTTGGTTACGAAATACCCATGCGACGATAAAAAAATACGATAGTTTAAAATCGTTTCAAATATAAGCACAGCTATGAAGTTAGTTTATTGACTGTTTTTTTGCTTGTATAGTACTAATGAAAGTACCAACGAGCTTTTTTCTAAATTGAAGTATGATAATTTTATATTGAACTAATTAAACAGTCATTTTTGCAATTTTTCAACAAAGACAAATTGATTACATGTGTTTCGGCTACTTTCACCTACATATTTATATATTTTCATATATAAACATGTATATAACCTCATCAGATCAGTTTTAGTTAAATCTTGCCAGAAACCGTACTCGAACCCGTGACTCCGGTTTTCTAATGAAAGAGAACGCGGTGCTTAAGCGATTAAGCTATAGGTCACGAGTAAACTCTCTGAACAGGATCGCCATTATGAATAAATCATAAGGCTCACTAGCGCCGTCACAGCTAATATTTTGCACTTTTTTCGCCTTTTTCTCAGCTGAAACCTTGAGTAAAAATGCAATTATCAAAACTGAAACTGAAACTGAAATTGTTTTTATAAATAAAAACTCAATCACTGAATTTTTAACACTTTTTTTCGACATTGTTCATCAAAAACTGAAATAATTTGAATTTATAATTTTGAACGTCAATAGTTGGCATATAATATCTAAAAAATCGCAAGACACTGCTGACTCTTCTTTTTGAAAAAAATAAAAATTGCATTTCGGTCTGTGCAGGTAAGTCTGTACTTATGGACGGAAAAAGTCAAGTTTGCACAGTCGAAAAGTGCGGCCTGTGCTTTCTGAATTTCCAAAGATTTTTTGCACAAACTAAGCTTGCGCAGGCAAGTTGGAACGTGTGGACAGCGTACAGGCCGTGCCTTCAATCTGTCCCTTAAATTTCACTCTTCAAATGCATTTATATTGCATGTGATAACTCTGTCATGAAAATTTTCACTTTTATAATTAATCTATTATAGAAAATATGCAAATTCAAATGAAAAAAAAAAAATGTTTGCTAGACGTCATTTTGCTATCAAAATGAAGTATACTAAAAACTGCACAGACTTGCCTGCGTCGTATGGACGCGATAACAAAAGTATGCGCAAACTCTCTAGTTTGTACGAACTAGGTTTGTGCAGGCAACACTGTACGGCTAACACAGTTCTTTTTCTTATTTTGTTTTACTTTTTCTGCTTTTCGTTTTAGCAACGCATCCCTCCGCTTGCTCACAAACTCCAAGTGACACTTCTAAACAAAATGGATAATAATGTGTGGCCAGTATGTCGCAGCCCGATTAATATGGAGCGTAAAGCCCAAGATACAATCGTGCGAGATGCGTGCGCGCGCGACCCACTAGCTGTCAAAAAAATATTCAACACACGAAGACAAATGGGGCAATTTACAATACTGCGTCTGCGAGATGCGAGAGATTTCACGCACGCAACATTTTTCGAAAAAATGAAAATTGACGTGTGTTGCGTTTGTAAAGAATGGAAGTAATTCTGTTCGTTTAATTCAAGTGTTTTATTTAAGTTAATACAGCAGCGTGTATATTCAACTCTCTAGAAAATACAATACAATACAATACAATACAATACTAGGGATAGCAAAACAACGATAAAACATATTGAGACAGAACATAGTTGCCAGAATGACAGATTCAATATACAACAATACTTCCTCCACCTCAGGACACTATGGAGGAGAATACATGATTCTCGGTTTCACTAGTCGCCTCGATCGTCTTAAAGATGTGAGCCCAGCACTTCGATCCACTTCGTTAGGTGCTGCCGGAATATGATTTGGTGTGTGAATGTTGATTTCAGGTGTCTTCAAAGCAACGGTGTTCTCCGATGTCAATATTGAGTAATTTCTTAGTATTTGAGATTGTTTTGTATAGAAATGTATTGGGCGTCTTTCCTTCTCGCCCCCTATCATGGAGCTCGATAATCCGATCTCACTATTTAGTGATGGATCAGTTGGCAGCCTGTGTTTTTGATTTCCATCTACATTAGCAGTTTTCCGAATTTGATCCACATGTCGCTTGAAAAGTTTGTCATTGTACAAAATTTCGTAATGCAAATCTCCGACCCGGCGCAAAATGGTACCTGGAAGCCATTTATCCATACGTGGATTACCCGAGAGGAAAAATACATTTTGATCCGGTTGAAAAGTACGAAACGTTGCATTAAACTTTAAATACTGCTGCTCAGTGATCTTTGTAGAGACATTTTGAGGATGAAGGAGGTCAAGACGGGTGCGTATTGAACGTCCTAAGAATAATTGAGCTGGTGACTGTTCAGTTGTTGAATGGGGCGCTATTCGGTATTGAAGAATAAATTCGTTTAAATTCTTTTGAAGATTCTGCTTTGTTGTACCCATTTTCTTAATGGCATTCTCAACCGTTTGCACGTTACGTTCTGCTTGGCCGTTCGTATATGGAGCTGACAACTTGTGATAAATGACACCGATGGTTTGCAAAAGAGACTTGAACTCATCTGATGTAAAGTTGGTACCATTATCTGAAGCTACAGTGGCTGGGACAACATATGTAGCAAAAAGTTCATCAAGTATAAATTTGTAGCCGCAGATGTCATACTATTGGTAGGTTTAACCTCAATCCACTTACTGAATGCGTCACATACGATGAGCAGCATTGTACCTGCAAATGGCTCTGCGTAGTCTAGGTGTATCCGCTCCCAAGGGCCTTTAGAATATTCCCAGTGATGATGCATGTACATTGGTGGGTTGTGAGCGTATTGAGCGCAATTATTGCAACTTTTTGCCATATTTTCAATATCGGCGTCTAAACCCGGCCAATAAACAAATGTTCGAACCATCCCTTTCATTTTGACAATACCCAGGTGTGCCGTATGCAGATCCTCAACAACTGTTTTTTGTAGCTTTGGCGGAATAACCACTCGATGTTCAAGCGTTAGGTAGCCTCCAGCTATTTTGTAATTTACCTCTGGTGCCTTATAGCCACAGCGCTGCAAGCACTTTCCTGATTCTAGAAGTCTTACCATTCCTCCTAGGTGCTCATCTTTTCTCGTTTCCTGTGCAATGTGAGAAGCTCTTATTGGTAGTTGCTTTATCTGTGAAATCATGAAATGGTCAAATCCATCAAAATCTGTAACATTTTGATAGCCTGCTGAAGAACTACTGACGTGATGAATTTTGCTAGATTTCACTACACGCGAGCAAAAGTCCGCATTCGTATTCACATTTGACGGCATAAATATAACTTCAAAATCAAAGCTTGATAAGAAATCGGCATAATTAGCCATACGGCTGATGATCTGTTACCAAAGTCCAATGACGAGCGTACAGGTAAATGAAAAATTTTTGTACAGCCCATACAATCGCTAGCGCCTCTTTGTCCTTTTGTGGGTATTTCTGCTCGGTGGAGGTCATTGTTCGACTTGCATACGCTATGGGGCGTTCTTGTCCATTTATTTGATGTGACAAAACTGCACCCAGTCCGGTTTTGCTAGCATCAGTAGCCAGGATAAGTGGTAGGGTTGGATCGTACGGCATCAGCACCTGGGGTGAAATGAGAGCATTTTTAATATCGTAATAAGCGTTCTCACCTTCTCGAGTCCATTGAAATGATTCATTCCGCAGTATATCGCGAAGCGCTTTGTTTCTCGTAGAAAGGTTTGGAATGAATGAACTGTAATACGTTGCCATTTCCAAAAATAACAGTAGTTCCTCTGTTTTTGCGCGTCTCTTACTGCTTCAATATGTTTATTTGATTTCTGTATTCCGTCGCCATCAATCTTATGTCCCAAAAATTTAACTGCGGGAGCAGCAAACACACATTTAGATCGGTTCAGCCGAAGACCCTGACTTTTTATTCTTTGCAATGTTGTCTCTAAAACTACCAGTAACTGATCAAAGTTTTCTGCATAAATAAGTACGTCATCGAAAAAACTGCATACATTAGGGATGCCTTGAAGAACAGTTTCCATTCGACGTTGCCAAATTGCTGGAATATTTGCAGCGCCATATACTGCACGTGTAGGACGAATCAGACCATGTGTTGGTGTATTTAAAGTAAGGGCATGCCCAAATTCTTCTTCAATTTGAAGATGCGAGTACGCGTCAGTAATATCAAGATGGCAAAACAAGTTTGCACCTTTCATCTGATTAAAAAGTAGTTCAGCTTTTGGAATTGGATGCTCATCAATTAATATTCTGGGATTCAATGTTGGTTTATAGTTTCCTGTTATACGTATTTTACCATTTTTCTTTGCCACAACATGAGTCGTAGAAGCCCATTCTGAGAATTTGACTTTTTTATAAAATCCAGATGCGATTTTAGCATCAATTTCAACTGAATATGCATCTCTTAGAGCCAATGGAATCTCCCTTGCCTTCGGAAAAACGGGCGCTGCTCCTTCTTTAAGATGTAACTTCGCAGGAGGACCCACGAGTTTTCCCGCGACATCGCTAAATATATCATTATATCTTGTTAATAATTGTTGCAATAAATCTGTTGATTTGCAGGTAAAGTAGGCGTTGCTATTTTTATCGTATTAATTTTATCTGATGTGGAAAATAGTTTAGCAAAATCAATTTCGTCAATGAATTGTGAAATCCATTCCCTTCCAAAAAGTGAATCAAAATTTTCGTCGACCATGTACAAATTTAATTTTCGAATAGTTTTTCCTACTTTAACATTTACAGGTACACGGCCTAAGCAAGAAATTTTGTGTCCCGAGTAACTGGAAAATTGTCTCTCCGATTTCAGTAATCGGTTTGCTGGCTTAATCTTTTGATATGTTTTTTTGCTTATAATACCGCATGGTGCACCCGTGTCCAGCTCCATGCTTAGTTCCGTATCGTTAATGCGCACGAAAATCATCTGTTTACGTACTGAAATCTTGTTAGCTATATCCACTTTATTGAGGCATTGAATTGAGTCATATTCACACTCTGGATGTTCCTCTGAAATTTGTGCTGTTTTGGATTTGCATACCCTAGCAATGTGTCCAGTTTTTCCGCAAGAATAACATACTGAGCCACGAAACTTACACACATTTCGGAGATGTCATCCCCCACAGCTATGACACATGACATAAGTTGGCGTATCACCCTGTTTAACATCACCATTCGAGGAATGAGGTTCAGTGGCACTTTTTGTAGCTTTTTGTTTATTCTTAGTTCGTAAAGGCACGTAGCCCAGTTTATGCATTTGTTCTACTGACGTAACTGTCGGGTGCGTTTTCATCTCATCTGCGGTTTGATGTGTTGCCTCAAGTGAGTAGGCGTTTTAATACGCTTTAAAAGTGGCTGGAGTTTTCGCTATAATTTCGTCGCAGGTATTCCTTGAATCTAGACCACATAACATTTGTTCCGTAAGCATTCTATCTAGGAACTCCCCATAATCACAGAACGTAGCCGCCTGCCTTAGCCGCAGTGTAAAATTTGCAATAGATTCGCCTTTTCCCTGTAAAACTTTGCGAAATTTGATGCTTTCTGCGTATTTATTTTTTAATTTGTCAAAATGATCTGTGAGACTTTTTTTTATTTCTTCGTAGGAACACGACTCGGGTGTACGTAGACTAATTAGAATTTTTAAAGCATTATTTAGCTCCACCCCCATATGCACTCGAGCATAATTGCTATACTCAGAAGTTGGAATTTTGCTTGATTGCAGAGCCCATTCAAATCGTTTGAAATAGTCTACAACAGTTGAATTTTCCGAAAACTTAAATTCACTAGTAGAAAATGGCTGTCTCACTGATGACGTATGTGAAGAATTATTTGCGGCGGTACTCTGTTGTGAAAAACTTGCCGCAGCAGCTTGTGTGGCTTCTGTAACTGTCTGTCGAATCGCACTTGCAAATAATCCGGTTAGGGTTTCTACCTGCTTCCATTTTTAGTTATGAAGCCACTTCTGACACCACTGTTGCGTTTGTAAAGAATGGAAGTAATTCTGTTCGTTTAATTCAAGTGTTTTATTTAAGTAAATACAGCAGCGTGTATATTCAACTCTCTAGAAAATACAATACAATACAATACAATACAATACAATACAATACTAGGGATAGCAAAACAACGATAAAACATATTGAGACAGAACATAGTTGCCAGAATGACAGATTCAATATACAACAACTTCTTCTTCTTCTTCTTGTTATATGCTGTACATTACGTACAGCACAGGTATCGATACAGGACTATCACAGACTCTAGATCCTTTTTATAGTCCTACGCGTGTACCACCAGTACGTTTCCGAAAGGCCGACACCAAAACCTGCACGGAAGACTGATGTTCTGCAACAAGTTTAAAATTAAGCTGTCAACGTTGTTAAACGACTACAAACAAATAATTTTGCATTAATGTTCTTTTTTTTTTCTTTTTTTAAAATGGGGATTTTTCAGATACTTTGAAGATTTTTTCTTTCTTTTTCTTTTTTTAACTATTTTTCTTTTAACAATGATTTTTTTTTTTCCCCCTCTTTTCGAAAACGTTATAAATATGATTTATGTAAATATGCAGATACATACAAATGAAATGAAGATGATTTTTTATATGAAAAGCAATAATCAGGTACATGTAATTAAACAATTATAAATATTATACGATATTTGTAATATACAAACATTAATTGAACATAACTAATAATACTGAAAAGTGACATATAAAATGATCAACATTTTACTATAAATTTCTTTCTAAAAAAATTTTTTTTTTTATAAATTAAAATAGAGTTTCAAATAATATTTTTAAATAACTATGTTATTTTGCTTAAAAACTTATATACAATATTATATAAATTAATATTATCAGTCTTCATCAGGCAGTTCATGTGAGGCGAAAGTGAATCGTCGCCGCGCATTGCATTTAGCAGTTCCGTTCTGTGCGTCGTATTTACATTAGGACAATGAAACAACAGGTGTTGTGTAGTTTCAATAGCGCCACACGAACACGCATTATTATCAATTATATTAATTTTACTGAGATGATCTTTACACCTTGTGTGGTTAAATTTAAGCCTATTAATCAAAGTGACAAGATGCTTAGAAAGAGAATGCTTAGAAAACCAGGCTGGTCTATCAACACAAGGAGCAATCGCGTAAAAATGCCTTCCAAGTTCTGAGGCGTCCCAACGAGACTGCCAAGCATGCATTTCAAATACCCTATCAGATGCTCTAACGTCCCTAAAACTAACTGAAATCCGTGAAACATCATGAAACTGATCATGATCTGAAGCAACACCATCCACATATTCATTTCCTTCTATACCCATGTGACTGGGTATCCAAAGAAAATGAACCTGTATACCTTTACATTTAAGACCATATAAAAGGTGTTTAATTTCAAAAATGCAAGAATGAGTGTTGTTCCCATAAAACCCAGAAACCGCCATCAAAACACTCTTGCTGTCTGACACAATTAGAAATTTGGTGGCATCATCCTGAACTTCAATCAGTTTCAATGCCTCAAAAATAGCCTTTGCTTCAGCCGTAAAAATGGATGAAATCGGATTTAAAGAGAAATGCGCTTCAACATTTGTGTCAGGCATCCAAATCCCACTACCAACACACTGGGAATTTTTTGAGCCGTCAGTAAAAATTCTTTTAAAATTTACTCGCTTTGAAATAAACTTTTCGTACTTAGATTGAACTTCAAGAGCAGTAGCGTTGGCCTTTATGACAGGTAAAAAGCTAACAACCGGCTTACTAAAAAGAGCTTCATACGGCGTATTGAAAATTGGATGTCGATCAAAAGTACTAAAGACAATGTTCTGGGTTTTATCAAAAATTTTCTGAAAAAAACAGGAATATTTGCAAAGTTTAAAATTTGAAAAATAAAAGGTCTGGCAGGGTGACTATTCCTCGAGATAACCTTGTTTACAACTCCGTCAGATAGAAAAGACAAACGCTCTGGAAGAGGCATAACATTAGCCACTTGCTTCAAGCTAAGCGTATGAGTAGACATCATAGCGCCAAGAGCTATACGAAGCACTTTCCACTGAGCGCGTTGCATTTTAATGAAATCTTTCTTTGGACAGTCAAGTAAAAGAGGAGCCATATATTCTAATTTTGGTCTAATCAAACCTAAATACAAACGAATTAAGCAATGCGAGTCAGAACCCCAAGACACACCACACAACGAGCGAATAACATTAGTGTACCTAAAACAGCTTTTAATCACACGATCTACATGAAATCTGTGAGATAAATTCTTATGCAACGTGAAGCCAAGAAAATTAAAGGTCTCTACAAAATCAATGTTTTCGGCCCCAATTCGCAGAGGTGTAATTATAGGGATATTTCTTTTTTTGGAAAAAACCAAAGCTTTAGTCTTGCTGGAAGAAAGCTCCAACTGCAATTGCTGAAGTTTGTTATTTATTAAAGACAAGACTGCCTGAACCTTTTCTCTCGCCTGATAAGCGTCAGTGTGAGAACTAAAAACAACAATATCATCAGCGTACCCCAAAACATGAACGTCATCTGGTATACCTTCAAAAATCTCATCAATGTAAATGTTAAAACAAATGGGACTCAAAACACAACCCTGTGGTACTCCCGTGAAAGAATGACGATTAACAAAACCATCATCACTTTGGATATACAGGTCCTTGAATTGAAACAAACAGTAAATAAAGTCACAAAATTTATTCGGTATGCCTAAAAGTTGTAATCTGGCCCAAAGCAAACGGATATTAACATTATCAAAGGCTCCTTTTATATCTAAAAAGACAGCAACAACATTTTCCTTCTTAAGAAAGGATAAATGAACAGCCGACCAGAGCGCTAAGATATTGTCAGCTTAGAGTTATTCATTTTGGAATTAGATTCAAGGTACCATTCAAGACGAGTGCAAAGAATGCGCTCAAAAACCATTCTTGTAGTAGCCGCCAGGGCTATGGACCGATATGATGAAGCAGATGTAGATGGACCATTTCTTTCCACAACTCGGAAATAGACATATTGCCATTAATAGTTTCACAAAAACGCTTCCAACCACTTCTTTTCTCAGTTCTAATAATATACTTATAATCTCTTTTAGGTTTCTTAAGCTCCTCGTAATTACTTCTTGAAGGATTACGTTTCAGCCTGGTGTGTGCCAGCATGAGAACCGCACCAGTTTTGCTGCATGCAGCATTCCACCAAGGGCTCGGACACTTCATCCTATTGGACACTTTAACCTTAAAGGTATCTTGAAAAATTTGTGCAAACGTGTCAAAATTACTATCCGATAAAGAACTGTGAAACAGCGGAGAATTGAAAACATCACCCAATTTTTTATTAAGAAAACTTTTGTCTAGATTTTTCGGAACAGCGAATTTTGTGAAACTTTTAGCTGTGGAAGCGTAATTAAGAACAATTTCTATAATGCAATGTGTACTACTAGGGGTTTCATTGGTAGCCCTCCAAGCGGAGTTTAAACCAACATTACCAGTACAAATCGTTAAATCAAGGCAAGAGATGGATTGACCAAAATGCGTTGGATCACCGTTATTCAAAAGCATAAAATTATTATCCTCAATAAAATCAAGAATTTTTCTGCCCCTGGAATCGATGGTTCCACTGCCCCAACACGTGTTGTGAGCATTAAAGTCACCACATGTCAAGAGCGAATTAAATGAAATATTATTGACGATGCTATTCAAATGAGAAACAGACACGTTACCATTAGGTGGAATATAAACCGACAAAATTGTAAGAATACCTCTATCAGTATATACCTCGCATCCACAAATCTCAATAGATTCGCTAGGAGACGTTACACTTATAGGGTTTACTTTTAAGGACTTCTCATATAAAATCGCAACTCCGCCACCACGATTAGCAGAGAAGCCACGATCGGATCTAATAACATTGTAATTCTTAAATAATAGTGTCAGTAGGGAGCAAAAAGGTCTCAGACAAACAACCCAGACCAATTCTGTTATCAAAAAGAAAATGCTCAAGTTGAGGCTTTTTATTTCTCAGACTCGTGCAATTGAATTGTATTATTTTCATTGGGAACATTGAAATTTTTTAAAATTGAATCAAAAACCGGTCTGGAGTTGTTCAACTGGGAACGCCCCAAAGTGCTGTAATTGGCAAAAAGCCGTGAATTGTTTTTTTAATTATTTTTATATTTTCGTCAGATAAATCTTTTGCTTGACTACTCACTACTGACTCTAAATCAGAAATAGCTACAGTGTCCTCCTTTACACCCAGATCTGAAACTGTAGAAACAGCCTCGTCGACCCGTGCCCTTTTTTTTGGTACTTCAGATGTTTTAGATAAAGCAACCGAAGTTTTCGTTGTTTTACGCAACCTATTAGAAATACCTGGAAAATCATCTGAATTGTATGCAAATGGAGTCGGCACAGAATTGTACTGAACCACTGACATTGAGTTAGGACTAGCATATGTAGAGGTTGAAAAAGAAAGAGGTTGTGGCTTCAATCTCTTTGCCTTTTCCACCTTTACATTAAAAATTTTTTTATAAGCCAAACATAACCTTGAGTTTGCCTCATAAGCCTCACCACAATTAACACACTTCAAAAAAAAACACTTTACAGAGTCCTCGTACACTTGACCACACTTACAACACAAAGGTTGCGTATGATTACAAGTACGTTCTGAATGGTTATAACGCCAGCACTTCCTGCATTGCAAAACATTTTCCCTGTAAGGATTAACAGGATAGTTAACCCCTTCCAAGGAAATGTGTGAGGGTAAAACCCCTCCAGCAAAACAGACAATGACTGAGTCAGAAGCCACCCATGAACCCGAAGTCTCTTTCCTATTAATGCGCCTAACCTCAGCAACCTCACAATAAGATGGAAGAGGCCCGATTTGCATCATATTTTTTCCCTTGCCCTGAGTAAAAACTTCACTTTCTGAATATGACGAAGGAATAGGCACGACCCCCTTCACTTCACATGATTCCGAAGGAATGAACGTATTGTAATTCCCTAAAAGAAATGCATCCTTGGCAATCTCGTTGGCCACGAAATGAGAAGTCGCAACAACCCTAACTTTCTTTCTAGAAATAAAAAAAATGTCAATATTCTTATACTTTTCATATAAATACTTGCTAATGTTCGAGACAATTAGCGCGTTATTAGTTTTGGAAACAATTAAAACCTCAAAAATTCTTGACAATTTTTCATCCGCATAAAAGCGTGGTCTAGGCACCTTCACGTTGATTCCCCCCTTATCAATAACGTGGTCTTCAGGCCACACCATTTTGTAAGTAAAAAAACAACCTGCCCGCCAAAAACTCTTTAATTATATATATAAAAAAAAATATAAAAATGCAAAAGAAATGGCGACCGCAATGAAAAAAGCGCGAAAAAATATTTTATGTTAACACTTAATTAAAATGGCTACCACACAATAAAAAAATGCAAAGAAAATTGAAATTAATATTACCTTACAAAAACGTGTACGCTGATACAACGCAGCCCCGTGCAATGCGCGGCGGCAAATTTTCCAAAATAGAAATGTCAAGTCCAAAAGAAAATTTATTAAAAATTTCTTACTTAAGAAATTTTAGTCACAATTTAATTAAATTAATACAGCAAAAATACTTTTTACAGAGTTCACAAAGAAAATTAACGCGATATAAAAAAACACGTCGGTTTACTTTGACTGCCTGATGAAGAATCAATATACAACAACGTGCGAGAGCAAAAATGTTCAGCTTCTTCTTCGAAAATTTTAAGCTGTCAATTTTGTGTTGATTGTCAAAACAAAACTATTTGTGCATTGAAAAGTGAAAGATTGTCGCAAAAAGTAAAATGCAAAAATTAAGTTGTGAAAAAATAGAAAAATTGATAGCTTTTGCGAAAGTAAAAAAGTTATTATAAAAAAATTGTTAAGCGCACAATCAATTGTGTAGCATACTGTATTTATTGCATCAGCTTATTCTTCTTGCACAGTTATTTTTGTATACCTACAGTAATACATAGAGTTACATATATGCGTAGGTTATTTGATTTACTCATGTACTTATGACTTGATACAAAATAAACTGTACATTCACTCTTGTTTCTCAACTTAAAGCAATCAGAAGTCTTTTTATTTCAATTAGCTTAAAAGGTAACAGGTTATGGGCCCAGCACGTGCATAACTAGAAAATTAAAATAAAAAGAAGTTTTTGGAAATTGCGGCATTAAGATGGACGAAATGAAGATTAATAAGCTGGTAGGTGAAGAGGGTTGGACGTTATGGAAGTTCCAGATAAAGGTCATGCTTAGAGCAGGAGACCTTTGGGAAATCGTAAGTGGAGCTTTAACGCAGCCTGAAGCCGATGGTGATCCAAGAAAAAAATGGAGGAAAGATGACGCTAAGGCACAGAAAATTTTAGTTGTTTCTATGGGTGAAGAACCGCTGATGCATATTATCAATTGTGAAACTGCTGCTGCTATGTATGCTTCGTTGGAAAGCGTTTACGAACAAAAATCAGAAACGTCGATTCACTTGTTGCAAAAACAATTTTTTCAGTACGCAAAAGACCCCGATGACAGCATAGCGATGCATATAGCAAAATTGCAGAAAATGGCGAGACAGTTAGAAGATCTTGGCGAGAAAATTTCGGAAAATATGGTTGTAACAAAAATTCTAATGACCTTGCCGGAACAATATAATCATTTTTTTGCATCGTGGGAGGCAACTGAAAAAAAGGAACGTACTTTGAAGACTTTGACGTCACGTCTGTGTATGGAAGAAGCTAGATTGGGTGTGCAGCCAAGTAATAAACAAGGAGCATTCGTAGCTAAGCAAGTGTATAAAGGCAACAATAAGGTAAGAGGCAAATGTTTCTTATGCAAAAAACACGGACATTGGAAGCGCGATTGCCCAAACAGAAAAAATGTTGAAAAACAGGCACACGGCGATGCGTTTATAAGTGAGGTTATATTTGTGCAATCAAATATATCACGTGAAAATACTTGGTATATGGTTTCTGGTGCGAGTGATCATATGTCATTCCGCAAAGAGTGGTTCCAAGGTTACATTAAGTTGGTGACTCCCAAAGATGTTTGCATAGCTGATGGGTCCATAGTTCAGGCGTATGGCAAAGGTGACATTGTTGTAGAAGCTTACGATGGTAATGTCTGGAACACTAGGCGTTTAGCTAATGTATTATACGTACCTGGTATAAAACTTAATTTGTTTTCTTCCAATTCATGTTTAGACAAAGAGTACTCGTTGAAGGCGCAGGGAAACACTTGCTGTTTTGAGAAGCAGGGTAGAGTTTGGCTGCAAGGTACACGAGGTGATTCGAAACTGTTTAAGCTGTTTTTAAAAGTAAAAGTCATGGAAGCTGAGGCAAACGTTGCTGTTAAGTTTGAGTCGCTACAGCTTTGGCATGAGCGGATGTGTCATCAAGCTAAGGATCATGTAAAAGGCGTATTACGTCAACAAGATATTTCATTTAATGGTGACAATTTCTTCTGCGAGGGATGTGTTTTAGGTAAACAACATCGACTACCATTTAATGAAAGTAAAAATAGAGCTAAGCTGCTAGGTGAGCTTGTACATACAGATTTATGTGGCCCTATGCAGGAAATTTCATATGGTGGCGTGCGTTATATGCTGCTGTTCCGTGATGATTTTTCGAATTACCGATATGTTTACTGCTTGAAGTCTAAAGCAGAGGTCGCATTATTTATTGAACGGTTTTTGGATCGAGTGGAAGCAGAAACTGGAAAGCGGGTGCAGTGTATTCGTTCGGACAACGGTCTGGAGTATGTCAACAAAGACGTTGCAGATATCTTTTGTAAGCGAAAAATTATTCATCAAAAGTCAACTCCATATACGCCGGAGCACAACGGTCGCGCTGAAAGGGACATGAGGACAATTATCGAAGCTGCACGGTCTATGATTCATGCCAAGGATTTAAGTCTTAAATACTGGGGCGAAGCTGTGCAAAATGTAGTCTACACTTTGAATCGAACTGGTAAAAGTCAGATTGTCGGAGCAACACCGTTTGAGTTGTGGTTCAACCAAAAAGCAGATTTGTCGGCACTTCGAGTTTTTGGGTTGGATGCATTTGTGCATATACCGCAGGAAAAGCGACGAAAGCTAAATGCAAAATCTAAGAAAGGTGTATTTGTCGGCTACGAAGAAAATTGTAAGGGATATAGAATTTGGATACCTAATGAAAGAAAAATTGAAATTTCAAGAGACGTCATCATTAAGGAATCGTGCAAAGAAGCCGTGTTTGTACATCAAGAGCATGCAGTAGCTGAATATCCAGTGGAAGAACCTGGTGCGAAGGCTGAAATTCCAAAAATCATAATCAATAACTCAGATGGTAGCATTGATTGCGACGATGTCTTTGTGGACGATGATGGCAGCGCAAGCAACTCGCCGGAGATTCGTAAGACTTATCATCTTCGTTCGAAAAGTAAAGAGAATCAAGATCAATGGGCGCTTTGCTGTGCGTATGTTGCCGAAAGTGATGAGCCAGATAGTTAAAGGAGGCATTGTCTAGTGGTTTTTCTACGCAGTGGAAGCATGCCATGGATGAGGAGTTTCAATCTTTGATCAGCAACAACACTTGGTCGTTGGTAGGACTACCAAAAGGCAAAGCAGCAATATCAAATAAATGGGTGTACAAGGTCAAACATGATAAAGATGGCGCAATTGAACGTTTTAAGGCGCGCTTAGTGGCTCGAGGTTTCACTCAAAAATTTGAAACTGATTATTACGAAACTTTTAGTCCTGTTGCCAAGTTTACATCGATTCGCATGATTTTTGCAATGTCAGTAGAGCTAGATTTAGTGGTAAAGCAGTTCGATATAAAGACAGCATTTTTGTATGGCAGTCTTGATGAGGAGATTTACATGCATCAGCCTGCTGGTTACGAGGATGGCACTGACAAGGTGTGCAAGCTGAACAAAAGTCTTTATGGGTTAAAGCAAGCGTCGAGATGCTGGAACCAGAAATTTACGTTGATGCTGAAAAGTTTTAATTTAAAAGCCAGTGCAGCGGATCCATGCGTTTTTATTGGTAGTTTTAACAATGAAAAATTAATTCTTGCAATCTACATTGATGATGGCATCATAGCTGCGCAGTCAACAGAAGCACTTTGTAACCTTATTAAACATCTAACAAAGGAGTTCGAAGTTAAAGTTCTTGAATCGATATACTACCTGGGCATGGAAGTCTTCAAAGAAGCTGGAAAAATTTTTATTCGACAAAAGGCGTATGCAACAAAAGTATTGGAACGATTCGGAATGTTAGACGCTAGATCTGTTACAACTCCAGCAGAAGGTACATATATGACGTCAGAAAGCGGGCATCAAGTGAAGTACCCATACCGTGAGGCTGTAGGATCTTTAATGTATTTGTCTATGGTAACTCGGCCTGATCTAGCATACGCGGTGTCATATGCAAGTCGTTTTCTAGACTCTTATCGGAGCGAACATGTCAGCATGATTAAGAGAATTTTTCGATATCTGCGTGGGACACTAAATGAAGGTATTATGTTTGAGAAAGTTAATGATTTGTCTCTCACATGCTTTAGTGATTCGGATTTTGCTGGTGATTTGGAGACCAGACGATCAACTGGTGGATGCGTCATAATGTTTTGCGGTGGACCTGTTTCTTGGTCGTCAAAAATTCAACAAACGGTGGCACTTTCCACAACAGAAGCGGAGTATATGTCTGCGTGCGAATCGGTCAAAGAACTAATTTGGGTTCGAAGGTTATTGGATGAAATATCCGGGTATTGTGCTACACCAGAACTTTGTTTGGACAATCAAAGCGCTATAAAATTAGTGAAGAATCCACAATATCACAAAAGGACTAAACATATTGAGGTTAAATTTCATTTTATTAGAGAGGTCTATGAAAATAAAGGTTTTACACTCAAGTACGTGCCAACGAATTCGCAGCTGGCAGATATTTTCACAAAGCCTCTTAAGACTCAAAATTTTAATTATTTAAAATCACTTTTGAAAGTTTGTTCATTATTAGAAAAGGAATAATCTGATCAATAAAAGTGGAAGTGTTAAGCGCACAATCAATTGTGTAGCATACTGTATTTATTGCATGAGCTTATTCTTCTTGCACAGTTATTTTTGCATACCTACAGTAATACATAGAGTTACATATATGCGTAGGTTATTTGATTTACTCATGTACTTATGACTTGATACAAAATAAACTGTACATTCACTCTTGTTTCTCAACTTAAAGCAATCAGAAGTCTTTTTATTTCAATTAGCTTAAAAGGTAACAAAAATGAATTGAAAGAAAAAATGTGGCACAAAATTGCAGCTGAACTAGATTCTTCCGATGGCAATTGTAAGACGGCGTGGAGGTCGCTCCGCAGCCAGTTTCAGCAAAGCCTTAAACGGGTAAAAGGAGTGACAGGCCAAAGTGCAAACGAAAAGAACGGAACACAATATAAGTATGTTGAGCAATTGTTGTATTTAAAAGACTCGTTGGAGCCACGAAGGTGAGTTCTTTTGTTGGAAACTTTCGGTACTCGGCGAGTTTTTGTTTGTTTTTAATTAAAATGAGAAGTGTTAAAAGAAAATAGCTGCTCAGATTGAGTGTCGGCAGACTCGGCGCTGCCATTAATGCAGAAAATGCAAGTGAAGGGGGCGTTTAAGCAGATGGGTGCATCAACGAACAGAAACCAAAATATGTGTATTAAAAAGAGAAACGCAGAGTATCGAAAGTAAATTTGTTCCTTTTTTTTATTAAATTAGCCTGATTAACATATTTTCTTTGTTTTCATATTTACAGCACATCTTGCAATTTTGATGAAAGTGTTATATTGTTGGATTCTTTCGATGAATCTTCGAGCAGCAGTTTTCTGTCAACCACTCCTGTCTTTAAGCCCAAAACCAAAAGAAGTAATGAAGATAACGATAATGAAACTCCTGTCTCCAGGCCGAAAAATAAACGAGGAAATGATGATGATAATAAAACTTTAAAAGGATTCTTGGACACCATTATTAAGCAAACAGAAGATTTTGATGGAGTGGCAATTTTTTTTAAGTTTGTCGTCGCTCGTTAAAAAATACGACTAAACAACATCGCAGTTAGCTCGGCTACAGTGTAAAGTAATGAGTTTTACTACTGAAGAGCTAGAAAAATAAAAATTGGAGTCTGAATTTTGTGCATAGTATGTTTTCGAAAGCAAGTATCACCGTTTCAGTTATTCAGACATGTTGGAGAATCCGATCCAGAATCGGATTTGAGTTCAACAAAAAAATTTGTGACAGTCCAGAAGAAAAGAGCGTGGAGTTATTTCCACGGGAGTTATTTTGCTCCACCGGGGAAGGG
Source organism: Calliopum simillimum (assembly GCA_951812925.1). Classification (NCBI taxonomy): domain Eukaryota; kingdom Metazoa; phylum Arthropoda; class Insecta; order Diptera; family Lauxaniidae; genus Calliopum; species Calliopum simillimum. The sequence goes on along the minus strand of OX638373.1, from coordinate 14,560,102 downwards.
ACCTTATCTTCACTGACAAAATTTAGTAGTTCAGTTAAAAATCAGAAACTAGTTTTTATTTTGCGAAGATAAGGTCCCTTTTCCTGTGGAGTGAAATAACTCCCGTGGAAATAACTCACATTTATTGGGTGTAAGCATTGTAATTTAAATTCTATTAAGAACGTACCTGAAATTTTTTTTCCAACTCAAATCGATTCTGATCGGGAACGGATTCAGCAACATGCCTGATTGCTTTTGTAAAGATAATTACTCTGCTGAAGACTTATTTTTTTTTTTTTGTTTTATTAACTATTTTCTTTTTAAATCCTATTCATACACTTGAAGTTGTTTCATTTATAATTGAGGCTATGAGCACAACAGTGGCCTAACCTTTACTTCGTTAATAAAGCAAAAGCACATATCCTGAGTCGATAAAAGCACAAGTTATTTGCTTTTAATTTTTTTACGAAGTGAGGGTTAGGCCACTATTGTGCTCATAGCCTCAATTGTGTCATTCACTATAAAAGTGAACTAACTCCATAATTAAAATTTTTAATTATTGAACGGCTAGTTTGAAATTTATGAGTTTAATTATAATTATATTAGTTTGCGTTTAAGCGTTTCTTTAAACAATGAATAACTGCAATATTTTTAACTTTTATAATAAGTTACCTTATGAAACATATCTTTTCAAAAGAGTCTTTTGTAATAAGAACGATATGATAGAAGTTTAACATTTGAAAATTGATTTAGTTATTTTGTCACTAATACTTGCATTAATATTATCATTAATAAATACAAATTTGTTGATTTATAATTAAGAAACATAAGTTTGTAAAACTCAATTAACATGTTTTCTTTTCTTACGAAATTAGTCATATAAAATGCAAAAAGGCGAACATATCCTATTTTCTCAAAAAGCACATAACATTTTCAATTTTTCATAAGCGAAACAAAAAACGGTGCTTCGCTTGGGAACGTTTTAAAACTCATTTATAGCTTCGCTTGTGAAAAATAAAATATGTTATGTGCTTTTTGGTGTCATATGAATGGGTTTTTTTGAAAGTGGATTAAGCCCATAAAGGCAAAAGTAATGTGATACACATTTTGTGGCATAATAATCGGTTATTTGACCGATATAATTTTTTCAACTTAATGCCATCAATTCCACACCATCAAGTAAACTTTCCACGAGAACAGAGCGTAATTACATTAATTTCTAACAAAATGCCAGCCGATTCATAATATGACATTTTTTATATGGACATATTAATATGTAGTTCAGTAACATTTAAAAATTATTATTTTTCTATCTTAGTACGCTGCTCTGCTAGAATTGTGTGCACGTGATGCTGAAATGCTTCTCAGTCCAATTGCATCTACATCAAACCTACATTGCCGCACATATAGGTTTTCGTCTGGAAGTTTTAACAAGCGATTCTTTGATGCAATTGAACAACGCCATAAAGTGATCAACATTCATTCTGTTCGCCTTTACAAACATTTCTGAATCCTCATTTTTCATCTTTTGATATGTTGTTTCAAAAAAGGCATGGGATTTACGTTCCCGGGAGATAGGTCTCACCCACCATCTCCATCTCCTCTGACGACCTCTTAATCCTTTGGCAAATAAACAAACCTCCATGCCATATAAGTATGTTACTACATTTCTGAGTTTTTTCCTCTCATTTTCAATTAGGGACAAGTTTTAGAAATTTAATTAAAAAAAAAAAATGAAATAATTGAAAGAATTTTTTTTAAATGTTTTTTATTTTGACAGTATGTTGACTGTAGCAACGCAGACGTGTCTCGCATTATTGTATATTGGGTTGCGCTGCGATATCGCAGACCAGCATCGCACTCGCACTCGCATCTCGCACAATTGTATCTTGGGCTTAAAACGGCAACATTTAAAGATCTACTTCGTGCTTACAAATTTAACTAGCAAATTTATCTGTTATAAATTAAGCGTTTTTATTATTGCTTTCGCCATACGTTTCTCAGTAAATGCGTAACAAGCACTGAGAAAATGTCAAAAACACAACTTTTATCAAGTGGTGCATGAGTTTACGGAAAATAATAACCTGACAGAAACTTGAGTAAAACTGACGAACTTCATCGATAGTTTGTTCCGCCTTTAACAAAAGATAGTGCAAAAGGCAAAAATGATGTGTTTTAAACTACAATTTTCATTGTTTAACTAAGCACTTTCTGAGAAACGTATTAGAAAGCAACAACTACAGTGTTTAATTTAACACAGATAAATTTGCGTGTATAATTATTAAGCACAAAGTACCCTGTTGGTGTTGCCATACTACTCTGAATATTAGTTGTGTTTTAGCTGTGTTTAATAGGATTTTAAAACGGTGGCACCACATATTTACCGATTGTGTTGGCATGAAGGAAGTGGTGCGGAAACGAAAAGTGGAATAAAGTAAAACAAAATAAGAAGAAGGAGATAGCACACAAACTCGATTTAGAAGAACAGTGATAACTACGTGTTAACACGCTGCCGTCTAGCTGCCACACCTAAATTGGAGCGTCAGCGTTATTTTACTGTAAAAACTTTTTCATGTACATACAATATGTATGGCTAGGTAGTTTGAATGCGCAAACACTGAGAAAAATAACAGATGGTGCAGATGAAGTGATTCGTGGCCTAAACGCGTTAGAAAAAAATAGTCGTGATTCGTGGCTTATTTATATTTTGCTTAATAAACTTGATAATGAAACAAAGCAAGCGTGGGCAGAACATGTTGGTTCTCGTGAAAACAATTCGATGTCCGAGCTAACTGAATTTATAGAGCAGAGGTGTGATGCGTTGGAATCATGCCAGACACTAAGAGATGGTTCACACGACAAACTAAACTGTCGGGCGATAGTACTTTTTGTAGGCAAACGGAGGGACCGCTTTTCACCGTTTGCCTAAAAATAGTACTATCGCCCGACAATTTAGTTTGTCGTGTGAACCAGCACTGAATCGTTTAAGCTCATCGCGGACAAAACAATCAAATCAAATTCGATCTCATTTATTAAAAGCCACAGAAAATAATCTACGTTGCCCCATGTGTAAAAATGATCATTATTTATCGCAGTGCTCTCAGTTTCTTTCATTTCTTTAATAAAAATCCATCGATATGTGTTTACGTCTAACGTAAACAGTGTGCATCCTGCATATCTGCCTGCCTTTGTGACCCGTCGCCCAGCGCTGCTGTCGTTTACTCGTTGTATGAACAACGAGTAAAATTGACAAGTTTAAATTTGCCATTCTCTATAAGGAACACAAAATAGCAAGTCAGCGAACCCACGTAGAAATAACATATAACACAAACCGACAAATAACGTAATCTATTCAACAATAAACAATCAAAGTTACAATCCAACATACAAAGAACATAAAACTGCAATCATCAGAGAAGACATCAAGTCACCAACCACACAAAACAATATTAACGAAGACATCACACATCGGTGAACAGCAGACGATTCATCGTTGGACAAACTTCGAGAAAACATCCAACAAAACCCATATATTTATATTGTAAAGTATACATTCAGTTTTGTATTTTACTTTGAGATTTACATTCCCAATTTTACCCATTGCAATAAACTAGTTTTAGATTCTTGTGTCCGTTCATTTCATCCTTCACCCGTACAATATGTTTTAATTGCTAACGGTCAGGTCATTCGTCGAATAAGTGTCGTTCATCATATCGCTGTTGCGTGTGCAAGGCTCGCCACCATTCTCTTGTTCATCAAGATGATCCAAGAACTCTTAATTCGTCGCTATCTTCATCCACACTTACAAATACTCTTTCGTCGTCACCTGCTTCACCGCCCATTAATGATTTCGAGATTTCTACTTCTAATGCTGTTACCCCCATTACCACTCGCTTGAGTTTGGAATTCGTAAGCAAACTATTTTGCCAACTATTCTCGCTGAACTTCAAGATAATCGGGGTCAGTTAATTAATTGTCGTATATTAATGGATACACGATCTCAATCATCGTTTATTACAGAATCGTTTGTCCAAAGGCTTGGGATTACAAGAACCCATGCTCGAACTCCTGTTTTGGGATTATCTTCGAAAGAAGCAGGCCATACTGTCATACTGTGTGTCATTAAACATTTTATCCCGCTATAACTCTACCAACTTATCGCTTGATTCATTTGTGCTTGGTAAATTGACATCAAAATCTTTTGATGCATCAGCATGGGACTATATTCAGAAGCTGGATCTGGCTCATCCTTTCTTCAATGTTTCTAGTGCTACAGATATAATTCTCGGAGCTGATAAGCAGATCAAATTATTGGACCTCAAAGCAAACCAATATACAAAAATACAACTTTCGGTTGGGTTATTTCCGGGGAGTTGTGTGAATCAAATATTCACAGCTTACCATTTTCTTCATTTCATTCAGCTGTCGACGCACAGTGTGTGATTTTGCCAATCTAGGACGTCAAAATTCAATTTTATCCGTAGTTTCAAAGATATCGAGTTGTATATGTGCTTTAATTCTTTATGCGAAGGTTTGGTTCAGAGATGAACAAAATCGGACAAAATCTACTTACACCTCCCATACAAATGTGCCTTTTTTTTGTAAAAAAAATTGAAAAAATTGGTTGTAATGAAGATATCAAATTGAAAATTTGTATTTATTATTTCAGTGGTAACTGAATACTACTGTCAAAAAATGGGACTGATTAAAATAGATAACATACATTTTTTTTCATGATTTCAGTGCAAATGTTCATTATAACACTTCAGTCATTGTAAAAAAAGTAGCCTTTGGGCAAAAAATGGGCAAGATTTTATTTTGCTTTGTCATAGCCTAACCACGCCCAACTTTTAAGTTATAGTCTATGAAAGATTCAAGATTTTTGAAATTTGTCTTACCTTTTAGCTAATTATAAAATAATTTGATTAAAATACTTAAGAGCAAATGTAAGGGTTGTGTATAGCAAAAATTTTTAGTGAAACTATTGACCTTCAATGCAAAAGACTTTTTGCCAAAAAGCAAACGCGCACAACTTCAATTTGATCGCTCAAAGTTTTGTTTTCGATGCAAGCTTGAAAATTTGTTTTTACATGCTGTTCAATAGTACGTGTTTGATAGCTGTTATCATGCCAATGACATTTATTTTATTCTTTTCTATGCTTATTTTCGTAACAATCGGAGAATTTTCTAAAAAATTACAAAATATGATCGATTTTGAAGCATATTGTTTTTTTTATTTTATACCCTACACCAAGGGTATATTCACTTTGTCCTTCCGTTTGTAACGCAGAGAAAGAGGCGTGGCAGGTATAGAAAAGTATATATATTCTTGATCAGCGTCACCTCCGATATAGCCATGTCCGTCTGTCTGGCTGGCTGTGTGTGGAAATACATTTTTTGGGAAAACTAACCAAGATAATGCAATGAAATTTGGTGCACAGCCTCCGTCGTCAAAGTTAACTTGGGGGATTGAAAATGAGCGAAATCAGTCAACGGACACGCCTACCGCCCATACAAAAAATATATTCAAAATGCAACTTTTGGAGTATTTTTTACGATAATGCAACCAAAACACACGTAAATACTACGAATTGTAAGCGCAAGCTATGAGAAGTGTGCTAAGATATTGTTTTTTTTTATCAGTGTGGCTGACGGCGACGCTACCAAGGTGAAATTTGAGGACTCGGCCGGTAAATTGTAAGAAGTTGGTAAAAGGTCAGCCACAAATTTTCCTATTTAATTTTTTTTATTATTACGCATATTGAAGTTTGGAGCGCGGAAATTCGCAGAGGAAAAAATTAAATTAACGGGGGCAACCCTGAGGTTTTGATACATGCTTTGGGGACGTCGGGAATTTTCACGACTGCAAGGCCGACATCTTAAGTAGTTTAAGTTTTCGTTCGGTTTAATTTCTTTCGTTCGTTATCGTTCGTTTCGGTCAATTGTAAGGGGAAATTCTAAAAGAGGAAGTTTTTAAGGAATTTTTGTGGTTTAATTTTTTTTTTATGCATGAATAGGGAATTTTCTCTCAGCGAGCTCGTTTAGGGTAACCCTCATGTGTGAAAATATTTTATTTTAAAAAGGGCATATTTATGCAGAAAATATAAAGTTAGAATTTCTTCATTCGTTAACGGTGTTTTAAACAAAATTATTTTGTAATTTTTTATGCATCTCGTAAATTGGTGCTGAATCGGTAATTTGATATTCGGTTTTTTTGTTGAATCGTTAGTTTTAAGTCCAATGATTGTTTAAATGTTATCTTTAATGTTTATTATTTTAATCAATCTCACATATTACATATTTTAAATTTAATCACATTTCATACATATTTTATATACATTTTTAACAGTGATGGTAAGTCACTAAAATTGATTTTTTTTTAATTTATTTTTTTTTATAATTTATACGGAAGTTGGCTATGCTTTCTGCTGTAATTTTCCTGTGTATATGGTTGAGCCTTTGGTTACCTATAGGATGAGATTTTGAAATCCTGTAATATAGAGATAAGATTTGTAATAAATTAATTTATATTTTGGTTATGAGATTCATAATGAGTTTGTGCTAAATTTTGATTGTGGGGGGGATTTTGATCCTGACTAAATGATCTAGGTTTCTTGGCCAGCAAAAATGTTAAAAATGGGTGTTATCCTAAAATGGAGTGGGTAGCACAGGATGGGTGGGAGCGTGGGAGGAAAATTACATCTGTTTCTTCGTATGGGAGTGAATGAGCTAAAAGGTCTTTTGGAATTATATTGGTTTTGATATTTCGGTTTTCAAATATTTTCAGTTTTTTTTCTTATATCGGGTTTTGGTTTGATTTCTTTTTGAGTTTGTTTTGTTTATATTTTATTTCCGTTCGGCCAAATGCGGTAGGTTGAGAACCCTCCCTGGTGCGCAGGCTAGTCGTGGCGAACCGCATTAGGCAAGATTACTCTGGGACACGTAACAACTCATTCATATGGCTCAAAAGCACCAGGTGGCAAATTTTAACATTGATTTTATGACAAAATATGTATATCACGTTTATGATAAATTTCCCATTTTCATTTACTCAACAAAAGTATGGCTAAAGCTGACGAAACAAATTTGATGATTTCGAGCGAGATATCGTCATATGAAATTCAAAAAGGTATAACAACATATCCTATTGTATTTTGTCAAAAAGCACATAACAACATATTTTATTTTTTCACAAGCGAAGCAAAAAATGAGTTTTAAAACGTTCCATAGCGAAGCACCGTTTTTTGTTTCGCTTATGAAAAATAAAAAATGTTATGTGCTTTTTGACAAAATAGGATATGTTGGTACGCCTTTTTGCATTTTATATGACGATTTGCAATATCTTAATTTCGTAAGATAAAAAAACATATTATTTGAGTCTTACAAACTTCTGTTTATTAATTATAAATTAACAAATTTGTATTTATTAATGATAATCTATTATATAAAAATGAAATGGTGTCCGTATGTAGCTTATGAACGCGGAAACTACAAGGCCGATTTACATAATTTTTTTTTTAAATTGTTTGTTATGGTCTGTAGAAGGTTCTTAAGGGGGTGGGATGCTACTGAGGGGAACGGGGGTTGCACCCCCCATACGAAAAAAATACAAAAAATGCTATATCTCTACAGTTATTGTTGGGATTATGCTATTTCAAACTGACAGTCTGAATTAAAGTGGCCACATTTTTGATTCCCTTGTGTAATTTTAATTTCTGATCCTTAATTTCATTCATAAACAGAAATTCAAAAAGCACACAACACTGAGTTGTCATTATAAAATGCAATTTGAATTTAACTGCCTGCCATCTAACGACGAATTGCAACGCGGGATTTAAAAAATAACCGAAAAGTTCATTAAACAGAACTAATCATACGATTTTATTCGCCAATAGCAAACAGATTTTTTTTTTGTAACGCCCGCTATGCGTTCATAACACTTGTTTTGAACGGTTATTCAATTAAACCTCGAATCATGTTTTGTGTCTTGTTGGTTGTTAAATATTTTTATACCCTTACAATTACTATAAGACTATGTAATCTTTACGAAATTTCTACATTTAATTTCTTTCTAAGAAAAATCAGCCTTATTTTAAACATAAACAATGTTAATTTAAATAATTTAACAATTAATATTATACTTTATATTAAATTGCATATGTCAGCGGTTTAAAAATTGTTAGAGTCAGATTCGAGGGTTAATTTTTCATTGGCATGTATAACGGCGGCACGTAGGCAAAAGCATCGTCAACGTACAGCAATCAGTTGAATTTTGGTATACGCAGCGAACGGACGGCACTTGAAACGCGTGCAAACGATTAGTGTACGGTAAAAAAAAAAAAATAAAGAAATGAAAATTTTATTTAACTACACGCGAGAAAACATAGTAAAAACATTAAAATATTAAATAAATAAAAACAGTGCCGTGCATGCTGAAATAAAGAAAAATTGGTGCAAATTAAAAAATTGAATCGTGGCAGCAAAATTAGTTAAAAGAAAAACGCTGCAAGTGAACTTTATGCAAACCAAAATTATTTATGCTAGGTTTCGCAAAACAAATATATAAAAACCACAATTCAAGTGCGCGCATAAACTTCGGTTTTTACTAAAAGAAAAAATTTGTAATATTTTTTCCTGCGCCGCCATGTTGCGAAAAAACCAATTTTTTCAACGCACACAGTTGCGTCGCATAAAGTAACGCGTCAACGCATTCGCCGACACTTCGATTCAACGCATATATATTTCGGGATGATGACGTGCAACGCATCAAAAGAGACGTAGAAACTTTGTCTCTATACTCGTCAAGTGGAACGTTGAAAGAAAATCAACGAGAGTTAAAAATAAAATAAAAAAACAGAACACAAAGTGAACGAGTGAAAACCAACGAAGATTTTTTTTAACGGAACGGCGTGAAATAGAACAAAAAGAAACAATCGAGTGCGAAATGTCATTTGTTATTCTGTTCGGTTTTGTTTTGAACAAAAATGACGAAAGTAAAAAGTGAGAAAAAGACGAAGGCACAATAAAATAAAAAGAAAAGGAAAAAACAAGAAGTGAACAATAAAGAAATATTCTAAAAAAAAAAATAAGCGATATGCAGAAAAGAAAAGAAACAATGAAAAAACAAACCATGCTTAAAAGAAATGCTTAAAGCAACACAAACAAAACAACAACGTAAATTCAACAAATCAACAGCAACAACAACAACAACATAACGACCAGCAAGCAGTCAACGTATGTCATCAGCTACTACGTAGCCAACGCAGCTGCAGCATAAGTATATTTTATTTACCACATAATTTCAGAATTTTTTTTATAATAATTTCTTTTTAATAATAATGTTAGTTTTTTCTGAATAATATGTAAATTCATATTAAATTTATATTCCCATATGTATTTTATTTTTAGGGTACGCGTACCATTTTTTGATTTAAGTTTTTTTTCTTGTTGTAGTTTTAAGTAAACAAAAAGAAAAATATCTTAGAAAAGAAAACAAAAGAAATTCGAAAAAAGAAAACAAAACAACAACAATAAACAAAACATGAATTTAAATTTAAATCTTAATAACCATTTTTGAATTAATTTAGAGAATCGGAATATGAATTCTTGGTAAGCAGTCAGTAAGGGGGGTAAGTATGCTGAGCGAGGCAATAGTGGTGATGTGTTAGACAAAAGTATAGGGTGGATTTAGGGGCAGCTCGTTAATTTTGAGTGTTTCAGTTGCCATAGGATAAGGGTGGGAAAAGTGCACTCCATGTAGCATAACATCTAGCTACTAAAGGAAGAATTAGTCACAATACTTTTTATTTGATTGGTATTTAAATTTACTACCATTGCATGATATTTTTTTTTATGATTACGCGGTAGAAACACGGGAGAACTACGACACCTGGTAGAGATAGCCGGCGGCAAAATTTATCTTTTATATTCATGCATTCCCCAATAGGAAAAGTGTTCTATTTAACAAAACGATTTTAATCACGCGTAACATAAATGGCGCCCAACGAAGAGCAATCAAATGTACTTTTTCTTCACAAACATGGAATGTTTTATTATTTTGATTTTGTGTGAAATATTTCGAATGATCAAATGTTTAATCAATGTGTCCCGGTCAATTGGAATGTGAACTTCTGAGCCGTGTAGTACGTTGATTTAAACATTGCAAAAGATTTTCAAATATTTTATTGGTGCGTGTTAGATTTAAATAATTGTGTTTTTTTTTCTGCTTTAAGCATTTGAAATTTCATTTGATTTTGCAAATCAAGTATGAGGCCCAAGTAAATGAACCAGCAGTTTGTTTCTTGCGATGCCATACGAGATTATGCTTAAACTTAACGTGTTTTAAATTTAATAATCAACACAAATCCAGTCACACATTTTCAACTGTTGTTAGTCAATATCTTTATTTGATTAATTTTATGAGACATCGTTTGATTTTGGAACGATTTGCCATTATACAAAATTTTTTTTTTTAATTGACAGTAGCCAGTAAACAGTTTTTATTTGAGCACTGTTAGCCCAATACTTTTGTTTTCACCCTATAGTCATCGCTCAGCAAACCCCCTTTTCAAAATACATTTATATATTTTTTTTAAAACAAGAAAAATTGAAATTTCAAATTTTTGGTAAGTTTTTTTGCATTATTTTTCTTTGATTTAAGCAAACTATTACACGATAGAAGTACTCAATAGATTTTGAGTTAGAGCCTTTATGGACACTCGGCTCACAAAGCGAAATAATAAAGAAGGTCGTAGATCACTTGGAAGAGGCAGAGGCCGCGGAAATAATTTATCTTCCGTCTCAAGTAATCAAGGGGTAGATAGTGTGGTAAACTCGCCTTCACCAGTTTCACAAAATATTTCTAATTTTAATCATAGCGCTTTCTTTAGCCCTCGTGCTGAAGCAAGCTTTACAAATCACAATCACAGTCATTCATCACCCATTTCTGGTGAAAATTCTAACGATCAGGAGTGTGCATTGTTTCGTTTCCTTAACCCACAGCGTACTATTGAGCCAGTTTCGATCATGCCAAACACTGAAGATCCTATTGCGGGAGGTTCCGCTAATAACGTAACCACAGTAGAGTCTTTAGTTTCAGTATTGCAAAATGCTATTCATACAAGTCAAGAAGGGTTTCAGCGAGAGTTAAGAGCCATTACAGAAAATATTTCGGTTCTTAACGCTGCAGTCCTAAGTCGCGATACCAGTACTACGGAACAACCTCAACAACAATTGTTGCAAACAAATTCGGATTCTAGCCAAGTTTTCAACAATCGAAATAATGTTCAGGTTAAAGATTGGAAAGTTGTTTACGATGGTGTTGGTAGTGTATCTGATTTCCTTTTCAAAATTGAAACTCTTGCTGCACGATCGCAATGCTCGCATGAACATTTAATGTCAAATTTTCATATTTTTCTGACAGGCAAAGCTGAAACGTGGTTTTGGTTATTTTCCAGGCAAAATCCAACTGCAACATTTACCGTATTGCGCGAAGCTTTAATAACGGAATATGGCACTTTAGAAACTGACCACGATATAGTTTTAAAAATTTCTTTAAGAAAGCAAGGGAAGGAGACTTATGAAGATTTTCACACTGCCATTGTCTCCATGAATTCGAGATTGAGACAACCTCTATCAGACACTACACTCATAGACATAATAAAAAAGAATGTTAATGCCAATCTAAGATTGATGTTATTTAATTCACAGGCTACGTCTTTAGGAAATTTAAGAGAGTTAGCAAGAAAAGGAGAAAAGCTCCTTAATGAAAGCAAAATTTACCCAACAGGTTCAGGTCGGCATGTCAATGAAATTGATATCGCTTCAAATTCTGATTGTGACCAAACTGATTCAGAAACTGATCCTCAGGTAGAAGCATTGCAAGTAACTCGACGGGCAGACTATTCTAAAATCCAATGTTGGAATTGTTCGTCCTTTGGACATTCATATATATACTGTCCCGATGAAAAACGAAATGTTTTTTGTTTTAAATGTGGTATTAAAGGTGTTACCACCCCTAAATGCACTAATCCACATCAGGGAAATCA